>CM042836.1:106257432-106689932 GCA_023653725.1 Bungarus multicinctus
AAAGCAAAATTACAGGCCTGATCCACAAAAAACACACTGATACATAATAGAGATGTAGAAGATAAACAGACCTATGGAACAGCCATCCTGCCCTACATAAGAGGTACTACAGACAAAATCAGTAAGATACTACACAGGCATCACACCAAGACTGCCTTCAAAACAGACAGAAAAATAGCAGCCATCCTGAGAAACCCCAGAGATAAAATTGACCTGGAAAACCAAGGCGTACATGAAGTCTCCTGCGTCTCATGCCCTGCCAGATACATCGGACAGACCAATAGTAGAATAAGTACCGGCCTGGATGAACATAAAAATGCAGTAAAAAAAGCTGAAACACACTTCCTCACTAGTCCAACACATGAAAGCCACAGGTCATGGCATCGATTTCAATGGCACCTAGCCACTATAGAAAACCCCAGCTACAGAATTATCAGAGAAGCCATAGAGATTGAAAAAAGACCTGAAAGCATGAATAGAAGAGATGACTCCACCAGACTGTCAATTATCTGGGAGCTTGCATTCACACAAAAAAAAAATATCCACACTACAAGCCAAGCAAACACCTAGGCACAAACAGACCCTCCCCTGATCCCTCCAGCCCAAACACACCCCAACTAGCCACCCAGATGAAACCTAGCTTCCTAATAAATGACAGCTGGCCATTCACCTGAAGCTAAGCCGCACTACAAACCCCCAATACACGAAACACAATGTTGCCAGCCAATCAAGATAAAAAAATGCTACAAAACAGACAGAAGATATTAGAAACACCAAACAAGCAGAACACAGCAAACTCCAAGACCAATAAACATAGACCAAGACTCCCAACCAATCAGGATGAAGAAAAAACCATTCTAACACAGCACGAGACTAGCACCAAGTTTAAAACAGAAATGGCTGTGAAAGCCTGACACACAGACAAAGCCTGATGGTGGCAGATGAGATTCTGCTGAAACGTCGCTACAACTTTAAAAGCACAACTATAATGACGTGGGAAAATACCCGAACAAACCTGAATACCGTGTGTGTGTGTGTGTGTGTGTGTGTGTGTGTCTGTGTGTCTGTGTGTCTGTATGTGTGTGTGAAAATAAGACTTCCCCATTCACATGCAAATGCATTAGTTGACTGACATAATTTTAGGCATATTAGCTTCAATGGGGAGCTGAAGTGTTACTGAAGGAAAAGCTCTTATTTTCCACTGTAGTGAATGGGTAATATAAAAGCAAGTTTTGCAACCCTATGTATTTAACATTTCCATTGTTTATCCATTTTAGCATTAAATATGAACTGTTAATTGATAAAAGATCTGAAAATAATTGTCTGTGTCACTAAGGATTCCATAGCAAAGTGACTAACATTTTCATTTCATAGTTACCTACCCATCACATTTCAAATATCTCCTGGGTTGATGAAAAGTACAAAATAACTCTTCCCTATGCTTCAAAAGCTTGCTTTTAGCCCAGCTCTGGACCAGAAATGATTTTTGTTTACCATTCCTAAGCACTATGAAGTAGATCTTCTAATCTTGAATTCTGGATCCTATATCAATAGCCCATCAATATCTATGCACCAATTTGCAAACAGTAGACCTTAGACCCCTTGAAGAAGGAATCTAATACCTTTGTAAGTAAAGGCAATGGTCATTATTTACTCAGATGCACACTCTGGGAAGGTGATTCCCTGTGGAATCTTCGTACATTACACTCTAGGCAGGTTATCTATATTTATCCTGAGGTAGTTTTCTGGCTCTGATTCAGCTGTGTAGTTGCTGACCATGGTTCTGAATTCCTGCTGTAAATTGATATTGAAGTCTTAGCCTTTTCACTAGGTCTATCACATGCTCTCCTCAGTGGCGGAAATGTGATGAATCAGAAGACTGCCTACAAGTAAAACCAACATTTTTCAGCACTACAGTAAACTACGGGAAACCTCAAATCAGAATTTAACACTTTATTCTCTCCAGCAACCAGCATTTGAAAACACATTTCTTGGATACTGATCTATGTCACTAATATACTGCTGTTCCTTAAAATAATCTGATGTATTTTGAAAGTCCTGTAAGTTGTCACCACATCTTAGAATAATGAATGTCATAATATAGCAATAAAGCATTTGAACAAGGTTTTCCTTTCCACTGTCTTGAATCTCTTAACATTCAGCACCATTGCATAATGATTGCTTTCTAGAAGCTTGACTTTTCTGTTACTACTTTAATACTATGCATACTAATAAAGGAGAATATTTGTAGCTCATGGTTGATATGAGGGTGCTCTCTGAGTTTTCTTGTTTTCTTGCAGATATTTCATTACCCAAACTAGGTAACATCATCAATGCTAGTCTAGCATTGGTGATGTTATCTAGTTTGGGTAATGAAACATCTGCAAGAAAACAAGCAAGCTCAAACAGCACCAAGGACCCCTCACACTATGCATAATGTTATAAGTGCCTAATATGCTACTTAGTTATTGTAAACTTGTAAGAGTGTTGTATCAGCTTACTTCTAATTTCAATTGTTCTTTTCTGCCTCTAGAAATAGAGATCCACACAGTGTTTGGATTGAAAGAGTTCCTATGAAGCTATGATTTATTAATATCATGAGTGATGTTAGTTTTGATAGTTGTGATAGTAACCATATTTATAATGATGTTATTGAGAGAAAGGGCATAAATAAATGGTTCCCAATTCCATCTTCTATCTATGTTGCTTCTTATACCTCTTGAATGTAATATATAATCTCTCCTGCATTGTCATATCTGCCAGTGCATTGCCACCAGGAGACATAGCTTGTAAAGAAAGTAAGTCTTAGGTGAAGCTACAAGACATGGTCTCATTTTGTTTCATACAGCTGATTCAAATTATTGTGTAGTTTAGATTAAATGAGATAAGTCTTCCCTTTTTTTGGTCCTTAACAACTTTTCTTAATTTGGAATCAGTAATTGAGTAAGCACTTTTTAAGGGCCCACAAATTAATGCTTTCCTGAGCCTGGCAGCTGGTTTAGTCATATGCATAAAGATGCAAGGCAGCTGAACAAGGCAACAGTTACAGTATTTACCAAATTTTGTTCAGTTCTCAGGCTAATTTCAAGAGCTTTCTACAAACCTTCACTTGGAATATTCTGTTGCTTCTCTGACACCTAGAAAAGAGAGGATGAAGTATTAGGGAAAAAATGAAAAAATATTGGAAACAAATGAGATTGATTGTCACAAAAGATGTTTCATTTTGGTTCTATCTATAATTTCTGCCTTTACCCACTTTTGACTTGGGGCCCATCATACAAATAAGATTTTTTTTTAATATTTCACTTGCCTCAGTCTTAAGTTGCCCTACAGGAGAATATGAGTTTATCTGAGACACTGTAGCAGTTGGTCACTATTTAACTATTGGTTTTCTTTCTCTGGTGGGAAAACAGCTTAGGAGTAAGTTAGAGTGACAATGGGAAAGAAAAGGATTATAATAGCAATTACTTCCTATTTTTTTTCTTTCAATCTTACAATTTTTTTCTTTCAATCTTACAATTCAACCAAAAGAATGGTTGAATTGTAAGTTTGGTCCACTGGTCAGCAGAAAAATGTAGTCCAGGTAAAAACATTAATGGAAAATGAAGACAATGTAAAGTTGAGACTGATGGAAGCATATAATGAGATTAAGATTCTTCTTTAAAAAAAGCCTGCAGATTAAGATTCTTCTTTAAAAAAACCCTTAATGTAGAAGAAACAGAGGGAGTCATTCCAGAAAGATATACCATAGTTATTTTCCTCAGGGAGTTAGAATAATGGAATCTGAGCTTGTTCAGATGGACAAAGCATCTTTGATTTCTGCAATAACTACTTGTATTGCTAAAATTATCTAATTAGCGTGCATATTAAAGCATCTATTGATTCACAGTTACCATGTGTGTGCATGCTTATGAATGCACACTTGTGTAATAGCATAGCCAAGACCAATGTAGAACAATGTAGAGGTAGGGTTGGAGGTTTATGAGTTTACACTAAGTTTTATACTGAGGAATTCTAATTTTGTAAGCCATCCAGAACCACTGTCTATAAATTGGGAAACTATATTTGTTTATTAAATAAAAAACCTGAGGGAAAGGATTTTCCTATTAATGGGAATGTTTACCTAGGAGCTGCCTATCAAAATACAGATTTTCAAAGTTAGAAATTATAAAAAGTGCATGAAATGGGTTTTGGTTCATGGATGAGGAGAATGTCAAGTACACTATCCTACTTTGGGGGCAGAGAAAAGGTATACATTTGGTCAGCCATCATAAGGTTAAGAAACACATCACTCCAAAAGGCAATCCCTTCTTTAAAGGCTTATTAGTTTGTTACTAGACCATGAGCTCCCAAGCAGTAAAATGGAAGAGTTGTTGAAGAAAGAGAATGGAAGCAGTATTCATTATTTTTAAATCTTCTTTTCTTGAAACAAGAGAACATTTTCATATTTCATTGATGTTAGACTGTTGAAGGGGGGGGGGGGGGAAGCTAACCAGATAGATGCCAGAATCATATTGGATGTAATATATGAGCATCTAAGGAAAAAGAAACAGAGACTGAAGACAAAATTTAATTTCTGGCTCCCAAGCCAAAGGTTTCCATTGTAGGGTTTATTATCATTGCAAATATTAATCCACCCAATCACAAAATTAAGTTATAGATGTTTTTAGCTACTATGAGTTATGAATATTTCTTCAAAAAGTATATTTCAAAATCCATAGCTTCATAAATCTTTGCACCAATTTCTAAAATCCTGGAAATCTTCATCCCTCTGTAAAACTTCTTTCTGGCAGAATTCATATAATTTCAGAAAAAAATAGAAGCAATGCAAAAATTTATGTTTACTATTGTAATTGGAAAAGAAAGCCCTATTGCTCTAGAGTTAAAGAGCCACTCAGTTTTAGAGTCATCCAGACTAAGCCAATTCATTTCATCAGAGTTCTGGACCAGACCCCTAATCCAGAAGAAGGATCTCTGTATGTATTATCATTGTATTGCTCTAATTCTGATTTAGCTGTTGATGTTGGCTACAGAAATTAGTAGATATATTTATGCAATCTCTAGAAAAAAACTCTGTAGGCTACCATTTCTTGGCTGAAATCCTTCCCCAAAGATAACTAGATAACAGAAATAGAGTTTTCTGTGTCTTTTCTCTATCTTCCAAAAGTCATACAAATTTTCACAGCTCAAAAATAAGAAATAAGAAAAATAAGAAATTAACCACACAGTACAAAACATGTCTGTTTAGCAGATATGTCCAATATAGGACTGTAAGTGTTCCAATAATCAATTCTATTTTCAGTAACCATCTGTGCCCCATCCTGTGATCTATTGAACAAGAAAGAGTAGTTTAAAATATTATAGTGAACTATGAATTTATGGCATATGTGCATAACATTATTCTTAAGCATTCATATTAAATAAAATGGCTCTAAGATAATGTGTCTACATTTTTCAGTGTTTTTCTCAGTATTTAGCAAAGTCAGTGTTTCTACTGCAGAGGAAGAGTGGTAATTAGAACATTGAACTTTGTCTCCTTGTTTCTTCATGAGCAATTCTATTTTCTCCAAAGAAGAAAGAAGTACTAGCTGAGAAGTGAATGTCTCAGTCATTTTCAATTAGTAGTAGATTATTTCTTTACAGTAGCTTGGTTCCTACTTAGCTGACCAACAGAATGATGATGGCCATTTTACACAACAGAAACAGTGCTGACAGGTGGATAATGAGAGAAATTGTCTCAGAATTCCCTATTAAGAAGTTTAACCAAAGCCCTCACTGGCCTTGTTAATGGATAATAAAATATTAGTCAATTGTGAAAGCTTGAAGAAATAAGAGACAAATTTCTTCATTAGTGGGATTGAAAGTATCTGTAGTATTGTCCTGTACCTGTAGCTTTCCTTAATTTTGATATATTTAATTAGTTCTGAAAATGAATTCTATCAATCGGATCAGTCTGCTAAATCTAAAATGATAATCAAGCTACAGAAATTAGGGCTATGGAGTCAATGAAAATAATAAAAATGAGGCACTTCAGCCCTTGCCCAAGTCCAGCTCCTCTCTGCTGTTTGGCACGCTAACCTGAGAATAACCTAAGTCTGTTTTAATTGAATGAATGGATTCCATAAAGTAGCAGAATCTCTTTCTCAGGAGGACACATAAACCTGGAAAGGTGAGCCTGGTCTAATGAACATCAGAGAAGTACTGAACTAGGAGGAGGTCCAGAGCACTACTTTCAAGTGTGCAATGTCCTAATACTTATTTCTGTCACACATAAATGCAACCTAACCACAGTTATGTGAATATGGAAGAACTGGTATTAGTATTGATTTCCCAGTAAATCATCTGAAGCCCAAATGATCAAAAATCAAAATAGGTCAGTGACAGAGAACAGGAGTATTGGCAAAGGGTGCTGTGTTGATTGGGACAAATTAAAAGATCATTTATTAGTGATTATGCTGTATAATATGGCCATTGCTAAATGAATGTAATCAAGATGAAATGAGACCCTGCAGCTACAGGGGTTAATAAAGACCAAATTTCTAATGATTTTACCATTAATTATGAAGATATCCACAAAATGCACTTCAGAAAGCATCAACTACCTTGTGCCAGCCTTTGTGTTCTGTATGAGAATTCTTCCCTAAGCGATACTGTATTGGAATGTTCCCTTCAAAATGGTAGAACATAGAGTGATGGAAAATGTGCATAACTATAATTATTTGGAGAAGACTGAAGACAACTCTGATTAAGTCTCAGAAGTATCCTAGAGATTAAAATGAGTAGATTTCTATACAAATCATTTGTACAAAAGTAAGTGCACTTCTAGGTGCTAAAGTGTTCAAATGCCTGTGCCTCTCCAAACTGTGATTTGCTAAATGGCATGCATTAAACAAGAAAGGAACAAGAAAAACTAACAGCAGAACTTTGCTTTTACCCATTTCACTGAAAAATATATTGTAACCACCATAAATGGTGCCTAAAAGTTTCATTGCCCCATTTTCCATGGGGAATACATGCATTAGTCACAACTAATGTTTGATCTTGGGAAGAAAAGTAAGTTTTAAAAGGAAATTAGATTTCTTCTTTGAGTCACCTTACTCAAGACAGATGGTTTCTTTATAGCATCTGGAGCATCCATTACCTTTATCAGTAGCTAAGTAAACTTTAGCCAAACCTTTCCTGAAATCCTTTAGAACAGGGGTGTCAAACCCGTGTCGTCATGGCGGTTTCATGTAACATATCGTGACATTTTCCCCTTCACTAAACCAGGCATAGGCATGGCCAGCACGTGATGCACTCCACAGGTTGCAAGTTTGATAGCCCTGGTCTATTGTGAAATAACTTTTTAGATCCTTAGCCCCTTTCATTTGACTCAGTGAAATGTGCATGAATTTTCAGGAATTGCCAATAACAGAGACTCAGTGACATTCCTTATATGCTACATATTCAATTATATTCTTACATCATGGCCACCATCTTAATTTTTCTAATCCTCTCCTGCCGATATTCCAATAAATATCTTTTGTTCCTCATAACATGAACAAAACACCTGACACCTATTAAAGAGGCATTGTATATGCAAATCAAACCACCGAACTGGATTGGATAACATCTATTACACTTGGGATATTTCATCCAGTTAAAGATCACAGTATTTCATCACACTAAGTCCACAGTGTGTAGCTCCTTGAGGTATTTGAGCAGATACATTTATCCCCACTTTCTATATACAATTTGTAGCTTAACCTTTGTCTGGAATAACCTGGAACTAATTACACAGAGTCAACTCAAATTCTCACAGCTCTATACAAATGTATATTGTAAGGTCACATTATGTCCCGATATAATTCTGCTGAATTGTGTGATGTAGGACAAAAGATAGAATAGCAACAAATGTTGCAATGTATTTTCAGCATCCAATAAATTGTAAAAAAAGTAGTTCTCAGCTAGGAAACTCTGTCTACTTCAAATTATTTCAGCCTAACTCCTTTACATTCAGCATTTCATTGTTCTTTTCTGACTGATATTCAAATTTGTGTAGCTACTTCTCTGTTCCTAGTGGATTGTTTAAAGAAAGTAGATGGGTTCTAATCCTGTTAGCACTCATCTCTTGTACATATTACTAGAGGGAGTGTCAACATCAATAAATACAATTTTCAACTAATGCAAGGTTCTTTGCTGGCTTTCTTTATATAGTATACGTGCTTATAATAACTTATGAAGGTCAACCTGGAACAAAAAGCTTAAAAGACTATAGCTAATGGTCTGCATTCCAATTAAATCCATGGGAATGGTAAGTGCAGTATACTACTAAAAGATTTCCAAGAGCCATTGTACAGGAACTAAACCATGCACATTTAAATATGAAGGTTATTGGAAGGCACAAGAATTATTAAGATTTTCATGTGTTGTACTGAGCTATATCCATAGACAGAACTAGCAAATTTGTGTTGTAAAGATGCAGATAATTACCAGGGAGCAACAAAGAGTTATAGTTTTCCTGTATTTCCTGTCATCAGTAGTCAGTTGGGATTTTGTAATCCGAATTTTGTAATCCAAATTTGTTAGGCCTAGCATCCAATAATAATTAACTAATTTTTACAGGACATTTCTTTGAAAAGCTGCGTTTAAAAGAGATGTGTACAAAGTGGAAACATGAGGAAGATGGACGTATGATGAAACATCAATTGTGAAATCTTACATATTTGCATCTTATATTGGGTTGAAAAAACAAGAGTTTGTGTTACATATCACATCACACTTGTGTAAAAGGATTATCCGGTGACATCACCATTGCCCAGGGGATGTCCAGATGGAGATTTGTTTCATGTCCCCAGCAGGAGCTACAGCAAAGGATGGGAGCTCACCCTGCCCCCTGATAGTACTTGGGCTTTGAATGTGGGCTTGCTAATCTCCAATCCAGCATCCTAACCATGAGAGCCACTGTGCTTTGTGTTACATATTAAATTATGTAAATAAAATTAAAAATAAGCTTCAAAGGTTACCTTTGTACTCCAATGCCTTTAGCATGGAGCCTTGGTGGTGCAGTGGTTAGAGTGCAGTACTGCAAGCTACTCCCACTTCAATTTGGCAGATTGAATCCCACCAGGCTCAAGATTGACTCAGGCTTCCATCCTTCCGAGGTGGGTAAAATGAGGACTCAAATTGTTGGGGGCGATATGCTGATTCTGTAAACTGCTTTGAGAGGGTTGTAAAGCACTATAAAGCGGTATATAAGTCTAAGTGCTATTGCTATCTTTGATTAGAAATTAAAAGTGAGAGCTGGTATATTGATATACCTTCCACATCTCCATATAAGTTATAAAAAACTATATTAACAACTTTGAAATAATAACAGTGAAACTGTAGCTCACCAAAACCAAAGGACCTTTCCACTCACCTTAAGGAAGAACTCTACTACTTCATTACATCATATTTTAATGTTGCCTATTGCATAAACAAGGGTTTCAGTTTGTACTATTACTAGACCTAATAAATGCATTCACAACATAATTCACTTGCTCATCTATCAGTTTGATGTATGCCATCACATGTCAAAAATATCTATCTTTGACAAATATATTCTGCATTAAAGAAAAGGGAGCATCTAAATATTCACACATACTTCATGGATTAGGAATTCCCAAATACATATGGGAGCTTGGAGGACTTGAGTGTAAGCTAATTGTGGTGAGCTAAGATGGATTTAAATAAGAGAGTAGATCAGAATATAACTGTGTTCAGATGTTAACATTTCTATGTTTAAAACCATATATCATGTACTACCAGATAAAGAACAGTATGTTCTGTCATTTATATGGGTATAAAATGCTATACAAACAAGTCAGGACTATTGCTTTGATTTAAAATTCTCTGTAAGTATTATATGTCAAAGGAGATATTTTCTTCTCCAGGGAAACCATATACATTTCTAATTCTAGTTGCTCCGAGGTTCACACAATTAGGTACGGATTAATAAAGCTCACCTTTAAGTTGATCATGATGGTTCTCTAATTCATCTCTTACTCCAGTTTTAATCTCAACTGTAGAAGAATTTATCTGATGCTGGTTTTCCATCAACCTGGTTCCGTTCTCTTTCTTCTCCCACAGCAATTCTCATCATTACTTGTTGCTTTGGAGGGACAATATTTTATGCTTGCAGCCATTTGCAGGAAACTTCATAAGTAGGGAGAAAAAGAGTGAAATTTTCCTCCTTTCTCCTATATCTGATGAATTTGGAAAAGCTATTCCAGACTGAGCTTTTAAAAGGTATCTGTCCATATAACACAACAATTAGAGAGAAGTAACGGAGAAGACCTCTGTCCTGATTTCCTTTCTCTGTGGATTACCACAGTTTATAATCCTATCACTAAAATATATATATTACTGCCACTGCAATAGTAAATAAGGTTTGAAATGCATTAGGAAATGGCATTCATTCTAACACTATTCATCTACATATTTTAAATGCAGTCTTGCTAAATATACACAATTTTGAAAGCAATCTTTACCAATTGCATTTCTAAATCAGGTTGATTTGTATAAAACTATCAAATATATGTTCTCCTCCTTTATTGGGTTTTCACCACAAATCCTAAATCCATCATCTTCCTTTAAAGAAAAAGAAAGCTCTTCTCTTTTCCAGAAATCATATATCTATATTTTGCTTCAAAAGTAAAGAACTAGTAAAGACGTCCACTCTGTAGCCCCAGGGCTTCATCAACTCTCCCACAAGAGCTTGGGTGTTGTCTCAAAAATATCATTTTTATTATGACAGAAAGAAGATAGCAATCATTTAAATATGAGCCAGCAGTGTGCTGAAGCTGCCCAAAAAGTCGACACAATTCTAGGCTGCATAAACAGAGGGATAGAATCATATGAAGTGTTAATACCATGCAATAATGCCTCGGTAAGGCCATACTTGGAATACTGCATCCAGTTTTGGTTGCCACAATATATATAAAAAGATGTTGACACTCTAGAAAGAGTGCAGAGAAGAGCATCAAAGTTGATTAGGGGATTGGAGGTTAAAATACATAAAGAATGGTTGCTGGAACTGCATATGTCTAGTTTGATGAAAAGAAGGACTAGGGGTGACATGATAGCAGTGTTCCAATATCTCAGGGCCTACCACAAAGAAGAGGGAGTGAAATTATTCTCCAAACCACCTGCGGGCAGGACAAGAAGCAATGGGTGGAAACTAATGAAGGAGAGAAGCAACTTAGAACTAAAGAGAAATTTTTAGAACAATTAATCAGTGGAACAACTTGTCTCCAGAAGTTGTAAATGCTCCAGCACTTTATTTTTTAAAGAAGAGATTGGACAACCATTTGTCTGAAATGATATAGGGTTTCCTGCTTAAGCTGGGGGTTGGACTAGAAGACCTCCAAGGTTGCTTCCAACTCTGTTATCCTATTCTATTTTATATGAGGGAGGACAATAATAAAAACATACCAAACAATCTTATTGATTTAATGCATTAGATTAGACTTTTATCCCAATTCCCCCCCAAGAGCTCAAAGCAATATATTTAATGTTCTCTTCAACATACTTCTCCCCTAACAAATCCTAGATTGAGCTGAGACAAAGTGATTGACCCAAAGTCACCCTATGACTTTCCATGGCTGAGAAAGATATCAATCTGGTTCCACTCTAATTTAGATTCAGGAGGAGGAGGAGGAGATCACATTGGCTCTCTACAATATATTTTAATTAATTATAGGCTTAGCTGGAGTTACAATTTAGGAGTTACAATTCTCACCATAACATTCAAAGGCAAATTATGGTTCTTGGCCTAAAATAAATTGGGAATCTTTGCATTTAAAATCAACTGTAGCCATAGTGATGTGATCAACCTGTTTAATTACCTTTAGTACATTAAGAGTTGTTATGTTCTATGCAATTTGTGTCAACATGAAAACAAACCATTGGATTGGATTTGTTTTCCCAATTGTAACAAATCCATCTCCTGTTCCAAGATAACGAGCACAACAAATGAAGCATCCTGTTTCAGTATCCAGTGCTGAACCTAACTGTTATACTTTATTTTCAGTTTTCAATATGCTCTTGTAGATAGATAGTAATGTGCAGCAGTAAATCAACAATAGCATTCAGAATAGCTTGAACAAAATTCAATAAATATTGTCTGCTTTTAATGTAGAGGGGGGAGGGGAATGGAAGAGCCAAAGGTCAATGAAGCCATCCAGGAAATGCTAAAAAGTCTCTGTTTTATTTTGAATTATCCTAGTAATGTGGCATAATTGCCTATCTAACCTTGAGGCATGAATAAGGGAGAAAAATATCAGGGAAATTACTAAAGATTTTAAAAGGTAGAAGCCAGCCAATCAACGGTATTAAAGAACAAAGAGATGTTTTTATTTTTCCATTAATGATAGTTCAAAAGGGAGCACTGAAAAGTATGAGAATGAATACACATCTTTGCCATCAATTTTCCACTTATTTCTAATTCTTACTGAGATGCAGATGATTTAATTTAAAGAGAAAATTCAACACGTAAAAAAAGCATAAAGGCACCTTTAACCAGCATGGTACAAATTATATTTGTTTAATTTATTACTTTGAATTTATTCATTTATTTAAAATATTTACTGTATATAGCCACCCATTTGGTATCACACTCTGGGTGGCTCATAACCGAGAGATAAAATTACATGTCTGTACAATAAAATATTTAAACCAAGCATATTAAAACTAAAAAAAACCTGGTACCCTAACTTATAGCACACACTATCTTGGTGCTTAGGGGAAAGCTAGGTCTGGAGTGCTTTTTGGAAAGTTAACAGGGTGGGGGCCTACTGACTATCAGGGGGAAGGGGTTTCCAAAATGCATACCGGAACTGCCACAGAAAAGGCGCACTTCCCAGATCCCATAAAAGGCAACATTGACTGGAAGGGACTAGAAACATGCCCTCTATATCCAATCCAGTAGAACTGGCAGATGTCCCTCAGGAGAGGTGGTCCTGCAAATAACCTGGTCTCAGGTCATACTGGGCTTTAAAAATAATAACCAGCACTTTGAATTGCACCTGAAAGGAAACTAGGAGTCAGCTCAATTCACAAAAATGGGTGTAACATGGTTGAACCTCGGGCCACCTATCAGTGTGTGCCTATGCAAAGGCCCTCCTAATGACAGCTGCCCCCTGCTTCTTATGTTTTAGGTTTCTCCAGTTTATTGTCCTCCAGGTTTATGGAATTTCACTTTCCATATTTCAGAGACTGCCTTGCCAGCATATGATGTCTTCTTTCTAATTTTTAATTCAGATGTTCAAGCACTAACAGGACTAGAAACAAGACAAGTTCATTGAGAAAGGGGAACAAAAGTACAAATTTAAAAGGAAAAAATTGTCAGAGACACCCCAGCAAACATCTGTTAAGCCAACTGAGAACTGAGCATGCTGAATGCCTTCAGGTACTATACCTGAAAAGTAAATAAAACAATAATAAAAAATACGGTTAGTTCTCCTAACTATGGTTAGTTGATCACCCAAATACTTAAAGTGGGACTTTTTATCTACCTATCAAGCCCTTCCCAAAGACCTGCAGTAAGGCTGCCTTTTGTAATTGACTGATGGTAAGTTTGTCATTGCTGGTGATGTTCAAGTGGTGCTCCAGATCAGGGGTCGCCAACCTTTTGGACCTCAGGGACCACCAAACTCATAATTTTAGATCCCAGGGACCACTAACTGGTTCTGTGGGCGTGGCCTAATTTGTGGGTGTGACTTGGTGGTCATGTGTCTGGCTGGGCATGGCTTGTATGTAAATATTATAAATATTTATATAAATATTTATATTTTATAAAAAAAGAGCAACTTTTACCCAAAATCAGGCAAAGCAGGCAGGCAGATTGAGCTGCTCAGATTCATTCAGAAATCGATCTATCTGTTTTTGGCTAGCTCAGTCTGTCACATAAAGTTTGCTTGCAAGCAAACTCATAAAATTTGCTAGCTAGCAAACTCACAAAATTAACTCACAACATACCATGTATGTAAATATTGAATTTTTTATTTTAAAAAAGCAACTTTTATCCAAAATCAGGCAAAGCAGGGAGATTGAGTTGCTCACAGAATCATTCAGTGATCTATATGACTGTAATTGTGGGGACTTAGTCATCACACCCTTGTCATGGACAGATCATTCCCTCCTTAGACTGGATTTCTGTTCTGCCACCCCCCACCGCAGGGAGGTGGAGCCACTTAGATGGTTCCGCCCCAGGTGCCTAATGGACCCGGAGCGGTTCCAGAGGGAGCTTGGGCCATTTCCTGAGTCTCTGGCTCTCAGCTCGCCTGGAGACCTGGTGGCCACCTGGGATGGGTTGGCCGCCGGGGCTCTAGAGCGAGTTGTGCCTCTGCGACCTCTGACCCGGCACAGATCCCATTTGGCTCCGTGGTATACGGAGGAGCTACGGGAGATGAAGTGCCGGAAAAGACGTCTAGAGGGCATTTGGAGGGCGAGCCATTCTGAGTCTGACCGAACACAGGTGAGATCTCATATTAAGACTTACCTTGTGGCGATAGGGGCGGCGAAATCTTCGTATTTCTCCGCCCTTATTGCGTCGGCAGGAAATCGGCCTGCCGCCCTGTTTAGAGTGACCCACTCTCTACTTGAACCGAGAGCGCGGGATGACCTCTTGCAGGGTAGAGCAGAGGAGTTTTCTCGATTCCTGCATGACAAAATCGCTCAGATTCGGGAGGGGCTTGACTCCAATTGGATGGTCCCGGGGGAGGTGTCCGGGGCAGGTCTTGTGAATGTTATCTGGGGGGAGTTCGACCCTGTGACTGCCGAAGGTGTGGACAGGTTGCTGGGGGGTCTGAATGCCACCACCTGTTTATTGGACCCGTGCCCTTCCTGGCTGGTTTCGGCCGCCAGGGAGACGACACGAGGCTGGCTCCAGGGGATTATCAACGCTTCTTTGAGAGAGGGGTCGCTTCCTACCGCCCTGAAGACGGCAGTGGTGCGGCCCCTCCTCAAGGTGCCTTCACTGGATCCAGCTGTTTTAAACAACTACCATCCAGTCTCCAACCTTCCCTTTGTGGCGAAGGTTGTTGAGAGTGTGGTGGCACGTCAGCTCCCTCAGTACCTGGAGGAAACAACTTACCTCGATCCGTTCCAATTGGGCTTCAGGCCTGGGCATAGCACTGAGACGGCATTGGTCGCGTTGGTTGATGATCTCTGGAGGGCTCGTGACAGAGGGTTCTCCTCTGTCCTGGTCCTATTAGATCTCTCGGCGGCTTTCGATACTATCGACCATAGTATCTTGTTGCGACGGTTGGAGGGGTTGGGAATTGGGGGAACCGTCTTTCGATGGTTCTCCTCCTTCCTCTCCGACCGTTCGCAATTTGTGTTGGCGGGAGGGGAGAGGTCCACCTCTAGGCCCCTGGCTTGTGGGGTGCCTCAGGGGTCGGTCCTCTCCCCTCTCTTGTTCAACATTTATATGAAGCCGCTGGGCGAGATCATCCGTGGTCTTGGGGTGAAGTGTCATCTATATGCAGATGATACTCAGTTGTACATCTCCACCCCGGACCATCCCAACGATGCTGTGGGGGCTATGTCTAGGTGCCTGGAGGCCGTGCGGGACTGGATGGGCGGGAACAGGCTTCGGCTCAACCCATCCAAGACCGAGTGGCTGTGGTTCCCGGCACCCCGATATAGCCAGCTGATTCCTTCGCTGGCTATTGGGTGGGAAATTTTGCCCCCCACAGAGAGGGCTCGCAATCTGGGAGTCCTCCTGGATGTACGGCTGTCGCTTGAACATCATGTCGCGGCCGTCTCCAGGGGGGCATTTCATCAGATCCGTCGGATCTACCGGTTGCGGCCCTTTCTGGATCGGGATGCTCTGCGCACGGTCACTCAGGCCCTTGTCACCTCTCGCCTGGACTATTGTAATGCCCTCTACATGGGGCTCCCTGCGGGGAGCACCCGGAGACTCCAACTGGTGCAAAATGCGGCCGCGCGGGTGATCATGGGGGCGTCGCGTAGCGCCCACGTGACGCCTCTCCTGCGCGAGCTGCATTGGTTGCCGGTGGCTCTCCGGGTTCGCTTCAAGGTTCTAGTTTTGACCTTTAGGGCGATCCATGGCACTGGGCCAGGTTACCTGCAGGACCGCATCCTACCGGTGATCTCCAGCAGGCCGGTGCGTTCACACAGGGAGGGCCTTCTCCGGGTCCCGTCGGCCGCCATGTGTCGCCTGGCAGCCCCGAGGGGTAGGGCCTTCTCTGTGGCGGCCCCTGCCCTCTGGAATACTCTGCCGCCGGAACTGCGTACCGGCACGGACCTGAGGGCCTTCAGGCGTGCGCTGAAGACCTGGCTTTTTGAGCAGGCCGGCCTGGGCTGAGGTGGTTTTAAATTTGTCTCCATTTGTTTAGTAATTTTAAATTGGGGTTTTAAGGGTGTGGGGTGGGTTTTTCTTATTCGGCCAATATTTAATTTAATTCCTTTTAACTTTTGTATTACTGTTGGGGTCTAGATTGGCTGTACACCGCCCTGAGTCCCTAGGGAGAAGGGCGGTATAGAAATTTTATAAATAAATAAATAAATAAATAAATATATATCTACCATCGGCTAGCTCAGTCTCTCAAATTTGCTTGCCGTGAGTCTGCACTGAATTTGCTTGCAAACAAACCTTCAATCCTAAGGGAGGTTTGGCTGTCCTTCTAGCTAATCTAAATCTCCCTGTGCAGCAGAACAGATGATGGAAAAATAGCAACTTAGCAGACAAGTTTGCCGGATAAGGAGTGTGTGGGTGGGGAGGGTTCCCTGGGCCATGTGGGCTGAGCAGCCTTGTGTTCTGCGCAGCCTGGATTAATTGCTTTGGAGGGGGGGTGCTCTGGGGGTGAGATTTCTCTGCAGCCCACCAAAATTTTCTCACAGCCTGGGCTAGGAAGAAGACATGACAGGATAGCTGGTCTCTAGAACAAAGATGGGACAAAATATCCTTATAAGAGTCCTTGGGAGCTTCATTTAAAAAGAATCCATCCTCTGAGAGGACATCCCTTGTTGGACAGGGCCATCAATTTTGAGACTGACTTTTCATGTTTGACAAGGCTAGAGGGGATTTATATTTTGTCTCATAAAGACTTAACACTTTCACTTTTATATGTACTAAAAAAAATCAAATATCATGCCATCAAAAATTAGCTATTTTGCTGTTGAATTTCAGAAGGGCAGTCTAGGAATTTCCAGAAAACTGCAAACAGCCCAGGGCCAGATGAGATTTTAAATACTATAAAAATATAAGTTCTTAAAGTTGCATTTACATGAAATTGTTTTGAGTCTCATTATTTAAATTCAGAACAGATTTTTTAACTCAAAGTTAGATGATTAGGGCTCAAAACAATTAATACATTTTTCATGCAACTATCTGGTTGGGCATTTGGACAAGTCAATTACTATTAATTAGGAGATATTACTAAATTGGGTTACTAAACTAGGAGACTAGTGGCCTGTATAGACAAAAAAGTCAAGTTGAGGCTGACAATACTTAAATTCTATTCTGATCTATGCCATAATATTTTATGAAGTGACATAAACTGTCCTTGCTTCACTTAGATCCTTCAGAATAAGGATACACACTTTTTGTAAAGCTTTCCAAAATTTCTCCACTGTAATACAATTGATCTGAATCTCTTACTAGCTGCTTAGCAAAAATGCAAAGCAGTAAATGATTGCCAACACCCCTGGGCAAGGAACCTCATTTTCCCAAAATATGGCATCACACAGTTTAACAGCTACAAGCATTTTGCTAGCACTTGAGACATTATACAAGGAAAGCATTCAATTAAAATGATTATATGAAACCTTGGACAGGCACTAATACCAATTAGGGGACCAAAGGCCAAGTTCGTTCAAGTACTTAAAAATAAAATCTCGAATTTCTAACAAATCAAGCAACTAAGCACTGCCTAAAGTGCTTTGCTGTGTTACAGTAAGTAGATTGCATAAGTAAAACTGGAATAAAATGTGTAAGCATTATTGGCTATTTATTTAATTGAAATTTAATATCAAGAAGAATAGTTTTATACAGGCTGTAATAAGGCCAGTTGGGCACAGAGCCTTTGCATTTCAGAAACAAGTAAATATTACATCATATACAAATTTAATTAAGAAGAATGTCTTCCCAAACAGGAGCACCTAACCTGTAACAATGGACAACAGGTAATTGGCTAGATGTGATTTTAACAAGAGTCTTCTCAGAGTCATCTACATGAGTCAAAAATATTAAGATAGCAGCCATGACTGTGGAAACGAAGCTCTGTACTTTCTCCATGTGCATTGCATGCCACCACCTTGGTGTTTTGATCCCTCCTAACCGATATTCTTGAATCTTATGAAAATTTATGGGCATTGTTGCCCATATAAAAAGATACAAAGTAACTTTCATGGGAGGAATTTCTATTAAATTATGATATTAGAATTCTGACACCAAAGTTGTGATTTTATAGCTCAAGTTTCATTCTTAGAACACCTATGCATTCTCGCCCAGCATTTTCACACTTAAGCTCTCTTACAGCAGGGTTGTCAAACTTGTAGCCCATGGGTCAGATGCATCATGCTCTGCCACACCCATGCCCCATTTAGTGAAGGGGGGGACAGTCATGATATGTCACATGATGTCAGCATGATGGTGCAAGTTTGACACCCCTGTCTTAGAATTTCACACAGCAACTCAAGCTATTTATATGCTGCAAAAGGAAAATTTAAGTGGTTGATGGAAAAAGATGAAACAACATACGAAATTATGACACTCGATGCCCTTTTAATGATGCCCAGAGCTTCCTCATCTGAAGTGGGTTTTTCCTTCTATCTAGGGCTAAGCTTATGTCCAGTTCTTAGGCATTTGTTCCCAATCTCAAAGTTATGCTGACTTCTGTTTGCATAAGCTGTAAGAGATATACTGGGACCTCACAAATCCATAATTAAAATATTAAAGGAAATAAGACTAATCCTTGTCACTTGGCTTTGTAGAACCTTCTGAGATCTGGTCAATGGACATCATATCCCTGAATGGTTTGAAGTTCCAACTGTAGAGAAAATAAAGGAGGCTGTACAAGTCTGTAAGACCAGTTTCTGACCTTGGAGAATGATGGAGACAAATGTTAATAATGTGACAGTGGAGGAAAGGGTGTATTTTCCCTCATACATAGTTCTAACATTGAACAAGGGAGGGATTGTAAATACCTGGACGAAGAGATGGATGAATGTAAACAAAGAGTTTGTATGCTAGAAGCCTGGTTAGAGTCTGGGAGCCTCTCAAGACTTCAGATGATTCAAAGAGTTACTTGGTACTAGATCTGATTTCTGATTGATTTATACTTTTGGATTTTATTAATACTTTGTTACCTGGGTTTCAGTGCTTTGAGTAGACCAGACTAAAAAAATAGATAGTAGAGATTCTAAGAATGCTGCTTTATAATTATAAGATATATTAACAGAATCGTGAGAACCCATAGAAAATCTTGCCACATCAAGACAATACCTGACTGTTCTCTTTTCCCCACTTTCTAGTTAGCCAGGACTTAGCTGCCATTTTTCCTTTCTAATCCCATTTACAGGAACAGAGCTAAATTCCTCTACACTTCATGAAAGTTGGGAAGTGGTACTGAATGAGTGCACCCAGAATAAGAACATGGTGAATCACTTCCCTGTGACTAATTTTTATTGAGCTAATTATAGATATATTTTTTAAAATTTTAATTACAGTATTGAAAACTAATACAATCTAAACTGAGAAAAGAGTGAAAAAATAAATAAAAAAGAAAATAATATAATATAATAAGGAAAAAGAAAAGAAACATTTAAATTGACTGCCTGCCATTATCATAACAAGTAAAAAGAAATGCAATATCTCTTTTCCCTCTATACTAGGGGTCCCCGACCAGAGCTGGTATACAGCAGGTTCTGACTAGTTCTGGAGAAACAGTAGCGGAAATTTTGAGTAATTCGGAGAACCAGCAAATACCACTTATGACTGGAGATTTTGCACACCCACCAAGCCATGCACACAGAACTGGTAGTAAAAAAAATTGAATCCCACCACTGTCCCCGACTCCTGGTCTGCGGCCCATTGAAAACCAGGCCACACAAATGGTGAGTGAACAAATGGGCATGGAAAACTCTATACAATTGCAAATAGCTACCACTTTATCCCAAATCTCATCCTTTATTTATAAGCAAATCCATAAAACATTACTTTTCCATCCTGGTGTCAATAAAAAAGTTTATAAGAGTTTGCCAATACTTTGGGAGAGAAAGTCTTATTTTAACTTTGATTAAATTTTGTACAGTATTCCTTCCTTTTGTTTCTAACAGTTTTAATCAAATATTGTTTTAGGATATGATTTCACTTCAGTTCTTCTTTACCCTATCACACAGATTTCTTCAAGGTTTTAACAAGCTTCTTTTGCAGATCCACTAAGAAAACATTTCCCAGGCATTCTCTTGGTATATTATTTGTGTTTCTCTTTTAGTTTTTAAAACTTTAGCCAGTTTATTTTGTCTATCCAGTTATGCATCATTTCTCAAGTCATTTTCTTGGCCTGTCATTTATAGTTCCACTTGAGGTATTTTCTCTGCCTTGTCAAGATAAAATTTGTCCCACATCTGTCATTCTTTCATTAACATATTTTAGACAGCCTAACCATAGAAGAAGGCATCATTACTGTTAGTGCTGATATTCTCATTACAGGTAGTCTTTGGTTAATGATGATAATTGGGTTTGCAATTTCCAAAGCTTACAATGTGGTCATAAAGCACAATGTCATGTTGTACAGTACTTAATGTCATTGCTTAGTGATGGCAATCCTGGGTGACTTGTACTATCAGACTTGCAGGATTCTGTTACGGTAGTCTTACAATAAAGTAGAATTAGCTCATCTGATTCTGTTTCCTGTCTGGTTTATCTGGGAAGTCTGACATCAATATTGCAAGTTTATTGTACAACTCTTCTGCTGTCTTTTTTACAACCTGAGAAGTGGGGGGGGGGGGAACCTTTCTGAGTCTCATTTTCTATCCAGTATGCAGCTATGGGAGGTGTCCGCTTTTATCCGATCTTTCCCTAGGTATCCCTAGGGGAATCCTTTTCTGATCCCCATCTCCAAAGGTCATTCCCACACACCATTATACTACAACACAGGAATAGTTCCTCCGTAAATGTAGCCAGATCCTGAAAGAGGCTTGGAAGCATGAAAGGAACATAAGGCTTTTAAGATGTCATGCCACTTAATGTTTGTGGGCTCCTATGGATGTTGCAATTTGGTATGATTATTTGTATTTATATTTTTTGAGCAGCGTGGTAGCTTAGAGGTGAAGACACTCACCTTTCTCTCAGAAGGTTGAGAGTTTTCAATCCTAGGCAGCAACAAGTCTTTCTCTATTGGGGTACAAAGAGAAAATATATGCTGTGCACTCTGCCTAAGCATTAGGAAGGGCATCTGGCAGTAAACTCTCAGCTCTCTTAATTGCCCCATTCCCACTCCAAAGCAAGGGATTACAGGGTCATAAAAAGAAGAAAATGTATCTTTCTTAATTGATTTATGCATTTTTATTCTAGTTATTTTATACATATGTTTGAGTGTGTGTGTGTTTGTGTGTTTATGTCTATAGTGGTAAATCACTTAAGTCATAATCCTTGGAACATACATAGATAAATGAAGTAAATATTTTTTGATTCTAAGTTTAGGGCACAGAAGGAATTGGTGAACATGTAAATATTGTGTTATCTTTCACTGAACTTGTTTGATAGGTATCTGTTATGGTTGTTTCTATCATAATTCCTATTGAATTGGCAATGCTTGTACTAGAAAGGAACATGAATGTAACACTAATCTGCAATCTTTAATTTAAAAGTACATCATATAAACCATGTAAATTTGTATTCCCATATACTCAGAATCACCTTTTTGTCTTCTAATCCAAAGCATTACATAGTCCCAATTATCATCTGGCACTCCCTTAATTTTCCTCTTTCAAAAGACAATTTCTTGCCTAATGAGCATGCTCAATTCTCATTTGATTGATTTTGACCATTAAGAAATTTTCTGATGTGGGATGGACGTACTTCTGCAAATCTCGAGCTTCTCCTGAAATCCTAAATGTAGATCTGTTTGGTTCTATATGATTGTGATTGATTATGTGCCATCAAATTCTCTCAGCAATCACAAGATTTTCTCCATTATGGTCTGCTGTCACCTGGTTCTTCAGGTCTTCAGCATTATAGACTTCTCCAGAACTAGATCATCACATAATATATCCAGAGTATAATTTGACCTCTTCATTTGCTTCAAATAAGAGGCAATAGGATCAACATTCAATGAAATCAAATCAGTAATAGTAAACATGATAGGAAAATGTGGTTGTGTCTTTGGATCTATGGGTACATTCTTCACCCTTGCTCTCTGTGTGTGTGCCTGTCTGTGTATTTTTCCCCTTTGTTAAGTATAAAGTCTAGACTGTGTACTATGAAATAAAATCAGGCAAACTGTTTTTATTTACTTATATTACAGGAAACCAACCACGTCAAATTTGTCTTGCTAGTGACACATTTATATCTCAAAAACTCTAGAAAATCAATTAGCAAACTACAACATTTAAAGAATTTTTCTGATTGGCTCCCTTAGCTGAAAGTTGCTAATTCCCAATGGATCTGGGTTGTTGCTTTTTTCAGTGCAAGGAACTGAATGATGGTGAAGACCCAGTTGATATTTTGTTCACAGATTCTTCATTCTGAGAGGTCAATTTTATATATTCAAATATTCTAGCTTCTAGTTTCCAGTGAATATAATAATAACCCTGCCATATAACTTTTGCTGCTTCAGAGTTCCCATTTGATGCACCTTAAGTGAAATTGAAGTTGAGTTCATGTATGCATGCAAAGAAAAGGTTAGAGCTCTCCAGGAGGGCTGCATTTGTGACCGCTTCAATCTGGCAAGGTCAAAGACTGATGTTTTTCTTAGGATGAAAAGTAGGACTTCATCAGTCTTCACATTCTTAAGAAGTAGGACTGTGGTGTTTTAGTGGCTGGGCAGAAAGCCATCCAATGAAAATGGAACACTTAAGCTCTTCCACTATTCTTCTTCAAAAACAAAAATTAGTTCTCGAACCTTTTTTTGTTGTTGCTGTTGAGGGAAAAAAAAAACCAATGCTGAAATCCATATCATGAGCTTAGTAATGTTCTTTAAAAAATCATATTGTCCTTCAGGCACACACACTGAAGCTTTCAAAAGAACAGGAAAAAATATAGGTTTGTTCTCTCTAATTAAAGCAGAAACTCTGCATTTGTTTCAGATCATAATATATTTCTAGTCAGCTATGTACATAGAAGTTCATGGTTTGAAGTCTATATTTTTCTCAAACTTGGTGCAATAAAGTAAAAAAATAGTTGATACCTCTGAGAAGAAATAACAAGATAGCTTCCCATTCAGCAGCGCTGTCAAGCCTCTGGCCCATAGGCCAGATCCGTCATGTGTTGGCCAAGCCCATACCCAGTTTAGCAAAGGGGGATAAAGTGCCGGTATATCATGTAATGCTGCCGTGACAACACAGGTTTGACATCCCTGCCATACAGTGTCTCCCCCCAAACAATGCTCAGAATATCAGACTTCAACCACCAAGCAAATTATTTAATGCCAGTTCTTACAAAGAAAATTTCAGAAAACCATCATTTCTTCCATGAGAAAATAAATTGTTACTTCTTTTTCCAGTTCCTGCTCAAGATAGTAACTTACTTACTTACTTAACTTATTTAAGTTGCAAAGAGTTTGCTGAACTTCACTGTTTGTTTACTAGATGTTTAGACCTCCCTCCCCCCTTTCTCTTTCTCTCCATTTTTAGTTGGATTTAGCATGTCAACTTTTTTATATTGACTTTAATGGCTTCCTTCAAAGTTTAAACATGTACACAAGCAAATGTTTTCTTCACTTTTAAACTAAAGCAGTTAGAGATAAAGGACAGCATCAGAGGTGGTAGTCAGCAGGTTCTGATCAGTTCTGGAGAACCAGTACCAGAAATTTTAAGTAGTTTGGAGAACCAACAAATAACACCTCTGACCGGCCCCGCCTCCATCTATTCTCTGCCTCCAGAGTCCCAGCTGATCAGCTAGGTCTTCTTTTGTTGCCCTGCACAGGAGAATGGAGCTAGAAAGCAGGTTAGTGGGGTGGGGAGAGATTTTACAGTAACCTTCCCCTAGGAGTGAGGAGGGAATGGAGATTTTACAGTATCCTTCCCCTGCCATGCCCACCAAGCCACATCCACCAAGCTATACCCACAGAACCGGTAGTAAAAATTTTTGAATCCCACCACTGGACAGCATCCTGTACACATTTTGAATCAAGAGAAGGCACACAAAATCTTAAAGAAATATTTTTCTGATTCCATTTAAGAAATTGATCAACTGTTACCTATGAGGCTGTGTAATAACAATAACAATAACAAGTGTGTAATAATCCATCTGAATGACACAAACAAACAACTTTAGCAGGGAATTTTTTAAAAAAAATTTTTAAATAAAATATTTTCAATTTATCCTTAGTAACAACATTGGTTACCACAAAAACAGACAAACAAACAATATTTATATCAGAAAGAATAAAAACAAAGTATACTTAAGAAAAAACACTTTCATTAAAATCAAGGAAAAGAACATCAGCCAGTATGAAGACCCAAAGCTGTTTAATTTTCAAATATACCTGCTTGAATGGAAACCAAATTTACACTCATAAAAGTGACTTACCCCATCCAATAGCTATGAATTCAAAGAGATGGGGTCACTTGATTAGATCACTTGATTAATCTGAGTGGGGCTTGCCATGAAAGCCCATATAATGAGAACACATTGCTAAACTCCTGAATAATTATAAGTAGATCAATACTAGTTGACAAAAGCATCTTTAAAAAAATTTAAACAGGCATTCATTAATAAGATATATACAAGTAGTCCTTGACTTGATGATGATAACTGAGCCCAAAATTTCTGTTGTTAAGTGAGATAGTTGTTAAGTGAATTTTTGCCCCATTTTACATCCTCTCTTGCCACAGTTGTTAAGAGAAGCACTGCAGTTGTTAAGTTAGTAACTTAGTAGTAGTTTACTTAGTAACTTCCCCATTGACTTTGTTTGTCAGAAGATTGCAAAAGATGATCTCATGACCCTGGAGTGCTGCAAATGTCATAACTATGAGTCAATTGCCAAGCATCTGAATTTTAATCATGTGATCATGGGGATGTTGCCTGGTCATAAGTGTAAAAAAAGGTTGTAAGTCACTTTTTTCACCGCCGTCGTAACTTTGAACAGTCCCTAAACAAGCTGTTGTAATTCAAGGACTACCTGTATAACACTGATATTGTTATTAATTATGATGTTAACATTGTTTTAAATAATTGAGGAGCCTGATGTTTATTCCTGTCCTTACTACTAGAAATCAAAGATGATGAGGGGGGTAGATAAGGAATTATGCCTAGTTTTAAAAATCACAGAATGGTACTTTTCATAGAACGCTAACCAATGTGGACAAAAATACAATCCTAAATATTCACAATTAATGGCAAAATTGGTGATTGAGAGAAGGATCCATATGGATCTTGTCCCATTTAAGAACTACCCTCCTTAGGTTAGTGATTTGGCAAAAGAGAGGTTTGTTCTGGGATGTTGAAACATCTGTCAATATATTGAAACACCCAAACTGCATTTTTTTTTTCCTTTCCTGCCTGTCTACCAACAGCAGCACAGTGTGTAAAAAGCTGTTAAGTTCCATTAAAAAAGCATGGTCATGAAAAGAGTGACTTCATGAAAGTTAAGAGAAGTATTTTAAACCATTAAAAAAAACCCTCCTTCTGCTGAATCACCCGTTGAAGAAAAACGGTCCTATCACACAATGGTTAAAACAGGACAAAGTAATTCGTTTTAACAGTGGGGACATCTCTAGGCTAGTTTGTATTTAGCTGAAGCAAATAAAGATAAGTTACCAAATGATCGAAGGAAATGAACCATTAGTAAACTGATGAAAACCGGAGCTCATCTTTTTACCAAATGAGCCACTTATGTGAAGTGCCCAGAATCAACGACTCTGTATTTTCACTCTCTCTTTCTCTTTCACTGTAGTGAAATATGTGGTGCCAAACTGTTCTTTCTTATACTGGGCTGCTTGTGTTGGAGAAAATTCAAATGATTATAAAGTATCTCCTTGAAACAACAGCTACAAACTCTCAGCTCACATTTTAAAGGGTTCAATAATAGCTTGTCATTAGTTGAAAACAAAATCAACAACTGGAACTAAAATATATCACAGAGAGCTGCCATTGTTTTATCCAATGGTTTGTATCTAATTTTTCCTCAACCTTTACATTTTAAAATTTCTTGCAGTTCCAGAGACTAATCTTATGCCAGATCAGTCTGCCAGTTCTGATAGGCAACCAAGAAATGTAGATATGTTTTTTTAACTTCAGTACCCTGCAAATAACAAAGTAAAGCTGTTTGTACAGAAATTGGTTTATATGAGATTGATGGGATGGGTGGTGGTGGTGGGAATGTATATAAAAATTCTTTTATATAATATAATATAATATAATATAATATAATATAATATAATATAATATAATATAATATAATATAATATAATATAATATAATATAATATAATATAATATAATATAATATAATATAATATAATATAATATAATATAATATAATATAATATAATATAATATAATATAATATAACATAACATAACATAACATAACATAACATAACATAACATAACATAACATAACATAACATAACATAACATAACATAACATAACATAATATAATATATATAATTGCATGGACCCTACAATTTGCAGTTTTGTCTTAAGGGACAGCTTTTCAAACTCAGGGTTATCTACTGTGAAAGCACAGAGAGAGAGAGAGAGAGAGGGAGAGAGGGAGGGAGGGAGGAAGGGAGGGAGGGAGAGGGAGAGAGGGAGGGAGAAAGAGAGGGAGGGAGGGGGAGAGAGAAAGAGAGGGAGGGAGGGAGGGAGAGGGGGAGAATACAATGCATAGTTTTTACAATGGACTTGGGAGCTCTGGCATTTTTTCCTAGAATGCAAGCACTACCATTTTGTTTCATATTGCCCTATAGAAACAATTATCTATACACATTCTCTCTTAAGAAAATGTAAATTGAAAAAAGACATGACCTCTCTAGCTCAATAAATAGACTTATCACTAAGTGCCAAAGAAATAAATAGACAGGTAGAACTGGGGCTATTGTATTTAGTGGCTCTAAGGTGAATATGTTATTTGTGCTATCAAATAAACATCTCTTAATTTTCTCCTGATAGTCACCATTGCTAGCTATAAATAAGAAGTCTTGCAATGGGACAACACATTTTCTGAGCCTTAATTCTAAAGATAAAGGGAGTATTAATTTATCTCCAGCTAGCCAGGGGCTTACTGGTTAATTGTTTGTTATTACAGCACTTCTTGAGGAAGCATTGTAGGGGTTTATTATGGCTAGTACTTCTTACTTAAGCTCTGTTGCTATTTCTCATGCTGACTTCCACTGCAGAACATTGTAGCTTTCCTGCCATATTTCTTCTTTCCATAGAATAAGCCCTGGAATTTACCGAAGAGCTGTTATTGTTCAATATAGTTGTCACTTTGGACTTTACTCTCATCCCAACTTTATTTATAAGACTATACAGGACCTTGGTTTGTAGAATGATAATTTGGCTATTTATGCAATCACAGCTTACAGGTATCCTTTGCTGTCAAATAATTAGTGATGGGCTTATGGTATGTTGCCTGACTTTTGGGGTGTGTGGGTGTAGGCATGAGAGTTGGAGCAGAGAGATTAAAATGACAAATAGTCAGGCTCTGGGGTCAACTGCTTTGCCAGTCGTTGCATATGTTTATGCCAAAATACATAAAGTAATGTCACTTCAGCACATGAGTGATGACAAACCCTCCAAGTGGGACTACACTTCATCAATCATTTCAAATGCACAGATTGAGTTTACCTTTATAAACAAAAGCAACAACTGCTCAAAGATTTGCCTAAATTATTCAGTTCTAATATACACTGGGTCTCCCAAAAGTCAGGCAAGTCATAGAGAACGCAGTCGAGGGGGCATGTTCAAAATCATTTTATCATTCTGGTATAAGATCAAGAAATCATCACATAAAGATCAAGTTTTCAATCATTATCTCTACTTGGACTTTAGTGTTATAATAAGAAGATGGCTAGCATATTTATAGAACAAACTAAAGAATTATCTTTCTCTATCTTCCTGCCCACTTTTTGTAGAGGCACTATTGAGAGCATTTTAACAAACTGCATCACTATTTGGTTTGATGGCAGCAGTGCCTCAGATAGAAAGTCCATACAGAGGGTGATAAGGACAACCGAGCAGATTATAAGAAGCTCGCTTCCTATTATTCAGGATACTGCTTATAAGTGCTATGTGCTTAGAGCTCAAAGCATTGTTAGAGACCCCACACACCCACTTTACTGTCTGTTTCTGTTATTCCTCTCTGGAAGGGAGGTTTCAGAGTATTTTTAGCAAGACTACCCAATGCTGTAACAGCTTTGTTCCCTATGCCATCTGTCTGGTAAACTTGCAAGATTCGTTTTTCTCGCCATGTACTGTACATGTATACATCCAAAGTAGACTGTGTTTTTTCTCTGTATCATATAATATATAATATAATATATGTGGGTATACAGGTGGAACTCAAAAAATTAGAATATCGTGCAAAAGTTCATCAGAAAAAAAGAGGACTTTGAACCACTGAGCTGTAGACTAGTTCTGTTTTTCTTTAGCCCAGGTAAGACGCTTCTGATGTTGTTTGTTGTTCAGGAGCAGCTTGACAAGTGGAATACGACATTTGAAGTCCATGTCCAGGATCCGTCTGTGTGTGGTGGCTCTTGATGCACTGACTCCAGCCTCAGTCCACTCCTTGTGAAAGTCCCCAACACTTGCCTTTTCCTGACAACCCAATGGCCTTTTCCTGACAATCCTCTCCAGGCTGTGGTCATCCCTGCTGCTTGTGCACCTTTTTCTTCCACACTTTCCCCTCCCACATAACTTTCTATTAATGTGCTTTGATACAGCACTTTGGGAACATCCAACTTCTTTTGCAATTACCTTTTGAGGCTTTCCCTCTTTATGAAGGGTGTCAATGATGGTTTTCTGCACAACTGTCAGGTCAGCAGTCTTTCCCATGATTGTGATTCCTACTGAACCAGACTGAGAGACCATTTAAAGGCTCAGGAACCCTTTGCAGGTGCTATGGTTTAATTAGCTGATTAGAGTGGGACACTTTGAGCCTAGAATATTGAACCTTTTCACAATATTCTAATTTTCTGAGATTGTGGATTTGTGGTTTTTATGAGCTGTAAGCCATAATCATCTCAATTATGACACATCACGGCTTGAACTATCTTGCTTTGCATGTAATGAGTCTATCTCATATATTAGGTTAACCTTTTAAGTTGCATTACTGAAATAAATGAACTTTTGCACAATATTCTAATTTTTTGAGTTTCATCTGTATGCATAATTTTGTATTTATTTGTTTATTTATTTATTCTGTCATGGTTATGTAATGTATATTGGAGGTGATGACCCTTTGAGAGCTGTATGCAATGAAATTTCATTTTAATGTATGCTGATTAGTGTATATTCAAAATGACAATAAAGCTATTCTATTCTATTACACTCTACTCTACTCCAGCGGTCGCCAACCAGTAGGCTGCAGACCATTGGTGGGTCGTGAGAAAATTTTGGTGGGCCGCAGAGAAATCTCACCCCCAGAGCACCCCCCCCAAAGCAATTAATCCAGGCTGTGCAGAAACACAAGGCTACTCAGCCCACATGGCCTGCGGGAATGTTCCCCGCCCACTCACTCCTTACCCAGCAAACCTGTCTGCTAAGTTGCTATTTTCCGACCATCATCTGTTCTGCTGCACTGGGAGATTTAGATTAGCTAGGAAGCAGGAAATGGTTGGATTTCTTGCTTTCTAACTAAGCACAGCCAAACCTCCCTTAGGATTGAAGGTTTGTTTGCAAGCAAATTCAGTGCAGACTCAAGGCAAGCAAATTTGAGAGACTGAGCTAGCCGATGGTAGATAGATCAATCACTGAATGATTCTGTGAGCAACTTAATCTGCCTGCTTTGCCTGATTTTGGATAAAAGTTGCTTTTTTAAAATAAAAAATTCAATATTTACATACATGGTGTGTTGTGAGTTAATTTTGTGAGTTTGCTAGCTAGCAAATTTTATGAGTTTGCTTGCAAGCAAAGTTTATGTGGCAGACTGAGATAGCCAATGGCAGATAGATAGATTTCTTTATGAATCTGTGATTCTGTGAGCAACTCAATCTGCCTGCCTGCTTTGCCTGATTTTGGGTAAAAGTTGCTCTTTTTAAAAATAAAATATTAAATACATGCATGGTGTGTTGTGAGTTAATTTTATGAGTTTGCTTGCAAGCAAATTTTATGTGACAGAGCAAAGTTTATGTGGCAGACTGAGATAGCCAATGGCAGATAGATGGATTTCTTTATGAATCTGTGATTCTGTGAGCAACTCAATCTGCCTGCCTGCTTTGCCTGATTTTGGGTAAAAGTTGCTCTTTTTTAATAAAAATTTCAATATTTATATAAATGTTTATAATATTTACATACAAGCCATGCCCAGCCAGTCACATGACCACCAAGCCACACCCACAAATTAGGCCACACCCACATAACCAGTTAGTGGTCCCTGGGATCTAAAATTATGAGTTTGGTGGTCCCTGAGGTCCAAAAGGTTGGCAATCCCTGCTCTATTCCATTCCACTCCACTCCACTCTACTCTACTCCAGGCCAGGCCAGTCCATTAGCAATTCTGTGAGGAATAGACTTGCTTGGTTCTTTTTCCTAACATACTACAGGCAGTCCTCAACTTACAACAGTTCATTTAGTGACCGTTCAAAATTATTGAAGCACTGAAAAAAATGACTTATGACCATTTTCACACTTATGACCATTGTCACATGATTTATATTTGGATGCTTGACAACCAACTCACATTTATGACGGTTGCAGTGTCCCAGTGTCACATGATCATCTTTTGCAACCTTCTGATAGGCAATGGGGAAACCAGATTCCCTTATTTATTTATTTATTTTATTTATTTATTAATTACATTTATATACCGCCCTTCTCCCAAGGGACTCAGGGCGGTGAACAGCTCGTCTAAAAACCCCACAAATACAAAAGTTAAAAAGTAATTAAATATTAGAATCAGCTGCAGACTAAAATTAGAAAACCCCCCCCCCCCACCCTTAAAACCCAATTTAAAGTTAAAAATGGAGATCAAATTTAAAATCATTATCTCAGCCCAGGCCGGCCTGCTCAAAGAGCCAGGTCTTTAACGCGCGCCTGAAGGCCCTCAGGTCCGTGCCGGTACGAAGTTCCGGTGGCAGAGTATTCCAGAGGGCGGGGGCACCCACAGAGAAGGCCCTACCCCTTGGCGCCGCCAGACGACACATAGCGGCCGACGGCACCCGGAGCAGACCCTCCCTGTGGGAACGCACCGGCCTGTTGGAGAACGTTGGTAGAATGCGGTCCTGAAGGTAACCTGGTCCCATGCCATGGGTCGCCCTAAAGGTCAAAACTAGAACCTTAAAGCGAACCCGGAGAGCCATCGGCAACCAATGCAGCTCGCGCAGGAGAGGCGTCACATGGGCGCTACGCGACGCCCCCATAATCACCCTCGCGGCTGCATTTTGCACCAACTGGAGTCTCCGGATGCTCCCCGCAGGGAGCCCCATGTAGAGGGCATTACAATAGTCCAGGCGAGAGGTGACAAGGGCCTGAGTGACCGTGCGCAAGGCGTCCCGATCCAGGAAGGGCCGCAACCGGTAGATCCGACGGATCTGATGAAACGCCCCCCTGGAGACGGCCGCGATGTGATGTTCAAGCGACAGCCGTACATCCAGGAGGACTCCCAGGTTGCGAGCCCTCTCTGTGGGGGGCAGAACCTCCCCCCCAATAGCCAGTGAAGGTGTCAGCTGGCTATATCGGGGCGCCGGAAACCACAGCCACTCGGTCTTGGATGGGTTGAGCCGAAGCCTGTTCCCGCCCATCCAGTCCCGCACGGCCTCCAGGCACCTAGACATAGTCCCCACAGCATCGTTGGGGTGGTCCGGAGTGGAGATATACAGCTGGGTGTCATCTGCATACAGATGACACCTCACTCCAAGACCACGGATGATCTCGCCCAGCGGCTTCATGTAAATGTTGAACAGGAGGGGAGAAAGGACCGACCCCTGAGGCACCCCACAAACCAGGGGCCTAGAGGTGGACCTCTCCCCCCCCGCCAACACGAATTGCGAACGGTCAGAGAGGAAGGAGGAGAACCATCGGAGGACGGTTCCACCAATCCCCAACCCCTCCAACCGTCGCAATAAGATACTATGGTCGATAGTATCAAAAGCCGCCGAGAGATCTAATAGGACCAGGACAGAGGAGAACCCTCTGTCACGAGCCCTCCAGAGATCATCAACCAACGCGACCAATGCCGTCTCAGTGCTATGTCCAGGCCTGAAGCCCGATTGGAACGGATCGAGGTAAGTTGCTTCCTCCAGGTACTGGGGGAGCTGACGTGCCACCACACTCTCAACAACCTTCGCCACGAAGGGAAGGTTGGAGACTGGACGATAGTTGTTTAAAATAGCTGGGTCCAGGGAAGGCTTCTTGAGGAGGGGGCGCACCACCGCCGCCTTCAGGGCGGTAGGGAGCACCCCCTCTCTCAAAGAAGCGTTGACAATCCCCTGGAGCCAGCCTCGTGTCGTCTCCCTGGCGGCCGAAACCAACCAGGAAGGACACGGGTCCAATAAACAGGTGGTGGCATTCAGACCCCCCAGCAACCTGTCCACACCCTCAGCGGTCACAGGATCGAACTCCCCCCAGATAACACTCTCAAGACCTGCCCCGGACACCTCCCCCGGGACCACCCAATTGGAGTCGAGCCCCTCCCGAATCTGAGCGATTTTATCATGCAGAAATCGGGAAAACTCCTCCGCTCTACCCTGCAAGAGGTCATCCCGCGCTCTCGGTTCAAGTAGAGAGCAGGTCACTCTAAACAGGGCGGCAGGCCGATTTTCTGCTGATGCAATAAGGGCGGAGAAATACGAAGATTTCGCCGCCCCTATCGCCACAAGGTAAGTCTTAATATGAGATCTCACCTGTGTTCGGTCAGACTTGGAACGGCTCGCCCTCCAAATGCCCTCAAGACGTCTTTTTCGGCACTTCATCTCCCGTAGCTCCTCCGTATACCACGGAGCCAAATGGGATCTGTGCCGAGTCAGAGGTCGCATAGGCACAACTCGCTCTAGGGCCCCGGCGGCCAACCCCTCCCAGGTGGCCACCAGGTCTCCAGGCGAGCTGAGAGCCAGAGATTCAGGAAATGGCCCAAGCTCCCTCTGGAACCGATCCGGATCCATTAGGCGCCTGGGGCGGAACCATCTAAGTGGCTCCGCCTCCCTGCGGTGGGGGGTAGCGGAACAGAAATCCAGCCTAAGGAGGGAATGATCTGTCCATGACAAGGGTGTAATAACTAAATCCCCCCAATTACAGTCATTCAACCACTGCCCAGAGACAAAAATCAGGTCCAGCATGTGACCTCCCATGTGAGTGGGGGCAGAAACTAACTGGGTCAGGTCCATGGCCGTCATGGAAGCCAAGAACTCCCGGACCAACCCCGAGGTTTCACCGAGCGATGGCAGGTTGAAATCCCCCATGACTAAGAGCCTTGGGGTCTCAACCGCCAGCCCGGCTATTACCTCTAGGAGTCCGGGTAGGGCCGATGAGACGTGGCAGGGAGCCAGGTACGTCAACAAAAGACCCATCTGAACCCCTTGCCCCCACTTCACAAAAAGAGATTCACAGCCAGCCGTCTGAGGGACAGTGGCCTCCCTAGGACAAAGGACTTCCTTTATAAGCACCGCCACCCCACCGCCCCTTCCCTGAGCCCTAGGCTGGTGAAATGAAAGGAAACCTGGTGGGCACATCTCAACCAGAGGGACACCTCCCTCTGGGCCCAACCAGGTTTCGGTGACACCTACCAGGTCCGCGGCCTCCTCCTGAGCCAACTCCCAGATCAGGGGAGCCTTATTAACCACGGACCTGGCATTGCACAACAGCAGCCGGGTATTCAGGGCCTGAGATTCCGGACAACCAGGGCTGCAGGATGGGTAGGGAGGGTCGGAGCGCGCTACCGCTTGTAAACATCGGGAGCGCGATCCCCTAACCGGATATGGCCCTCCACCCCTAGCATACCTAACAACTGTATTAGTAATTTGAACAACTGCAGTGATTATGGCAAGAAAAATTGTGAAATGGGGCAAAATTCACTTAACAAATTTCTCACTTAGCAACTTAAATTTTGGGTTCAATCGTTCAATTGTGGTCATACATCAAGAATTGTCTATAAATGTCCCATTTTCATAAAGTAGTACAAAGTAGATATATTTAAGAAGTGTAACTGTACCCCCAAGAAGAGCCAAAGAGGCGCAGTGGTTAAAATGCAGTACTGCAGGCTACTTCTGCTAACTGCTGGTAGCCTGTAATTTGGCAGTTCGAATCTCACCAGGCTCAAGGTTAACTCGTCCCTCCAAGGTCATTAAAATGAAGACCTAGATTGTTGGGGGAAATATGCTGATTCTGTAAACCACTTAGAGAGTAAAGCACTGAGAAGCAGTATATAAGTCTAAGTGCTATTGCTCAAAGGCCTCATTAGATTAGCAAAATCAGCATTTAACATTAAATGTTTGGACAGTAAAACACACACACTATAAGCTTTCACACTATAAGCTATAATTTCTTTATAGAACCTCCTTAGGAACTTGAATTCTTTGGAAAAGGTCACCAGACTGGATGAATATGTGTCATCATGTTAACTTTTAAAACAGCCTACAGGCCAAGAAACTAAACTTTGTCCTATATGTCTGCTCAGCAGACTTTAACTACAACATGATCCATTCGTTTTGCTTATCTTTGAGAAGGAAGCCGTGTTTTTTTGTGTTTATTCATTCAACAATTTAATTGACTAATTCCACCTAAAGAAACATTGCAGCATTTCATAGCAGAAGACGATGTAATTTTTAATGAACTCAGAATAGGGGAAAATCCATTAGATAATTAAAGTAGATACAACAAGAGTATACAAATGAAAAAAAGAATTGGAACAAATTAATTTCTTAGCTGTTGAAATCATTATAGTTATGAAACAGAAGGGGAAGAAAATGTGCAAGATATTAGTCTTATTGCCATTTCATTATTTAATATTTCTAAGTTGCCAGAGACATGAAAGTACTTCAGAATTCAATAGAAATGCTATGTTTATTATCAAACACAAATTCCAGTGATTTGGCTCTTAGCTACAATCCCTAAAGTACAGTGCTTCCTTGAAGGAATACAACTGTTGTGTAGTCAAAATAATATCAGATACACTTTTAAATCACACTTGGGTAACACAAAGCATGAGAAATTGCCCCTCAGATAAGTGTGGCATAAAAAGCCAGTGAAAAGAAGAAGATTCCATTTCATCAAGCATGCCATTTTCCACAGAAGCCAAAAAGTTTCCCTTGGGAATTTTGCAAATGGAATAACCTATTCCACCTGTTGTCCTCCAATAATATAATTCAGATGTTTGCTACAGCTTCTGAAGCCAGAGGGAATATCTGTAAGCCAAAGGTCAAAGGTTAATAGCCTGTTCTTCTCTCTTGGTAGATCCTTCCTACACATAAACCATAAAGTATATGCCAGGCAACCTTTTTCATGTTTATTTCTCCATTAGTATTTCTTCCATGCAAGCAAAAGTATGATATACTAGCCATAATCTTTTTTAAAAAAAGGGATTTAAACTGACATGAAGGAACCTTAATGTCTCAATGATAAGGTGGTGGAGGAGATTTTTTGGGGGGAAAAGCAGCAGGTGCAATTCACGTGGATAATACAGAGCACTGACAATTGATGATCTAAAGACAAGAACACTATTCAACATAATGTACCTTATTCTGTTAAAAAAAAAGAAAAGTTTTTTTCCCTTTTCTGTAAATGAGACAATATGATGGTGAAATTAAATTAAATGGTGATGTTATTCCCCTGGGGCCAAACAATTCCATTCAATAAATTAATTTTACATCAGTAGCTCTTTCCTTTCTGCAAACTGACAGTAATAACTTGACAGCTTAAAGCTTTAATAAACCTCGAGAATGGTAGGGGATTTTCTCTCTCTCGGTGTCTGTGTGTGTGAGAAAGGGAGAGAATATACATGCCTGAAAAAAGAGGGGGAAAAGGCAATGGTATCCAAGGTTTGACACATTAATTGTAAGGGCAGGAAAAGGACTGTAAACTCAATTTCTACTTACTTTTGTTATGTGAGGAAGTAAACCACATTAAAATGGTTTCTGTCAGAATGCAGGTGTTGGCATGGCAGGATTTCTTCTTCTTTGGTGGGTGCTCCAAAAGCACAGTGACATTTCACATTAAGGCAACTTTAAGCAAATATTATATGAAAAGGGCAAACGCACAGAAGGAACTGCTTGAGTTGGCAGTCCTTGTTATTAACAAAGCCAGAGCCATCGTGCTATGTCAACTGCAAAAGTCAAAAGCCAGTGGTCTCTCCACTCAAGAGTCTAAGGATGACAAGGGTTCAAAATGCCAGGACACTCTCTTGCAGCCTTTCCACCTCAATGAGGAAGCCTGATCTTTCACTCCAACTGCAAATGCTAGTTATCCTGCTCCCACAGAGGATAAAAGAAACAGGCAGCTAGAAGGCATGTTATTGGGTGTTATCCAACATTGCACAAAATGTTTGGGTAAAGGAAATGTTTCCATTGCCTTCCTACTCAAGACAAGACAAAAAGACGTTTGTTCTTACAATGTCCAGATGTCAAGGCTGAATTGATGGCACCTAATTTCCTGTGCAGCACTTTCCACATGTCTTCCCAAAACATAGTCAGAAGGAGAACTGCTCACATCTCCTTCATGAATGGAAGCAATTCCACTTATACACTATTGGCACAATACTGACCCAGGTTCTGACTAATAGGAACTTGCATATTCTGGTGGCCCAGTTTAAGTCATGTGTAGTTTTAAATTATAGTACCATTTTAATTGCATCTTTAATATTATTAAGATGACCCTTTCTCTGGAAAGGTAATGAACTGATTATCAGGGTTCCACAGGGCTAACCAAAGTGAAATGTAATTGTATGTGTTCTTTCCTAGCAACCTACAAAATGTAAACTTTAGTGGAATAGCTATAATCATATATTCATTTACCTGGAAATTTGGTAAGTCCAGCTTCTTATAAGTGTATTACTTTCAAATTAATCCCCTACTTTGATGAGAATGCTAAGAATATTGGTGGACTTTAAGTAATTTTAAAACATTCAGTAATATTAGATCAGGAGTGTCAAACTTGTGTCATCACAGCATTGTAATGTGACATATCGTGATGTTTTCCCCCTTTGCTAAACCGGGCATGGGTGTGGCCAGAGCATGATGCATTTGGCCCACAGGCCATGAGTTTGACAGCCATGTATTAGAATATTGGTTAAAGTCTTAATTGTTAAAATTGTTTTAATTTATTCCATTAAATTCAGTTTGAGTTTAGAGTTTGAAACTGCCTAGAGTCAAGTAATTAGCAATATAGAACTAGAATTATACTTCAATATAAAGAATTGTGTATTATTTATGGACAAATTAATCTAGTAAAAACTCATAGGTTATGATCCATAAGTGGATTGAGAACATTGAGACATTTGACAGAATTTAATAAACATTAGTAAATATGTAAGGTGCATTATATTTGCCTGGTGAATTTGAAAGCTAAGGATCTATATTTTATATTGTACTTGTCTGTGTACCTTTTGTTTTTAAAAATGGCACAATATATTTCCTTTTATATTTTAAGAAGTTATTTATATCACATTCTTCATGGACATGTTTATTTATGCTTAATTAAGCAAACCATCAGTTAAAATTAAACTAATTAATCAGCCAGAAATACTTGAAGATAAACAGCAAATTATAATATAAATATCTCTGCAGATGATGCAATGATTAGGATAAAGATGTTCAGATCTCTTGTAACAACTCTAAAATGTGCAGTAAATTAACAAATATCTCACAGAATGTAAGACTATCAATGGCTACCAGAAATAATAATTAGATGAGATGTTCACAGAAAATACACTGCTGAATCCCAGTTGCTGCAGAGCAATAGTGAAGGTCAGTTGCTTTCATAACCAATTTATGGACTTTTTAGAGATATTGAGTCTTGTAGTCAAGGTGGTAGATGTCCTCCAAAATGTCCACCACCTTGGGCCTCATCATTAAAGTATAGGATTATACAAACCATTAGACCATTACTATTGCACTGATCTGGTTCTTTTGCTTATGGAAATTGTAATCATGCAAATGGAAAATGTTCAAAAATTACAAGTATTAAATCTGATCTCTTCTGGAATCCTCTGCTTCAGTGCTTCTCAACCTATGGTCCACAGATCACTGGGGGCCCATGAGGTCATCACAGAGGATTCAGGAAGGCTTGAAGAAATGTTATGGTTTAAATCTTGAGTTAAGTCTTGGGAATCTGTGGCCATGGTCTGTGGCCATAAAAGGTATTTATAAGGGGGTATGTGGTGATGAAAAGTTTGAGAACCACTGTTCTAGTTATTTAACCAAGAATGGATCTATTTTAATATATATATTAAAGAAATAAAATATTAAATAAAAGTAGCTATATAGGATTTCTGGTAATTTCTTTTTCAGTGCCAGTCTACAAATATTTTGGATGAATCCAGCTGCATTGTTTACAGAATAACTCTTTTCCTTTGAAGAGGGGATTCAAGGGTTATTTTTCTTAATTATTTTCTTAATTAAATGCCAAACCCACAATTGCAAATATTAACCCCTGAGCCCTGCACAAAGCTTTTTTTTCCCCCCAGTTCTTGTTATAAAACTTTATGCTTCTCAGAACAGTATTTTACAGCCATAACAGAAAGCACTTTGGTGACTTCCAGTAGAACACAGCTGCAAGAAAAATCTGGGAAGTCAGCCAAGTTGAAGAACAACTCACCTTTCTCCTCTACTTCACTCCATGACATCATCTCTCCATTAAAACACTTTCTGTAGTCTAATCATCAGGTTGAGGATACAGCACAGTTTATTTTAATTGTTCTTCCTTTAAAAAAAAAACAAATGATGCTGGCAGGTAACTTGAGAAGAAAGAAAGAAGGCTGCATAAAGAGTTGATGAATGAGTGATTTGATTCAAGGGAAATTCAGCTGAATCTTCTTCAAACCAAATCATCCATCTGAAGCTTTGCACAGTCCTAATTCTTATGCCAAGGTTACTCATACAAAATAAAACTTCTGGTTGAAGCATTAACTAAGCCTACAGGGAGAAGAATTGGTTTAGGATTGCAATGATGTGTCATGTGAACCAAGATGGATCACCTTGCCATTGAGTTAAGCCTATAACCTTCCTCCTGTTCAGTAGCAAGCAGGATCGCTTTTAGACTGTATTTTAAGTAAATGGCCCTTTTTAATTCCCCAATCCTTGCAAGACTGGAGCCTTCATAATTTTAAAAATAATTTAAAGCAACAACAACAACAACAACAACAACACACATTTATGTAAAGAAAAATACTCTAAAAATGTTATGCCTTTATTGATGAAAGGCTATTTGATTCAGTAGAACCTCCGAGGAGATTCCTAAAATATGGACTTTGTAGAGTATTGCTTTCATTTTTCAAGCATTTTTATAATACAATATTTTTTCTCATGCATGTACACACACACACAAGCACACTTTTTAAATGATAAAACTTTTTGAAACTATATTTAAATTGCAAATTAAAATGTAATATTTGAAAAATGTGGGTTTTTCTTGCACATACACAGTGGGTTTTCTGTAAATTTTTAAAGTATATATGGCATTGATATAAAAAATAGTAATGAAACCCAACTTACATCAATTCTTACTGATAAGACATTTTCTTATTTAAAAATCTGTGGCTTTTTTTCCCCCACAAAGAAATAAAATAGACAAAATGAAAACACTAATTCAAGGAAGACCAGAATTTAAAAAAAAATGAAAACGAGAACATTAAGATTTATTGAAAGAATAAATCTTAAAAGCATATATTATACAAAATCCATACAGTAATTGGTATTTCTCAGAAGATCCATGTTTGACTTGATTTTTAATAAAGAAACTTTCTTATATAGGAAAGAAACCAACCTTCCAGTTAAAAGTAACTATGATTATTTTCATTGTTGGAAATAGGATGATATGTCTTTCTCAAATCTTAGGACCTCTACCAGAGGCCTGGGAGTATGAGGGTTCTGCGCTCTTCTGGATAGAGCACTCTAATATTGTTGCTGGACTCCGTGGACTACTTCCCAGTTTAGGAGTCACAGCCCCAATGCTCCTACCACCACTGGGACTTTTTTGGCCTTTACTTTTCACACCCTCTCTAATGCTTCCTTCAAGCCCTGAAGGAAGGGCTTCTCCAACTCCTTCTTTAAGTTGGTGTCACTTGACTCTACGGTATCTATCACCACTGCTATATTTTTGTCCACGTCTACTATCTTGTCTACTGTCCTTGTCTCTGGATAGTACCTGCCTATCTGTCTGAATTGGGAAGTCCCATAGGAACTTAACCCTTTTATTTGCCATGATCTTCTGTGGAATCTCTCATCTGGACTAGACATCAGGAGTGTCAAACCTGCGACATATTGTCGACACATAACAACTTTCCCCCCCTTTGCTAAACCAGGGGGTGGGCTTGGCCAGAGAGTGATGTTATGGGCTGTGAGTTTGATATCCCTGCCATACACTGTGAAGATGTTTTTGTATGTAGTGCCAGCTACCTGGTTGTGCCATTCAGTATACGCTGTCCTGCCTGCCTCTTATACCTGGCCATTGGACTATCTCTGCATAGAATACACCTTGGGTTTTGTCTAGTTTGGTAGACCTCTGCTTCTATGGATCTAGTGCTTAGTGCCTATTCTTTTGCTTCTACAATCAGTGTCTTAGTGCCGTCTTTTAATCCAGCTCTTTCCAGCCACTGGTAGGATTTCCCAAAGTCTGCCACATTAGTTTTCTGTTGATGGTACATTCCATAAAGGATCATGTCTTGCCAGGATATTTTCTTTGTTTGATTTTCCTCCTATGACTGCTGCTATCTCCTCAGCAATTCATCATTGGGTACTCTCTTGCTCATCGGCAGTCTGGTTTTTTTTTCAGGACAGTGGTTTTGATACTCATTAGAGCACCCAAACCATAGAGAGAGAGACATGCCAAGCAGGTTCTGTAACATTATTGTTCAAGCACTATGCTGATTATTAGGGAAGAAATTGTATTTTACTATTATAACATTCATGCTATAAATCCATAAAGTTTTATAAGTTATAAGTTAACTTTTATAAGTTAAACTAGTAGTAGGGTGATGACACACTGCTTAGGACCACAATACCTTCTACACACACACACACACACACACACACACACACACACACACACACAGATTCTGATTCGCTCATACACTTGTTCATACAACCAGCCTTTCTAGCACCTTATCCATCCTGATCCTGATAGCAGAGATTGGAAAACCACATTTTTGATCAGAGATACTGTTCTTTCACCCCAGCATGTTGACCGAGATTATGTAGTTTTTTTGAAAAATAATTCTACTCCTGCACTGTGGCTCAAAAAATAACAACTGATCAGCAAACGGAAGAATCAGGAAAAGTACGGATGAGGAATTCTGTAAGCACAGAGCCCTACTTGATGTCTAAAGGGCCATTTATTTCATTGTTCTTAAATATAATAAATTTCCCCGGGATTACACCTTCTATTTGTAATACATGATGCAGAGATTAATTTGACAAGTTAGGAAGAGAAAGGTCAATGCTATTGCTTAAAAAAAAGGGGGGAACTTGCATAGCATGACAACTTTCCCAGTTGTGTCAGCTATAATTCACTGTCACCACCTTGACAAATTTCTTGTGGAGACTTTAATATGTTCAAAGCTAGGCAAGTGTTTTTCTTTTTTGTTTCACTGCACGAGCCCCTCCCACTGCCACTAGGCACCTTGCCAGTCCTGGTTGCCTGACTTCTACTTGCCTTTTCAAATGATAAACATGCTAATATTAGGATGGGAAGGAGAATTAAGTCTACCTAGATTAATTGGTACATTATCCTCTTTAACATTTATTGATGGCTAGGTTCCAATTAAATTAATTCACTTGAAATTAAAATATTAGTTATATGATATGTCAGATGACAAGGGACTTTTGCTAAGTAATAGGTTTAGCCAGCGCTCTCTTAGTGCATTTAATGGTCATTCATATGAAGATTTGGCACTAAAAGATAACACACACTCAAGGAAGCTGAGGGATCCTGAAAAGACGCTTCCTTTTTGCCAGAAAACATCTTCTCAGGGATTTCTCAGACCTGACACTCACTGGAGTCTCAGTAGAAGAGTGTTTATTACATTTGTCTGACATAGAGAATCTTGTCACTGGATAAAAGATAGCAATTAAAAAAATAGAAATGAAGGCGAATAAACGTATCCCAGGATAATGTTGCAGGATCCAATCTGAGTTGGTCACTGGGACCAGAAATTTTGTCTTCTAACCTTTCAGACTCATACTAGAGCACATCCTCAGGGAACTTCTTTCTACAAGAATGTGTGGTAGAGAGAAGTTCCATATTCCATTAGAGAGAAGTTCCCTGAGGATGGACTCCAGCATGAGTCCAAAAGCTCGTAAGATTAAACCGCTGCTCCCAGTGACCGACCCAGATTGGATCCTAAAAAAAAAATACTATTTTTCTTTGTAACATTTCATCATTTTTCTTGTAAATTGAGTCACCTGCAGAGGTTTTGTGTCATTGAGATTTAAAATGTGGTCCTCCCAACTCCTGATTTGATACCTTAACCTGTACAACTATATTGTTTAAATGTATTAAAACAACAAATATAAATCTGAACTGCACCTTCATTGTCATCGTATGTAGCATTTCTTTTTCCCCTATGATCAAACGGTTTATATATTGTCCTATGTTATCAAAAGGGTATGAAGCAAGTGGATCATACGATTGTTTTTCGCTATATCATTACAACTGAATAATATAGGGTTAAGCAGCAGGACAGTAAACCAAAACTGTCCCATAGCACTTATCTTCTGAAAATGCACATTTATTTGAATACAATTGCAAAGAAATGACTCAAATAAAATATCATGCTGTTTAGACTAACCTGTCATTACTGAAAACATGTTCAGACCCATGGTATGCCTTAAATCCAATTGATCTTTTTTTTAAAAAATGAAGTTGGCCTTCTTCAGATATAAAAAATACTGGCCTATAAATGGGAACAGCAGGGTATTTCTGAAAGTTAGATTTGTGATCTTCTAAAATACAAAAAAAATTGGAAGAAAGGAAAATGTAGAGAAACAGTTCTCCAAGTAAAGGACCCCCCTCCTCCTCTTATCTATAAGCATTGACTGATTATCAAAGATTATGCAATTTTGGATTGCAAAATCCAAGAAGGAACATCAGGGAGGAATATTTAGACAAAGATGAGGGGGTCAACCTTTTCTCCAAAACACCTGAAGGCAGGACAAGAAGCAATGTATGAAAGCTAATCAAGGAGAGAAGCAGACTAGAACTAAGGAGAAATTTCCTAACAATTAATTAGAACAATTAATCAGTGGAACAACTTGCCTCTAGAAGTTATGGGTGCTCCAACAGTGTAAGTTTTAAAAAGAGATTGGACAATGATTTGTCTGAAATGGGTTTCCTGCCTGAGCAGGAGGTTGGAATAGATAACCTCCAAGGTCCCTTTCAACTATGTTATTCTGTTATTATAATGCCATTTTTAAATGCTTTCATAGTTTTATAGAACTCATCAGGCTCTATAAACTTTCTGTAGCATGGAGACTTTACATAGAGAGAGATAATAATGAAGTTACCTTTTAGCATTTTACTTGGTCACTAAGTCATCCTGTTTGAAGCTTTGTGTTTGACTACAATTTCCATTATATCTTGGGCTGGTGGTAATTGTAGAGCCACACATGTAAAAAACAATTTGGAGAAAGCTGCTTTCAGGATTTTGGAAATAAGAAATAGTCTTCCAAAATACTTTGAGCAAATGGTTTAAGAAATGTTTTCCAATAACCAATCATACAAACACACTAAGATGCTATTCAACCACAAAAGAAAATGTGTTGATAACAACACTTCATTTTCCAGATTTAGAAGAAAGACCTCATTGAACTTAATTATATTCTGTGTGTACAGGATCTAGATGAAAATGTGTTTTTGAAATCCCTTAGATCAAAGTGTCCAACATTGGCAACTTTAAGACTTGTGGGCTTTCTGCTAGCTGAGAAAATCTGAAAGTTGAAGTCTACAAGTCTTAAATTTGCAAAGGTTGGAAATCCCTGCCTTAGATCATCAGAAGAACATGAGGAACTGTATTTCAAAATCACATACTGCTATAACAAACTTCAGTAAATGCAGTAATAGGAAAGAAACTAAGTGCAACTTTTTGTATCAAGTTTTTTTTTGAGGGTTAGATTTCCCTCCACAGAATATCCTCTGATTTCTCTCTCCACAGAACTGGTTCTTGGGGGCCAAAAAGTTGGGGGCCACTGTCCTATAGTCTTAAGAGGGATCTTATTGTCTAAATAAGGGATCCAGTCACTGGATGGTCCCATTTACTAGGTAATAAAAAATATGTCCTTCACTATGTATGAAATCTTTGATTTGCCCAGCTTCAGTAACTTGTCACCAATTCATAAGATTATTATTAGCAAAGAGGAGGTCTTAGGAAGTATGATTAAGTCTATTAATAAGGAAAAATACACTAAATACAAAAGCTCTACAAAAAAAGCAATTGAATACTCTTTGAGAATGTTATTTTAAGATATATATGTGCAATGCATGGAAATGTTTGATACTGAAGTCAAAACAAGTTGAAAAGTGACAAGCTATAATGGATATAACTTACAGTGACATGGAAAATATTATTTCACAGAGCATTTTTTTATGCTTTACAAAAGTGGGAAGGCTTCTAAGAGATAATCTCTAGTAATTAGAAGTGCCTAGTAGTGTTTACATGGTTAGTAAGTGTAAAATATGGTGACCTGCTGAGGATTGCAAGCTGCTAAGTTGTAATGATGAATCATGTGGAGAAGACATGTAAGATTGCTCAGATTTCTGCTGGAAGTACTTCAAAAGTAAAAAAAAAATATAGTGTTTCCCTCGGGGTTGATAACACCTCTTCTGATTTAATCGGCTTGCTCCTCCTTCATTCTTTTCTGCTCTCCAGGATAATTTTTATGGCTTTCTCGGTATTAGGACAGTTAAGGGATAAACGTCTTCCTAATTTAGAACTCTTAGTTCACAAAAGCACCATAAAATCATCATCATGAAATCAGTGGCTTAATAGCATAATATCATACCTTGTCATCATACAATGTGGATTTATTTAATATTTCTAGTCCTCGTTTTTTCATATTGTTATTACTATTATTATTTAGAATGTAATTCATGTAAAAACGGGAGAAACTGGAGAGCCCTTGAATGACAAACCAAACAGCAATTGATTTAAAGTTGTTGAGAATACAGTATAATGGGAAGCTGAGCAAAAACGCATTTCAAAAAAAATTTCACCATTTAATTTAGATTCTCATAGCACTGTGGCACATTATTCTAAGATAGAATAATGAATGCAAGCCGTGTTCGCTGATTTTTGCAAGTAAGATACTTGAATGGAGTGATCATTGTATGTTTATTCTCAAAGAAATAAAGCACAGGGATGAATAGGATTTTCTTATTGCCAGCCATACTTCCAAAGAGAGTAAGCTCCAGTGACCAATGTGATGTAACCATGCCACTTTTTGAAATCACAAAGCGAGGTAAAGAAGAAAAGGGTAAATGCAGGGATGCATCGCACCTATTCGCTAGAACCAGTTGTTAACATTCTAAGCAGTTCGGAGAACCGGTTGTTAGAAGAAATTACTGGCCTAATCCTATAAGGAAGGCAGGAAGGAAACATTCTGGTGTTGCTTACAGAAACTGCCTCTCCGTTAACCCTTATTACATTCTTGGCAGGACTAGACTTCCTGTCTCAGGAACTTCTCTGGAGGTTTTTCCCCTCCTTTGCTGGTACTTTGCTTGTGTGGAGTGACCATTCAATGTTACATGGCCATGAAAAAAGTGACTTATGACCATTTTTCACACTTACGACTGTTGCAGCATCCCCACTGTCATGAGAGGCCGGGTGAGGAAATGCATGCCTCAATGTGAGTGATATTGAGTTGGTCACGCCCAGCCAGTCACATGACAAACAAGCCACGTTCACTCAGTCACATGACCACCAAGCCACACCCACCAACTAAGCCATGCCCACAGAATCGGTTGTTAAAAAATTTGAATCCCACCCCTGGGTAAATGGTTCAGGTGAACTCAATCAACATTAGCTGCAATTAACGATCAAATATTATTGTTGATATAGTTGGAAGGGGAGGGAGTGACAAGGTATATGAAACTATACATGATATAGAGAAAGTGGATGTAGGGAGGTAGGGATTTCTCTTTTCTTTGATGCTCCTAGAATTACAGGACCACCAGAGAAGATGAATGGGGAAGAGAGAAAATACATAGTACATTTTTGGAATTTACAAAGGCAAGATGAAATAATGGTCACCAGGTCGGACTTCTTTAAAAGGAGATTAAATAAATTTATGGAAGATCAAACTATCAATGGCTACAGATTGTCTCCATTATTAGACACAATGGACTCCAATTGCTGGGGATTATGAATAGGAAGATGCATTCAAATTATCCTATAAACTTCCCAGATCCATCTGACTGGATTCTGGAAAGACATAATGCTTGCCTGATTGGGCCTTTGATCTGATCTGACAAAGCTCTTCTTATTTTCATATAAAGCTATTTGTTTAATAAATTAATGGCTGAAATATAATGGAAAACAAGTTATGTTTAGGTAAGACTAATAGAAGATGATGTCTTTGTGGTTCAGGTCTACTTTTCATTTACTGAAGAGGATTGTGAAACTTCTGCATTCATCCTTTCCATCTTAAAGGTTTAAAGGTTTCTCCTGTCTAGTCATGACAAACTCAAATGGGTGTTGCTAATCTCTGATTCTCAGACAAGGGAACCTGCGTTGACTAACAGATGCTTCTATCATCATGTGGCCAGTATGAAAATATGAAATGCAATAACTTATCCTGCCAAAGTGGTGTCTATTTAGCTACTTGCAGTTGCATACTTTCAAATTTTCAAACTGCTAGGTTTGCTAGGTTGCCAGGAGCTGGAGTGAGCTCACCCCCATTGCATACCACTTAGTCTTGAACTTGGGCTATCAGCTTTTCCAGCTGACAGGCCCAGCATCTTAACCACTGAGCCATTGCACACACACACACACACACACACACACACACACACACACTCCTTTTCATCTTAGGTTTTCCAATACAATTGGGCCAAAGTCATGCATCTAGAATGCATGTAAGGCATGTTAAGCTTTATGGGCTGAACAAGAATCTTAATTTACATACCGTTAAATTTGAAGTCCTATTTTTGCCAACTTATTGCAACAGATTTTTGCATATGCAGAAGGCGAAAACTTGTCAACTACGAATGAGATAACTGGCATGCTATTTCAACTTCTCATTTTAATTTTCCAAATCTGAGTTTTTCCTTTCCATTCAGCCCTCAAGACCATCCACTATCCTTATTGGAGATGGTTAATAGAAGTTGATATTCATGTGCCATGGATATTTCTCAAGTATTTTTTAAATATATAGTTTGACTTGATCATATGTACATTAGTTATAGAGGATTTGGAGTAATTTTTATGATTATCCAATTCTACCTGTTTTTAAAGTTTTGGATAGTCCATGAAAATTGGGGAGGGGGAGGCCAACCATTTTTCTTATTATTATGAGATATGCTTGAAGAAATATATATTAGTAGTGTTCTATAATTTATTGTTGTCCCCAATTCAAATATTCAGGATAAGGTCTGCCAGATAAGTCACAGCTGTAATTTTGTCTTTCTGTTTCCATTTAGTTTATATATATATATATATATAAATGCTTTAATATTTTACTAATGGAGACTTAGTCACTTGTGCTAATTATTATTCAGGCATTTAGTGCCCATTAGTCTGCAGTTTTTATGAAAGGTGGGGGCAGGGTAAATCAATCAGCATTCCAATCTTGCTTCCTTAGCAGAATGTCGTTATTGTAGTTTTCAAAATCTGGCAAAATGCCTAAGAAGAGACCCTTTTTGCCACTTGGACTGTCTAATCCAGACATCATTATTGATCAAACTGACATACACCTGCCAAAGTTGGTTGGGACTGTATTACATGAAAGACAGAAATCTGGAGCTGTCTAGTTGCCCTCAGAGTTCTGAACATCAAAAATAATGGGAAATTAGAATACAACATCTAAGAGAGCAATATAGAAAAAAATATAAAGAATAACTTCATGGAAAAAAGGGAGTAAATTACATACAAAAGGAATAAGCAAATAGATACTAGATTATTTAAATGTGATACTGATGAGCCAATATTTAATTATATTTTATGCTTAAATATACTTTTATACACGTTGCAAATTCTTGTGACTATGTGAGAAAAAAAATCAAAATATGTATTATGATCTAAGAATTTCTTGAAAAAAATCATACTCTTTTATCACAAGAGATTCTGGATGGTCTACCATATCAATAATAATTGTTTATAAATAATTTATCATTGCAATGCAAGAAGTCTATAAAATAATGCAACACAATAAGCCAATCACAAGTCCTTAAAAGCTATGAAATCATAAAGGAGATAAATTGGAACCCAAACACACTTTTTTAAGGTTGTGAGATCCAATGCAGAAACATCTCTAAACATTCTTCACTTTAGAGACACAGTCTCTTACAGTAGACTTTTCAAAGAAAGGCCTTTAGACACTATTTCCACATAAAATATCAGGGCAGGAAATGCTAGTATGGGAAATGACATACAGGCAGAAGATTGGCAGAACAAATCCATGACACCAACTAGCAGTCAGAAGACATGATGAAAATTCTTTAATTTCACAACATATAGACAGATTTAATCATAATTTCAATTGGGAAAATGTGACCATCCTAGACCAGGCTAAGTCCAAAAATGCCATGGAATTTCTAGTAGCCTGGCACTCTGACAAATCAGCCATCAATAGACACATAGGCATTAACAACACCTATAGACTATGCAAAAGAGATAATCAATGAGCCCAAAAGAGAAAAAGACTCCAGCATGTCTCCATCAGTAATCAGCACTCAGATCAGCATAGAATTACTCCAAGGTTAACATCAGACCAACAATCAAGTAAGCCCTACCCCAATCAAGAAACTGTCAAAAAGCCATCAGTAAACAGGCCAACCAAAGAATCTCTAAGATCATCCACACCCACACAGACAGGCAAGACACCAGAATATAAACTGATAGGAAACAACACTCCTTACTAGCATAGATGATGTTACCTAGTTAGGATATTGAAATGTCTGCGAGAAAACAAGCAATTTCAGAGCTGTCCAAGGACCCCTCATTTCAACACTGAGCTACAAATATTCTCCTTTATTGGTAAATAACATATGGTGCACCTGATATTGTTCTCAGCTATGGTTACCATTGAAAGTAGCTATACAAATAGCTTCCCTTCCAGAATACTTAGTAGCATATAAACAAAATCTGGCCACACTGATACTGAGCAAAACCAATAGAGCATAGTCTATTGCAAGGGGAATGGAGAATCATGAAAGTTGTTGGCTGCTTGTCTGTTTACTATTGATTGGCAGTTTGGTCCTTTTGGTTGTCATTATTTTGGGATATTGATAATTTTCTTTTCTTATAATAAATGTTTAATTCACTCTCAGCTACCTAGAATAACAGTCATATGATAGGGAGCAACCAGATTAAAGATAATAAATTGCTTAAAGAAATAGATATTAAGGCAAGAAACACTAAAGAAAAAGAGGGAAGTAAAGGTATGGTTTTCACTTTTAGCAGCAATTTCAAATAATTCTTAATTAATTAATCAAGGGAGCCCAAATAGGTGGAAGCTGGGGGGGGATGGGACCAGAAGTGTCCATAGACTCTGTCTATTTTGTAAGAATTATTAGATGAGTATCACAGTGTATTTTGCATATTTATGTTATATCAAGACACATATAGAAGGGATAATGATTGTGTCCCAATACTTATTTCATTTTTGTGCTCTCTTGAGTCCCTCTGCGGATCCCTGGTGGGGAGGAAATACAGAGAATGCATTGGTACTATTTATTTACTTAAAAAGATTTACACAGCTTCCCATCTTACGTACCATAATCCTAGACGGCTTACAATAAACAGTAAAAACATAAACATGCTTGCAATGGATAACCTTAAATAGGATTTGGACCTCCACATGGCATCTGCCAGCATTCATTCTATAAATGGAGTTTAGTACTCTCCCCTCAGTGTGGCTGAGGGGTCCCACATCAAACTGTAGGTCACTTCGTGATTGTCTATAAGCTGAGGGCATATACCAGCCCAGTATCTGATTTTTTTTCCACATGTGATTATATGCTTCAATGATGGCCTAAACATTGGTATCTGAATATAGATCTTTTTAACGTTCATATTTTACTGCATTTTTAATCTATGTGAAATGTTAATTTATATGGCAAATCCATATATGATATATCATACATTAAATAAAATAAATAAACATAAAAGTTATAAAAATCACTACCAAATTTCCCAGAGACCCAAAGACAATACACCCCTGAAATGATAGAAAATATTTGTAGCTCTGGTGGTCAATGCTAATGGTGGTTTGTTCTCTGAACTTGCTGTTTACCTTCCAAATGTTTTGTCACCATGCTAGGTAGTCCATAGTCCTAAGTCCCCTGATGATGTTACCTAGCCTGGTGACAAAATGTTCAGAAGCTAAAAGCAAGCTTGGAGAACAAACCATCGTCAGCACAAAAATACCTCTGTTATCCATACTGAAATGTACTAGGCTCCATCCTCATTCTGCAGGAAAAGCCAGCTCTTCAAGGCCTTCCAGGAAGCTAGGATTTTGAGATATACCAGATCTCAGAAGGAAGAACGTTTCACAGGGCATGGAGAAAGGGTGCTTTATAGCTCCTATAACATGACATGATTGAAAGACAGGGATTTGGAGTGTATTAGAACAGGGGTCTCCAACCTTGGAAACATTAAGACTTGTGGATTTCAACTTGAATTGCAGTCCACAAGTCTTAAAGTTGCCAAAGTTGGAGACCCCTGTATTAGAACACATGGAATAACAAATAATTCCAGGAACAGCTAATCCCACAAAGAAAATGTTTCTCTTAGGTACTTCCCTTATATAATGGGTAATATGTGAGGCTTTATTGCTGGGTAAATTGTTAGGATAACTTTTTTTCACCAGGTTCTGATGCATTCCTTCAAAAGCATCCAATTTTTTCTAGAACTAAATAGGTACACTCAAATTGAACTCTTTCTTCTTTCTTTCTTTCCAAGATGAGTTAAACACAGGAAAGAAAATATATTTGTTATACTGATTCAACTGAGAAAAAGTCTAGCTTCATTGGTTCAAATAAAACACTTGTAGAAAACTAACATGAAATATGAAGACAATTAAGGTTTCCAACACAATAGTAGTCAATAATATACTTCCATAGTCATCATGAACCATCATTATTGATAAACTTATTCTCCTTTCAACAGTTGAGTGTCCTTTTGAAGTCCACATTTTTTGGCAAAGAATTCCACAAGCTAATTATAAGCTGCGCTTATAAAAGTATTTCCTTCTGTCTATGCTCCATGTACCATCCATTTCACTGAATGGGGAATACAAGAAAAGCTTCCATGTAGGGAGTAAACATCGGGAAATAAATGGGACCATTTGATCTTTTTAGTGGGCATGCAGTTTCATTTGGAACTGAATCCTGTGCATTCTTCTAGAATTTATTTTCTGTAAATTGGATTCAGATTCATTTTATACCATTTAGTGCGGTCAGGAATTTGTGGGATGCTTTTACTTCAGCATCTTAGTTTTTGTGAACCCATGACCACAACTCACAATGAAGTCTGAATTTCCATGCCTCTCCTATTCATTTCATGAATAGAACAATTCAAAGTAGAACAATTCAAAGAGGCACTGTGTGTATACCATGGCCTTCTAAAATAAATGAAATCACTCTTTAGCTTTTGAGACACTGCTGATTCATCCTGGAGAATGACAGTGCTTTGTGCCAAATACTGAATACTGCATCTGCTCACTATCTAACTTGTTCATTTTATATATTCATAAATAAATAGGGCTAACCCAAAATGTCACTCACTATAAATATCATCTGAATTCACAGATGAGAAGTGGGAAACTCATTTTTTTTAATACTGTTCCTGAAATTTTATAAATTTTTAGGAGTATCAGTTGCAGTGATGGTCTTTCCTTATCTTCTTTTTTTTAGATCCCTTATTGTATCTACCTTGATGGCAATAAATCGTTTGCTTGAAAGCTGAACATGAGAAACAAGTTAAACAAAGGAGTCCTCGAAAACAGAGTAACAGCTGCCCTTTCTGTCCTGCTTCCTTTTAAGTATCCCAGGGTGACCCTAGCAATGAACTTAATCCCAAGATTTCTTTGCAAGTGGCCCTTCAGATGATGTAACATGGCATCATCTGAAGAGTCAACACCGTTTCCTGAAAAACATTTCCGAACTCACTCTGAAATTATTCCATTTTTAAAAACTGTGCAGATGAGAGATTGAGGCTAAAAAGAACCCACTATATGCCTTATGGTAATGCTTCTGTGATTTACTTTACTGGGGAGAATCTTGCCCTATGATAGAATCACTTATCTCATGGAATACTTGTGAACTCAAATTCAAGAAGGCTCTTTGCCAGTGGCGGGATTCAATTTTTTTTTACTACCAGTTTTGTGGGTGTGGCTTGGTGGGCATGGCAGGGGAAAGATATTGTAAAATCTCCAGTCACAGGTGGTATTTGCTGGTTCTCTGAACTATTCAAAATTTCTGCTACCGGAACTGGTCAGAACCTGCTGAATACCATCTCTGCTCTTTGCCGTCTTTCCATGTTTGATTTTAAAATAAGAGGGAAACCTCACTAAGGACTATATCATTTGACTAGAATCAGAAGTAAAATTGGATCTATGAGATGAAAACTACCTTGATTCGTCATATGATTTAACAAGGAAAGTGATCACCTCCATAGTTGATTAAGATATTGATAAATAGATGGATGATAGATAGATCAATTTAAAATTAGATATAGACAGTGGTGTGATTCAATTGGTATAACAACCGATTCGGTGATCGCATGCGTGCCAAATGTGCGCTTTGCACGCATGCACACCATTGAAAAAAACCCATTTTTATCTATAATACTTACCTTCTACTGCAGCCCTGGTGAGTAAACCAGCTGAGGTGCTCCAAAACCGCTCTGCTGAGCGAATCAGCTGTCCTCCAAAACAAGGAAATAAAACACAGAAAGACCAGGGGCAGGTGGGCAGGGCCAAATTCTTACTGGAACTACTGGTTCGCCCGAACCAGTCTAAACCGGTAGAATTCCACCCCGGTTATAAATGATATGGATATAGATGATATAGATATAAATACAGATGACATACAGATATAGATAGACATGGATACAGAAGATATAGGTAGATTATAGATATAGTTATGTTTTGGAGGGTTGACATGTGAGCACTATTGTAACTGTTACAGTTACAGTGGATTGTGTGTCCAGACTTGTCACATGTAGAATATGCAAAGCTGAGTGGCACCCAAAGAGGGTGTTTCTGAGGTTCTATATTCTTGCAAAGAAATGCTTGGAATTTACTTCTACCAACAAGGGCTTTGATGATGGAAAAGATGGCTGCCTTCTGCAATGCTAAAATTGGCCTATCTTGTTTATCGACTAATAAGGAAACATTTCTGCCTTAAAGACTTTTCTGCACAAACTGCTGATCAGTTCCAAGGGCTGCTGGATTCTTGAAGGAGATCTCTAAGCTTGAAGGTAAATAGGATTGGAAGATTCTTACAATGTTGTTGTTGTTAACATTATTATTAAAGCTCCATTGATGGATAGAAAGAAAAAAACCCAAATAAAATAACTTATATAAGCACAATGACACATAAAAATACTAAACATCCACTGGCCATTCATTTAAGCTCCTAGGAACATTTCTGATATTTTTAAAAATCAGATTTACAGAATAGGAAATAGTGTAAAAAGACTGCTGGTACCATCTTATCCAATGCCACTGAGCTTTAGAAAGCTGACAGTTGCTGTAAAATAGTCATTAAACAACTTCTAGAAGAGACTCATCAGCAGATGCCCTCAGGTGAAGGAGAGAGAAAGCTGAAAGAGAGTGAAAGAAAATCTAATATTTTAGCATGACTGAATTAAACAGAGCATATTATGTTGATTTCCAGAGTCAGCCCAGTAATTTAATTTTCATAGTGATTCCTTTGATTGTAACAACCATTTTATGAAACATTAATTTTTTGTATGTAGCACACATTCCTTTTCCATTTCATTAAAGGGGAAAAAAATCAACATTTACAGATTTGCTGACCGTTAGTTCTGTAAATGGTCCTCCAAGTCCTCCCCTCTTGAATTAAATACAGTCATTCTATGGTTTGGATTGGTTATTTCTGTTAAAGAACAATATTGTGTCATTATAAAACTCAGATTGTTAATACAAGAATGTTATCTCCAAACTATCTTTCACATTAAAATGTGTTTTTGTCACTTTCATATCTTTTTCTGTGTATATGTGTGTTTCTGTGTTCATGCCTGTGTGTCTATGTTAATTATAGAACTGTAATGCTGCATCTTTTTATGAGTTACAAAAATTTAATAAATACAACCAATACTGGGGACTTGGAGCAACATACTATATAACCAAGGATCATCAGAGAAAAATCCATACAATAAAAGTTGAGCGTGATACTGATATTTAATAGCCATAAATATTATATAGTATAAACATGATTCAGAATCATTTAGTTGTTTCTTTATATCCCAACTTGGTTATTTTTACAAATAACTCAATAATTCCAAACACTTTCCTTCTCCTATTTTCCCCATAACAACAAGAGAGAGAATGTGTGACTGGCCCAAAGTCACCCAACTGGCTTTTGTGGCTAAGGCAGGACTAGAATTCACAGTCTCCCACTCAATATAAATTCTCCTAAGAAATTCATTAACTGTAAGGGAGAGAAAGCTATTTAAAAAGATCTACCTATCCACTAAGCAACAATAATTTGTGGAACATACCATCTCAAACTATGGGCAGAATATCATATGGAAATATATTTTATTTTTTATTACAATTCTAATTCCAATTTAAAAGAGATGCAGTGGCTCAGTGACTAAGACGCTGAGCTTGTGATCAGAAAGTTCATCAGTACGGTAGTTCGAATCCCTAGCAGTGTGTAACGGAGTGAGCTCCCGTTACTTGTCCCAGCTTCTGCCAACCTTTGAAAGCATGTAAAATGCAAGTAGAAAAATAGGGACCATTTTGATGGGAAGGTAACAGCATTCCATGCACCTTCAGCACTTAGCCATGCCGGCCACATGACCACAGGAGATGTCTTCAGATAGCACTGGCTCTTCAGCTTTGTAACAGAGATGAGCACCATCCCCTAGAGCCGGAAACAACAACATATATGTGCGAAGGGAACCTTTATCTTTTAATTCCAATTTTTAAAAATGAAAATTACATAGGCAAACCAAGTGACCTTCTGTTCCAAAGCTACATTGGAATAGTATAGTTTTTACAGCTTTGTGAATCACATAACAGATGGGGCCATCTCACCACATTCCACATTATGTTGGAAACCCCACTGACCAAATGCATCTCCAGTTCATACCACCACTGCCCAAACACACAGCATTGGAATTCAGTGTAGGATGGACTAATTCAGATTGGAAAAAAATAGTTCTGCAGGTAAAAGGCATAAGACTTCAAAAGTTAACAACAGCAGCAAGCAGGTGAGTATCTCTGGAACTCAACTACATCCAACTTGGCCAAAGAATCAAGGCTGAGTATGGCTTGACCCATAGAAAATAGAATCATGCCATAAAATATTTTACTCACTTCTTCAGTCTCTACAAACTCAACAGAATGCCAGTGACCTCACTCAATGTTGCTGTAGTCATCTCACCAACCTGTGCCTAAATGGAGTGTAATTATGGGAGAATGCAGATGATTTTGACAAAAAGAATATTGCAAAAATGTACTGAGGGTAGATCTGCCACTTGGTTATTCAAAAGAACATAGCTAAATCTAAACAAGGATGCTGGATACAGGTCTGCTACATCATTAGAGCAGAGAAATCAACACGTTTTGCTACTTCTATCATCAAGAGTAATCCAAACATAGGCTTATAACTGCATTTAGTTCAATCAGTCTTTACTTTTCTCCACCATCATTCTTTAACATTTGGTTGATCAGAAAAAAGTGGACTCTGCACTAGGGAGTAAAGAAAAAAAGAAATGATTCTTGGGCTAATTTATTACCAGAGATATCCTAGAAAATTAAGAGTTCCTAGGATTTGGGTTTAGGACAGACCACCTGGGGCTAGGAATTATCACCCTAATAATCTTCAAATATACCCTGGCTTCAAACAATTTAGAGCTTTGTACATCAAAACCAGCCCCTTGAATTTTGTCTTGAAAATGTGAAGCCACTGTTCTAAAGATAGGATAATCTGATCTATAAAGAGCATTGTGTTTCTGATAAAATTCTAACCTCTACATTAGCTGTATCTTTACTTAGCATCTTCTAGGGCCATCTGCAAATAATGTGAGCCCAAAAAGTAATTATTACATGAATAATTGTGCCCACATAATCTACTGCCAGAGAATGGCACAATTGTATGAGATCATGTATAAACTAATGCAAACCTATATTGTATACTCTAAGGCTGTAGAAAGATATTCCCAGCCAATGATTGATAAACTAAACTTAGATTGCTTCCAATATGCAGCAGCAGACCCAAGATTAGGCCTATTTTGCATCTTCCATCCTCAATGGAGAATGCCACCCAGAACATGCCACATTTCCACTGCTTTGTTAAGACTGGTGTCATTTGGTTCACTAACATTCAGTCCCACGTGCATTCATTCAATAATTTAGAACTTCTGCATCCTCTTTGCCCCTTAGGTGTCAGTCCGTATGAAACCAAGAAAAGAAGCTAAGAAGTAATCTCACAGGTTCAGTACCTGGGAAAGCTTACTTAATTAGAATCATAACTAAATTAAAATAGTAGCTCCCAAATTGTATCAGCCAAACAACCCAGATGGAGAAAGGATAATGCTTTAAAGCAAGGCTCTTCAAACTTGACAAGTTTAAGACTTGTGGACTTCAACTCCCAGAATTCCTGAGCTAACATGACTGGAGAGGAATTCTGGGAGTTGAAGTCCACAAGTCTTAAAGTTGTCAAGTTTGAAGACCCCTGCTTTAAAGAAAATTTTAGAGATTCAGCAGACCAACAAGGATATAGCCTCCATTATTCAATTCTTGGCAACTACAGCTATTTCTGAACAATGCCTGAAAGATAGAATAGCAGAGTTTAGTTCAGAGCTGAAGAGGGTAGAGATTACTTTTGAGAGCTGCCAACTTAAATAAAATTTTCACAAGGATATTCAGCAGTCTCAACAAAAGGAAAAGCAATGAGCCTGAGAGGCCATCAGTTGGAACTTAATTCTTACATTCCAGTTCAGTCTTTGATCTGAATCTCCTAAGGATCAGCAATTCTAGGTTTCAAAAAGGAGGAAGGTTTTCTCGGGGGGGGGGGGGGGGGGGGGGGAGAAGGGGGGGTTTCTACCCAAAAGATGTGAAGGGTGTGTGTGTATGTGTGGAATCCCTTAAATATACATGTCTCACCTGGCCAATATTTCCCTTAGTACTGCTGTAACATGGGAGCATCACCATACAATATAAATATGATGGCTGAACAGTTATTCCACACTGAGGCTGGTACACATGGAGGCTTGGATCATGAGATTCTACTTCTGTTCCTTTTGAATGGAAGAATTAAAAATCAGCTTTCTGTTTACATCAGGTGCTTGTTTCAGGTTAGGTCTGTCATGATAAGATCAAGATTGTGGAATGAGGAAGGTTGTACATTATGCAAGTAAGTAAAAATAAACAAATAACTGCTTATTCTCCCAAATGCGACCCAGAGAAACAGGTTCATATTATGTATGTCTATATAAAAGTAAATGTTATAGTTTTCAGAGGCACTTACTCTCAGGTAATGAAGGATAGTACTGTGGTGTTCGTATGCAAACCAGCTTGCCACCTAAAAAGAAATCGGTGTAACAGATTTATTATCCTTGTGATCAATGATTTTCCTTCTAGCTACAACAAAGGCCTTATGCTACAATTTCTCAACCTGATTTTCTCCATTTCCAAGAGCAAAATTAAAAAAAAAAACTCACAAAAACTTAACCTTGTCTATATCATAGCACAGTTGTGATCTAAGGAAAGGAAATACAATGTTGTAAAGTGTAGAGCACTTCAGATGCTGGACAAGCAGCAATAACAGCATTCCCCAAAGTTTATTTTCTCTTTAATCTAGCCACTACCCTTACAATGTAACCACATCCTTCTCCAGCCAACAAGGAAATTAATTGCCTTTCTGTGTCACCAGCTAAACAAAACACACATCAATTCGGGGAGGTGATCTCCATTGCACAAAAAAGGCATCTGGCAGCATTTAGGTTTCGTAAGCCTAGGCTTTCAAAGCAGGCTTCTATCAGGCTTCAGCCTTTGTCAGATAGTCACAGAAGTTCCAGTCGGAAGACAAAAGTGCCCATGCATTGGATGAAGGGAAGTAGTCTTTCTGAGTAGGGGACAGCTGTGGTGCCATTTTTTTCGCCTCTTTTGTTTAGAAAAGTGGATTATGTACACATAAGGAGAGCGCAGAGGGGAATAGCACTGAAGCTGAAGCTGTCATGTATTTATCTATTTTGTTTTTTTTTAGATAAAGGATTTCAGACCACTCTTTAGTAAAACTCTGTAGCAGTATATCACAGGCTCAGTCAAAAAAGACACTCACCAATATCACATCTCTCTTCAATCTAAAATGAAAGATAAGTAGCACAAAAAGTATGGATACAGCAAGGCTGAAAAAGCCAAAATTCTTCATAGAAGGTGAGATTAGAATGAAGAGTGAATAAAAATATCTCCTCACAGTATGGCATTCTTCTTTGGGCATCTGGACCTCTCTAGGATTGACAATATATAACAAATATATTACAGCTTGAAAAACAAAATTGGTTTCATGGCTTTGTTATTTTATCAGACTAACTAGAACTGATGAGCAATGAAATCCTTAGGCCAGGTTTACCTCTAGTTCAATTAATTTAAATGAGTCTTAAACACAACTAGCTTGGTTTGGATCGAATTCCTTGTCTGCAGAACATTCAAACGTTGTTTACATAAAGTTTTTTTTTCCAAATTGGGGACATTCTATAATTGCATCAAGCACATTAACTCTTTACCTTCCACTTTAATTAGTGGGTTTAATTAGTAAAGCAAATTGATTTCCCCCATAAGTAAATTAGAAAATGGGTATCACTGTCTACAAAGCAGCTCTACCTTTGCAAACGGGAGCATGTTGATGTTGGGAACAACTTTTGAAAACATATTCAAAGTAAAGCATGACCCAGGAGAATTTCCTCTGCAAGAGAGAACATTTCAAATGTGCATTTGCAGAATTTGTATGGAATTCAAGAGATGGGGGGGAGGGAAATCTGATAAACATACTCACAAAGAATGTTCCCAGTTTAACTCAGCAATGATTGTGTTGCATTCTTTTGCCAAACTCTGTAATTATCAACATAACACAAACATACTGCTTTTCTTAGCCTAGTTATAATTAGTCCAATGATAGATTGCAGGAATAAAAATTGCCCAGTAGGAGGACCACAAGACCCTATTCTTCTGATGCAATCCCAATTTCTCAAAATCTCTTATGAAACTCCTTCCCTTCATTCTCTAGAAACAGTTTCATGCATGTGTTGATGGGAGAATAGAATGAAAAAAAAAAAAAAGTCCTACTGCATATGCAAACTGGCCCCCAAGAAATATACTATTTCAATCTCTGATACAGAGCAACACAATCAAAATAAATGCTCCCTTTGCCAAGGAGAGTGTAGAAAAACCCCTGAAAGTTACAGGAGATTCAATAACATAATCTATAGGTAATGTCAAACACTTGTAAAAAGAATAAAATGACTATGCTTAGACTTTAGGTTTTACTGCAGCAGGGTCTTGCACAGTCTGAAAATACTTTTCCTCCAGATGAAAAGTGAGTCAGACTGGAGCTCTGAAAAAGACAGCCAAATTACGATTTTCCACTCAAATCAACAATATTTCTTTTGCAGCAGCAGGAGTTGGAGTACAGATTTCACCTTGTTAAGTTCACCCCCCCTCTTTTTTTCTTTTGATTATTAACAAAGTGAGTAAGTCCTAATACTAGGAGGTCAGCTTAATGTGAAGTGCTGGACTCCTTCATTTTTTTCAAAAGTTTGCTCTCTCTCTCTCTCTCTCTCTGTGTGTCTGTGTGAGAGAGAGAGAGAGAGAAATATCTGCTGGCCTCAGTATTTTCTCCTGGCCTTATTTTTGATCAGAAACTTTGTGGCTGCTTATGATACTGCTGAGAGCCGATTGGCAGATGAGCATCTTTTGCTGGAGTCTCCATCATTATTTGTCTGTCTTGCCTATTAACGAGCACTATCATCCCATCGTAGGATGACAGCTGCAACACGTACTCAGGCGCAATAAACAGCTAAATGAGGCGCACAGCAATTTCACTTGTCACCAGAGCCCTCGGCACGACTGGCTGCACAGCTTGATGCATAAATTCATGAGGCTGTTGCATATGATGGAGTATGCCTAGCTGAAAGAGGTGATGGATAGCAGGGCAGCTAAAAATGGCCATCACCTTGACTGTGTCAGGACATTTTTTAAAACTACCCCATCAGCTCTCTTACATTCTGACTTATACACTATCCCCAAGTTAAACACTTCCTTGGGGACTGATCAGTGACTTTCCCTTAAAATATAAACCTTTAAGAAGGGGGAGAAAAACAAGGCCAAAGTCAAAGTTTCTTCAATGTGTAAACTTAGACTAGCCAGCCCAGTACATGATAAGACTTCCACTTATTGTGATGAAACACTTGATTTTCTTTTATGTGAATCAAATACAAGACAGAATCAGAAGGACCAAGAGGAATGGGATGTATCATTAATTTGGGTCTGTGGTTTTGTGTGTGGATGAAATCCAGCCAACAGATTTTTAAAAAACACGAGCGCAAGTGTGATAACAAAACTGAAAAAAGAAGCAAGTGTGAAGTATGAATTTATTTCAATTTAAATTGAGATTAACATAATTCTCTGATGTTAAGAAGAGAAAACTCTTATTCTTCTTGTGAAATGAGCAAACCTTGATTCTTGGCAGACATGAGATGCGTTTCTCAGTTACTTTTTAAATGAAATGTATTTAAATGTATACATATATAGATATGCTTATATATACTTGGAAAACTATCAATTCTTCCAGTTTCTCCTCTGTTATTCCCACTCATTTTCCTATTTGTTTTAAGATCAATATCTTATATACATTTCTCCAAAGATCCATATTTTTCTGTGGAACTGTGTGTGATATACCACAGGTTTTGTGAGTATTTTTTTCTTAACATAATACAAAAAATATTGTAAATTATGTTTACAAACATACTGGATGCTTTTTAAAAAAAATGTAGAGCTTAATATGCAAAATTTTGAGAAATTTTGAGGGAGAATTGCATTCTGATTTGTGCATTTGCTTTAAAAGAACAAAATAAGTTGTTCTTCCCCATCCATAATGGTTAGATACTCTGAGAGAAAAGTAAAATAATACAATAAACTAAAACAATGTGTGGTCAGATATGATAGTTTATATTTTCTTAAATATCCTTCCTTATTTTTAATGCATATATAAAAGCATACATAAAAGAAATATGGAATAAACAAGTTGCAGAACAAATTGGTAAACTAAAAGAGTTTCATTTGTCAAACTCCTTCATGCTACCCAAGTTTTTGCAAGGTCTGGAATGTAAATATCCACTTTAGTTTGCTATTTCATTAGTTTCATTTACAGGATCTCAATATTAAATGCTTAACAGAAAACCAGGGACAGATTACTATAATTGGCCAATGTTATCTGATTTCCCTTATTATCTTGTCTGTCATTTAAAATTTTATTCTTCTACTCACATAAGACCAAACTAGCCCAACATTACTTACATGAATGCAGTTAAAAATGCATATTCTTTTGTTGTTATTGTTATTCTTGTCATTGTTACACATAGCAGCTATGGGGAAAGGTCAGGAACCTCAGTGCAGAAGGATATTTAATTTGTTCTATGTGACCAAGGTTCTGTACAAGAGTTTTCTAAAACTTTTATTTACATTTCAGATTGTCACTATTTATGTTTTTAGCCTCATGTTTCCCTCTAGAACTTCTGGTTACTCACACAGCTCTCATGGATTTGAGTCCTAAACTGAGTATGCCAATCATGCCTTGTTACTTATTTTAAATTAAAATGTTTGCTTAATTATGGTTAGGAACACATGAGTTCCCTCTGTAATTAAATTTTAACAAACCCAGATTCCTAGTTCAAAGTATGCAGAATTTCTACTCTAGTTCTAAAATAATAATTGGCATTCTGATTTAGCAATAGCAATAGCATTTAAACTTATATACAACTTCATAGGCCTTCCTAAGTGGTTTACAGAGTCAGCATATTGCTCCCAAGAATCTGGGTCCTTATTTTATTGATCTAGGTAGGAGGGAAAGTTGAATCAAAGCTTGAGCTGGTCAGAATCGAACTCCTGGCAGTGAGCTGTGAATTAGCCCTGCATTTTAACTACTGTGCACCATGACTGATTTATTATAGGAGCCATCTTAAAGAAAATGCAAATAAGTTTCAATAGCCACATAACCTGTATAGATAGTTCTGGACTTACAATCATTCATTCAGTGATTATTCAAAGTTGCAGCACCATTCAAAAAGTGATTTATGATCAATCACTGCAGTTTTGACCAATGCAGTGACCCCACGAAATTCAGGCTCTTGGGAATTGACATGTTTTTACAATGGTTGTAACATTGGAGGGTCATGTGTTTGCCATTTGCAACCTCTCCAGAGGGCTTCTATAAATCAACAGAAAAGCTGGATTTGCTTAACAAGTACATGATTCACTCAATGACCATTTAACAACTGCAGCAAAAAAATGTCATAAAATCAGACACAACTCACTGAACAACCACATTGCTTAATAACAGAAGTTCTAGTCCCATTTGTGATCATAAGTCAAGGACTATGTCTATGTTTCTTTTCAACCCTGACCCTACAATAATATACAGTATCTGTAATGGTACATTTGGATAAACAATTTTCATATATTTTGAAGATATTCCAAAGATGGTTGGGATTTGCCAGATATTAAAGGTCTGGTAGAAAACTCTGAAATAATTTCTTTCTATTCCCTAGAATTTGTCTCTGTCCAACTCTCCTCTGAAAAATAACTCAAAATAATGCCATTCATAATTCAAGGACAATTCCTAGCCTTGATTCTGAAAGAGTTACCTTCTTTCTTTCTTTCTTTCTTTCTTTCTTTCTTTCTTTCTTTCTTTCTTTCTTTCTTTCTTTCTTTCTTTCTTTCTTTCTTTCTTTCTTTCTTTCTTTCTTCTTTCTTTCTTTCTTGCTTGCTTGCTTGCTTGCTTGCTTGCTTGCTTGCTTGCTTGCTTGCTTGCTTTTTTTCTCTGTACTATTTATTTAGCACAGAGATCGGACAATAAGCTTTGGCAATGGCTTTTCTTCTGCTGCCTTCCTACCACAGTGACTGCTGGCCAATGCTTCTTTCAGAAAACCATTTTGTTGCCCTCAATTCATCCTTTAAACTCCAAATCTGCTTCTTAGTGACTTCATCCTCTCCTGGAGTACAGAAAAGAGAACCACTTTGCTCCATTCATTGCCTTGAGTCCTCTACGTAAGTAAATCAAACAAGAAAACTCAAGGCTAGGCACACTTTACTAAGTCTGCATTAGTATTAATCTTCCCATCCTTCTTTTCACCCATCTCTCCTCCCATTTATGACTGTATGACTGTAACTTTGTTGCTTGTATCCTTACGATTTATATTGACTGTTTCCTAGTATGATTTGATTGCTTATTATACCCTATGATTATTATTAAGTGTTGTACCTTATGATTCTTGATGAATGTATCTTTTCTCTTACTTAAAGCATTCGCACCAAAATAAATTCCTTGTGTGTCCAATCACACTTGGCCAATAGAGAATTCTATTCTATTCTATTTCCCATACATTTGGATAAATGCACACTTTCAGCTATCAGAACTATCCTAGTATATGACATGTCACATCAAGCCTTTCTTTTCTCAGAAGGCATTTTCTCCCTGTTTTCTGCTGAATATTCATTTGTTTGTGCAGAATTTAGGTTTAGATTCAGTGATGTAACTCAGTTACTATTTGATTGAAATCAAACAAGAAGATGCTTCCATTTGTTTAATTGCTTGGAACTTCATACAGCAAAGGATGGATATCTGAGTCTATTACAAGCTCTTAGCATATGCTGTGCTCCTTCCTCATGGAAAAGTATTACACATGGCTTTTTTTTAGAATGTATAACTTGTAAGCAAGTACATTATTAATTTCTAATTGATGCTAAAAGCATGGGAACTAAAAGAGATAAAGACAAGTTTTACATACACACAAACACATACACACACACATACACACACACACACCAGCTGTCCTTAAATCAGTTTCAGCTCTTATTCATTCAAATGTAAGCCGTGCTTGGTCCCTAGAGAACTTTACAACTTTTGGAAATAACAATGTTCTTCCATACTTTTTTCTACAATTACAACCTTTGTCTTTCATATGAATAAGATTACTGAAAGAACTAGGGTTAGGGACCCTAAATTCCTCCAGATAGCACTATTTGTGGTACCACAGCTTAATCAAGCTATATGATGTCATCTCCAGGCAGCAGCAAACTTGCCCAGAGGGCACTCTTGTCATGGCTGGGGACCTCAATCAAGCCTGTTTAAAGACAGTCCTCCTTAAGTTTGTGCAGTACATGCAATTTGCCACCAGAGGGAAGAACACTTTAGACCATATGTACTAACCTGAAACAGGCATATAGAGTAACCCCCCTCTCCCACCTGGGTATATCTGACATCTTTCACTTCTGTCATGCCCAAAGTATGTCCCTCTCAGGAAAAGAACTCAGCCAGTCATGAAAATGGTTAAAAACTGGCCAGAGGGTGCTTTCAGTCAGCTGCAGGACTGTTTTGAAACCACTGAGTGGAGTATATTTGAACATCAAGACCTGCATGAATACACTGATGCTGAACACTCTTACATCAAATTATGCACTGACAGTGTAACAATGGATGAGTGTATCAGAGTCTATGGGAATTGTAAACCCTGGATGACTGCTGAGGTATGGTCACTTCTGAGAGCCCGGGATTCTCCCTTTAAGGCAGGGAACAGGGATATATATATAGAGAGAGAGGCCAGGGCAAACCGTAGAAGAGGCATTAAGATGACAAAACAACAATACAAATATAAGATGGAGAACCACCTAGCAGATAATAACCTGAAGCAAGTGTGGTAAGGACTGCAGTACCTAACTGTAAGGGCAACACGAGGAATACGGTCAGTGGTGATGCCTCATTGGTAGAAAAGTTGAACCTCTTCTTCACCTGCTACGAGGTGAAAAGACCAAACCCTGTAGCCTCTGCCTACCAGCCTTCTGATTCCCAGCCACTCACCTTATACATCAAGTGAGAGCTGCACTGAAGGCTATGAATCCCAGTAAAGCTGCAGGTCCAGATAGGGTGCTGGGGATAGTGGTAAAGACTTGTGCCAATCAATTAGCAGGAGTCCTGACAAATATCTTTAACATCTCCCTGCAAATGTCCTGTGTTCCATCATGCTTGAAAACAGCCACTATTTTCCCAGTCCCCAAGAAAACAGCAATTAACTGTCTAAATTACTACAGAACTTTGTGTTAATGTCAGTAGTGATAAAATGCTTTGAAAGACTGGTTCTCCAACATCTTAGGACATGCCTCCTACCAGACTTTGATAAACATCAGTTTGCCTAAAGGGGGAACAGTTCGACAGACAATGCCATAGCTACTACCTTACATTGTGTAACAAGCCATCTGGAGAAACCCAGAAACTATGTCAGGATGTTTTTCATTGACTACAGCTCAGCCTTCAATACTATCCTGCTGAGCATCCTTATTGAAAAGCTGACTGACTTGGAATTTCCCTCTTCCATTTGCGACTGGATCAAAGACTTTCTGAGGGACCAACCACAAACAGTGAGGGCTGGTTCTGTCACATTCACCTCCCTGAAGCTTATCATTGGCTCCCCACAGGGCTGTGTGCTTAGTCTCTACCTGTACTCACTGAACACACAATTGTGTATCATCTGACCCATCCACTATGATGATAGGTCACAGATAATACTACTGTTTTGGGTCTCATTACAGGTGGAGATGAAACAGCGTACAGGGAGGAGGTTGAAAAATTATCCTCATGGTGCCTAGAAAACAACTTGCACATCAGCAAGACAAAGGAGATGGCATTAGACTTCTGGAAAAAGAGAGAGGTACCTGCCCCACTTTACATTGAGGACGGCTGTGTGGATAGAGTTTCCTCCTTTAAGTTCCTGGGAGTTTTCCAGATCTTACCTGGAAAATCAACACAACCCAGGTGGCCAGAAAGGCTAACAGTGACTCCATTTCCTTAGAGTCTTGTGAAAGAATGAAGTGGAACAGCGACTGATTACCTACAATAGAAAGTGTCCTCACATATAGCATTATGGTGTAGTATGCTGGCCTGACAGCTGTGGATAGAAACACATTACAGAGGATGGTGAGCACAGCACAAAACATAGTGGGCTGTTCCCTGATACCACTAGATGACATTGCTAGGGCTCGCTGCCTTAGAAGAGTGAGGAAAATTCTCAGGGACGACTCACATCCCGGTCAGTACTTCTTCACTCTCCTACTACTGGGTAGGAGATTTAGAAGCATAGCCAGCCGCATCAACAGGCTGAAGAACAGTTTCTACCCGTGGGCTGTCAGACTTCTGAATGGAAAATAACTTCATGTTAACATAGTATGATAGACTTGCAGGGCTGGCACATTGTGCAACAAACTCACATAGTGTAATAAGGTTGTGACTGGGTTAGGAACTTCTATCCTCACTGTGAGTTGTGTTGGGAGGGTGCACGAAGGGAGACGTAGCCAATTTCATTGTATATGTGTTGTACTCTGACAATAAAGGTAAGAATAAATTAATCCCCATTCAAAAACAAAAAAGAAGTTCATATCCTATACATTATCTAGCTAGGACAGCAATAGGCACCTGCTGCCCTACAAGTGTTCTGGCCTACCCATCTGTCAGGTCATACTAGTGAAGACAGCTACCTCCATTAATAGGAAGATCTAGCCAGTGCATTTTAACAGGGAGATATATATAGACATGCACATACACACACACACACACACACACACATACATACATACATGTGTGTGTTTCTGTGTCTGTTTGTGTGTGTGTCTGTGTGTGTGTATATGTTTATTGGTATTTATTTTAAAAACCATAACTGTATATATTCATCTAAATGTATGTAATCATTCCATCAATTATTTTAATTTATTTATCAAATCTGTAGAGCCACCCACCACACAAAAAGTGATCCTGGGTGGTATACAATAGTCCAATAACATAGCAAAGTAAGTAATTAATTACTTGGTGTTGAAAATAAAACCAGAAGTCAGTATTGGCCATTCTAGGGAAATACATTATGCACTCTCCATCTATGCTCCTGGAAGTCACCTAAGGAAGACAAATATAAAGGCAACAAAATCAATGAGGCAGTTTCCTGCAAAGCTTTATGCATTAATCTCTATCACCCAGAAAAAATATACAACACTATAAGGGAAGGAAGTCACTTGCTCTCTAATAAAAGAGAAAACCGTTGGTAATAAGCAATTAATAAAATTGTCATGAATAGTTATGCAACTATGAATCAAAGTGGCCACATTCATTATTTTTCATACCTGTCCTTCAATCATGCTATAAAGTTTGGTTTGTTTGTTTGTCTTTTCAAATTTTTTCTTCACTGAATTTTTAAAAAATCCATCTGACATTTTTTAATACTGAACCGTACTTTGGATGGAGCTGTCTTCATGCTTGGGTCTGGGAAAAATTGTCCTCCCAAAGTGGTTCCAGATCTGGATTCTATTAGGTGGCTAGAAAGAGATTTCTGTCTTCTGTAGAACATTTTGATTATTTGATAAAATAAGTCTAGTTCTTTTTTTAAACACATACACATTCACAGATCATAAGTTCTTTACCACAATTTTATACATATTGGAAGCTAATCCATTTATGATTTACAGAACTTGGTTAAACTATAAATTCAGTTGAAAAAAATAGATCAAGAATACATTAAGCTAAATTATTTGTCCATTAATTATGTTCTCCTGATTTTTTTTTCCACATAAGGAGTCCTGTGGTTTTCTTTATCATGCCCCTTAATATTTATTTGTAAACCCAAGATTCACACAGATGAGATGGGTGTTGTAGGAATGTGATTAATAAATCATATAAATAAATGAATAAATAAGCAATGCTCTTCTAATTGTTGAATAAATTATTATTAATTTTAACACTGTGAGGGTAGTGAAAAGTAGCATTCATTTCACAGGTGCTTGGTATTTTCACTCTATGGAAACTCAACTCCCTTCCCTTGGATTATCAGTATGGATAACTGCTAAAATGATAATCTCTGGTCACAGACCTAAACACCAAGCCACTGATAAGTGGCGGGAGTGTATTGGGGGAGAATACATTTCAGAAATGATAATGCAAAGTGAGACTAAAAGCAACAATAAAATCTACATCAACTATCTGATTTTTTGAGGCGTGCAAGATAAAGTTGTCATAAAATCCATTGAAGAACGTACACTATAACTATACAACTTAATATAACCACTTATTGCTATTTTTGCCATTCTTCTTTATTTTTGAGTACTGCAAAAACATCCTCTAGGGAAAACAAAGTTTGCTTTCTTGTAAAAACTCTCAAATAAAGGCAAAAAGCTGTAAGTCATACATGCTCCTCGTATAGAATAATGGAATCACTTTTCATTACATATCTTATAAAATTGTAATTCTTTACCAGTCTACAAGCTCTTCTATACCTCCCATTATAACAATCAGTGGATACCTTCCTTGAAATTTAGTATTATGACAGCTGGGGATAAATGGAAATTCAACAAATCCGGGGACCGCCAGATGGAAAAGGTGGGAGAAGTCCAACATTGAACAGTTTTCAGTCATTTTATTAATCTTTTTCTATCATATACAAGAAAAAGAAAATAACCTCACAAAAGTTTATTGGAAATAAAAAACATCAAAACCATACCATGCTGCTCACAAGAAATCATTTGGTCCAGTTTTTAAACGAATTATTGACCACAAAGAATCTTTTTCATCCATCTTTCTATTATGTCAATAAAAAGCCATCCTACAGAAATTTTTTTAAAAAAAAACCACATCTGTAAATGAAGATTGTAAATCTTCCTTTACAACACTGAAGAACAGTTATTTGCTGATTTATTTTTGTTTTCCCAAATGCTGGAACATTGAGTGGATTTCAATATTGTGGGATCTATTGTACATTACTGTCACCTAATTCAGGGTAAATAGGATCATGATTTTCCCATAAAATTTAAGTATTAACCTTGTAACTTAAACAAACCCCCAAATGTTCCATGCTTTCTAGTTGTATATTTATCATAAAACAGTAAAAAAAAGGAAAAATATGACTTGCTGTTGCAACTGACACCTATAATGAGGAAAGAAGCAAGCTCTGATCTTGACCATACATGCTGTGTGTTGTAAGGAATTTAAAGGGTATTGCTTCTGCTTCATTTTATTCTTTTGCTTTTCTTACATAGCCTTCCAACCTCCCTTCAATTTCCCATTCTGGGCATAATTCACACATTAGGCTGCAAAAACTGATCATTCCATCTTTAATAATGGGAATAAATTTTCCCCATAGTGATGGAATTATTGTGGCAGTACCCATGATTTGGCATAATTAACTTGATAAATGTAATGGAGATGGAAGAAAGGGAAACCTCATTGCAAAGGGAGGGGGGTACAATGAGAAGAGTTGTTCTATTTCCTAATGATCATTCCCATCTTATTCCAGTCATCTCACCATTTTCAAAAAACTAAAATAGTTTTTATACCATGCAATCCTTTTCTGACTGCCACTTCATTCTGGATAGCAAATGCACTTCTTTCTTTTTGGAGTCATCCACTCATAACTTATTGGATATAAATATTATTTAATATTTCAAAACATGAACAATTGCTCCAAATATTTCTGTATACATTATTGACAGCACTTTGAGTTAAGTACAATCAGAGAATGGAAATCCCACTGCAGGGATCCTAATAATATTCTTTATTGTTTCAGGGCAAGGTAACAGGAGAACCTACCAGGAGAACCTACTAGGAGTTATTTTTACTTTTTTCTTATACCAAACATTATCAAGACATCTTATACCAAACATTATCAAGACCTTTGCATTTGAGTTTCTTTCTCATGCTATCCTTTTTCTTAGGTCGAAGTTGTTGTTTTTCTGAAATCCTCCCTTAACCATTCACAAATTCCTTCCTCAAAGACATATTTTTTTGTCTTATTTTACATGGTTAGACTAATCAATAAATAATAAATATTACTTATTAAATATTAAACTGAAGCAGAATAAATGGAATATTTCTTTCACAGTTATAATTTAATTGCACTTTCTGAAGGAAGATTCTGATCTGAATGATGGTTATAATTGAAACAATGATGGCTCATGGTTCTAGAAGTTTGCTTTGGTCTTTCTAGGACAAACAAAAGGTCCTTTCATTGTCCATTTCTTAAATAAAGAAACTGATAGAAAATAATATTCCCAACACATCACAGCAATTGAGTCCACTGACTAAGCTATGACAATTAGTTAATATATATGGGATTTGTGTCAGACTGTATACACTGTTAGATTCTATGTCAATAAATTCTTAGCCCTTTTTAAATATTTGACTCCTCTTGTAAATTGTGCATATAAGATGTAACTGTATTAGGGTATCCTCCCCATACGTAATATTTATTGGGAAGTCTGCAGTATATGTACTTTTCTAGGCTGATTTGGTATTGCTGAAAGAAATATGAAATAGTACAGTAGAAGTAATATCTATGCACAGGAAGGCAGGTGCAGTTCGATGCCTTGAATTCTATACAACTACTATAATAACATCATTATAAAGATTGAGACAACCCATGTCCCATTGGGTCATTGTTTCAGAGATATTTCTTTACCTAAACAATCAGACAGGATCACCTCAGGCAGGCAAAAAAGCAGTGGGAGTAGGATCAATTTCCAACTTCTTGCTGGCTTCACCATTGATTTTTCTTCTGGGAACCTGGCAGGGAGCATTGGAACTCCTCCCTTCCTCCCTCCCTCCAAGATATTCAGTTTTAACTGCAGCAGTGCTGTACTTTAGTTGGTTTGCTTATTGCAGTGAGTTGGTGCTTATATTTGATATTACAGTTTTAGAATCTTTTAATACTTGTGCTAGCTGTTTCTTTGGAACAAGCTTCCATGTAGGCAATTTTATTCTATTGTTTTTGTATTGTTCCAGATGCTGTTATTCATTGTTTCAATTCATCCTGTTGTTTTTATTTAGAGGGCACTGTTTTTTTCTGAAGAGAAGTTAGAGAAGGTGTCTGGTTTGGGAATGAAAATGATTCAATAATTTTGCTGACTTACTGTGCTGCCAACAGCCCCTGGTTTGCCTTTATGGTATGACTTACTTCTGGCAATGATTTGATTTCTTTGCCCCATGTAGACCTTTGCATTTCTTTCAATTCTACTGCTTTGAATACTTTATTTCCTATTATAAATCAATTTTCATCTGCTAGTCTGTATTATTTCAGATTCGGGATGTTCTTTCCAGAAGATATCCTCTTCTCATTGGACTTGATCTGTAACAGATCATTATTTATTTGTTTTCAGTCTTCATCTATTTGTGTTGGGTAAACAACTTTTTTTCTAGTAGTCCTGCAACTGTTAGCCCTGGTTGCTCAGCAAAAAGTCTTGAGTTTTGTAACCTATTTGTCACTAGATATCTAGGAACACCAACACCTTTGGCAATCCTTGTTGAAAACAACTAATCCGGTATGAGTTTCTGTAAAGTACATCTCACCATATTTTTTTATGGAAGAGGTATTCTTCATTAGGCTACTCTGATGAGACTTGTCCAGTATGGTTGAAACTCTTTCATAGCTCTTATCCTTCTCTGAAGGGATACAATTAGACTAGGCTCCTCATGGTGCACTTCGGGCATTGTGACTTTATCACAGCTAAATAGTCTACATATTCTGGCTGCTGACCCTCATAAGGATCTCGCAGCAAGAAGAGGGAGCATGAGTACTGCAAATAAAAACAGTGGTTAATGCTGTGTTCTGTCTGGGCCATATGAAATAAATAATTAAAACCTCCTCTGAACATGCAAGTTGCACAATCATGTCAAGTGTGTATTATTGTTGCTATAATTATCATTATGCAATTTTCACTCTGATATCATGATGTTATTTTGATATTGCCATGGCTTACCATGGATGCCTCTGCCTTTCACACTAACAATGACAACCTAAACTGTGTACTATGGCAAAAAGAAGTGATTTCCTCCACTTTTTACCAAATTTCATCACTGTCTTCTTTGGGAATATATAATCTTATATTACAGACTTCTGAAACTCTAATAACCCTAAAAATTTCCATTGCTTTTCAAATATTGATTTATGCATTTTCATTTAATTTTATTGAGAAAAGTATGCATATTTCCACTTCTGTTACTATGCAGATTTTTCAGATTCTTCCAGATCTTTTGGTTTGAAGAAGAAATAATTAAAAAAAAAATAATATTGACTTAAATATCCTGAAATTGACGTCTTCTATTCTAAGCATGGTTAAGTTATGGGTGTAATTCAACCCAGGACCTTTGGCAATATTCTTTTCCTAGAAAAATTTGCAGAGAAGCCAGAATAACAGAACATCAGTTTTGGCAAAGGACTTGAGAGATCTGTGACAGGAGCCAAGATATTAGCACTAAAGTGGAATAAGCTAGAATTTGGGCTAAAATAACAAGCAAAACTTGCTTAAGGTTCATAAAAGCATTTGTCCACTCATGATTATTAGGTTTATTAGGTTGACTCAGCCTTCCATTCTTCTGAGTTGGGTAAAATGAAGACCCAGATTGTTGGGGGCAATATGCCAACTCTGTAAACTGCTTATAGAGGGCCGTAAAGCACTGTAAAGTGGTATATAAGTTTAAATGCTATTACTATTCGTCATGAGGAAGCCCCATGTGTTTTTTCAAGGTTTCATTTCACTAATGTGTATAAGGTTTGGAACTGGGACATCACCAAGGAGTAGAACAGTGTTTCTCAATCTCTACAGTAGGTTGGGAATTCTGAGACTTGAAGTCTACACAACTTAAAGTTGCTAATTTAACAAACATAGTGTCAGCTGGTGCTCCATTCAATATCCAAGAAAGAAACACTTAAACTCCATTTTGTTAGAGTAAAGATATCTTTTACTGGAAATCAAAGTGGTAGCAACAAAAGAATTCTGAATCTGAAGAAATGAGCGCGAAAAACACATATACAAAGTGATGGCAACGTTCCCACCCCCAACAGTCCATATTGCTCCTCCAATGAGGAAATATGCATAGCATCATGTGGGCATCTTCAGATGGTGATGAGGCCTCTGTCCGTTGACCTTGGCATAGTTTTGATAAGGAGTCGCAGTTGCGCATAGCAAGGAATAGAAAAGCAAGGAATAGAAACTTAAGTAAAACTCCCCCTCCCCCTAGATATACAGTTTCGTTTCCTACACACTCCAGCACGCTTCCCAAATATATCATAGCCCATTTCCCCCCCTCCCGTTACTTATCCCATTTCCCCCCTCCCGTTACTTATGGCAGCCGAAAGATGCAAATCAGAGAAAAAGAAATAAAGGAAGAAATCTTGAAGGCTGACATTCGGCCCTCCTGCAAAAAGACGTTAGTCCTAAAAATATAAGAGTAAAAGACAAGATATTACAAACAAATAACAACAGCATATTTGTTCAGGGTTTATCAGGATACATGGTGCAGAACGCCTGCACCAGTCGGGGGGCTCTAACATCTCTCTCGTCTACCCATTCAGACTGGGAAGAAGGAAAATGCTTCCACGCCACCAAATATTGGATTCGACCCCGCTTCTTCCTAGAATCCAAAATTTCCTTAACTTCAAAATGTTGTTCACCTTCAATGAGCAATGGCACAGGGGGGGCTACCTGAGTAGGCCTCAGATCAGATGTACGTTCAGGTTTTAACAAACTAACATGGAAAACAGGATGGATCCGACGGAGAGTTTTTGGCAATGTCAATTGGACCGCCACAGGATTCACAACTCGTTCAACCGGAAAAGGTCCCACATACTTAGGGCCAAGTTTTTTCGATTTCTGTGTGGTCTGCAAAAATTTGGTAGATAAAAACACTTTATCACCAACTTGGTATGGTTCCTGTGGACGTCTCTTTTTATCTGCAAACTTTTTGTGAGCTTGATGAGCATCATCCAATGCCTTGCGGGCAACTGGCCAAGTCATCTGGAGATGCCTTATCCACTCATCCAGCGAGGGAATATTAGTTACCTCTTGCGGAAGCTCGGGTATGGGTACAAAGTCTTGTCCCGAGGCCACTTTAAACGGAGTGAATCCGGTGCTGCTATGTACCGAATTATTGTATGCCACCTCAGCAAAAGGCAGTAAATCAGTCCAATCATCCTGTTGATAATTAATGTAACACCGCAGATACTGTTCCAGTACCGAGTTAGTTCTCTCGCAGGCCCCATTGGTTTGTGGATGATGGGCGGAGCTTAACCCCTGGGCGGAGCCTAGTAACTTCAGGAACTCTTTCCAGAAATTTGAGGTAAATTGGACACCCCTATCAGAGATTATGCGTTCAGGGACTCCATGTAGCCTGTAAATATGCAGAATAAACAACTTAGCTAACGTCTTCGCTGACGGGATCTTCGCGCAGGGTATAAAGTGTACCTGTTTGGAAAACAGATCTGTCACAACCCAAATGACTGTATTTCCTCCACTGTCAGGTAATTCTACAATAAAATCCATGGAGATTTCCTTCCATGGGGCCGTTGGTCTAGCCACGTTCTGCAATAAGCCTGCTGGTTTACCAGGCGGCCTCTTAGCCGAAGCACAAATAGGGCAACTAGCGACATAGGTCTCAATGTCCTTTTTCAACGTGGGCCACCAAAATTGCCTTTTGACCAAGTGTAGGGTTTTCACGAACCCAAAATGTCCAGCAGGTTTAGAATCATGAGCTTGATGTAAAATTTCGTGCCTTAGCTTTCCCGGTACATATAATTTGGCCCCCACCCAGGCCAACCCATCTCTGATAGTACAGTCATTCGAGTGGGTCAGGAACCAATCATCCAGTTTTAGAGCTTCTTTCAATTGTGCCGATAAATCGTTTGACACATCAACCTCTTTTTTCTTCTGGGCTCTGGTAACCATTGGAGCTGCCAACTGTTCAGTTGGGATGATAGGTCTTATCACTTCCTGGCGGGCACTATTATACTGAGGTAATCTGGACAAAGCATCTGCCATGAAGTTTCTCCCCCCGGGAATGTACTTCAAAGAAAAATTGAACCGCTTAAAATATTGCGCCCAGCGAACTTGCTTGGGAGACAGTTTCCGAGGTGTTTTCAGAGCTTCCAGATTTTTGTGATCTGTCCAAACCTCAAAAGGGTGTTTGGCTCCTTCTAGGAAATGCCTCCACGTTAACAAAGCCCATCGAACTGCAAAAGCTTCTTTTTCCCAGATGGCCCATCTTCTCTCGGTTTCAGTTAGTTTACGGGAGGTATAGGCGCATGGTTGCAGGTATCCCTTTTCATTTACCTGAAGTAGCACCACCCCAACGGCTACGTCACTTGCATCAGCTTGGATTACAAACAGAACGTCCATGTCTGGGTGCTTAAGTACGGGTTCAGCAGCAAACAGACGTTTCAGTTTCTCAAAAGCAGCTTGACATTCCATGGACCAGTTCAATGGCGTACTGGGCTTCGGTTTCACCTCCCCCTTGGTTTTAAGGAGATTCGTGATAGGCATCACGATCTTCGCAAACGCAGGAATAAATTGACGGTAAAAATTTGCAAATCCCAAGAAGCTTTGCAGTTGTTTCCTGGTACGGGGAGGGGCCCATTCCAAAACCGCCTGCACCTTCCCCGGGTCCATTTCTATGCCGTCGTGCGATATGCGATAGCCCAAATAGTCAATTTTCTCCTGGTGAAATTCACACTTTGACAGCTTGGCATACAACTGGGCCGCTCGAAGTTTCTCCAGGACTGACCGCACTAGTTTCACATGCTCATCACGAGTCTCTGTGTAGATAAGAATGTCATCAAGATAAACTAACACTCCTTTGTACAAATGCTCTTGCAACACTTGGTTTATCATTTGCATGAATACCGCAGGCGCCCCCTGTAGGCCAAATGGCAGGACGTTGAATTGAAAACACCCCATCGGACAGTTGAAAGCAGTCTTCCATTCGTCCCCTTCCTTGATTCGGATTCGGTAGTATGCCTCTCTCAGGTCGAGTTTTGAAAAAAATCTTTCCTTTAGCGAGGTGGGCCAGCATGTCCTTCATCAGGGGAAGGGGGTACATGTTCTCCACCGAGATAGCGTTCAGATTTCTGTAGTCTACCACCAAGCGTAAGGAACCATCTTTCTTTTCCCGGAACAACACTGGAGCCGCCACCCGGGGCCTAGCAGGTTGGATGAAACCACGTTCTAAATTTTTTTCAATGAACAACCGCAATTCCCCTAATTCCCGTGGGGTCATTGAATACAGTTTGGGTTTTGGGAGTTTCACTCCTGGCAAAAATTTGATACTGCAATCCGTCGAGCGGTGAGGGGGGAGCTCATCCGAGGCCTTCTCACTGAACACCTCCTTTAAGTCCCAGTATTCCTCTGGAATTTTCTCCTCCCCTTTCAGAGTCTCGGTGCCAGTAGAAGCCAACTCTATGGGAGCTTTGGGTCTCCGCTTGGATTTCCCTTCCTTTTCTGGGGGTTGGTCTGTGCGTATGCGTAGTAATCCCCTCCTCCAATTAACATGGGGGTTCCATTTCCGGAGCCAAGGCAAACCCAGTATTAAAGGGCGCTCCATCCCAGGGGCCACAATAAAACACAGAGTCTCTTTATGGTTCCCCATTGTCATCTCCACTGGCTCCGTTATAAAATGAGCAGGTCCACCCCCGGCTACCGATCCATCCAATTGGCAAAAAGCTATGGGCGTTTTCAGAGTCTTTAGCCTTAATCCCAGCTTCTCTACCATCTTTGCACTGATTACGCACCTTGTGCATCCAGAGTCTAACAAAGCCAACATGTCCCCTTCAGCCCCCGACGTGGATACCCTTAATCTCACTGGAATGGTCATAGGGCCCTGGTTCGGACTTACCAGGGCGTCGTCTTCCAGTTCGGATTCACTCCCTTCAGAAGAGGTTGGAGTTCCCAACCCCCTTCTTTTTAGAGGGGTGACCTCTACAACCTCTTCCGCTTTTAACGCCGATCCACGAGGCGTGGCTGGAGGCCTCTCAGACCTTCTCCCTCCTCCTGGCGCCCCTTTTGGTTCCAGCTTGGCATGGCAGTCTGCAGCCCAGTGGCCCTCCTTCCCACATTGGAAACACGCTCTGGTTCTGGGTTTTGCCGCTGGTCTTCCCTTCAGGGGTTTTAAGGTTTCTTGAGGCCTGGTAGGGGGGGGATTCCTCAAGACAAAACCCCCCCCGGCGTCTGTTTCGGGTTAGGTCAATCTCCACCTCTGCTGCCAGCACGTACCACTGCTGCAGCTCCCCAGGGTCTCTTCTGGCCACGCAGCATTGATAAACATCTTCATTTAGCCCATCCTTAAAAGCCTCTATCAGGGCTCCCTGGGACCAGCCGCGGATATGGTACGCCAGCTCTCTAAACTCCTGGGTGTAATCAGCTACTGACCTTCGCCCCTGATTTATGGTTTTCATCCTGATTCTAGCCTTGCGTTCAGCTAGGGGATCTTCAAATCTAGTGCGCAATGCTGTCATGAACTGGTTATAGTTCAGCAGTTGAGGGGCATTATCATTATGCAAAGTTACCATCCACTTTGCAGCCGTTCCCTCCAAAGCCCTGGTCACACACCTGACTTTGGCCGCTTCTGAGGAAAAATCCTGCCCATACTCCTCCATGTGGCTCCAAACTTGTGCTAGGAAAAAATCCCAATTCCTGGGGGTCCCCTCCATATTTTACTTCCAACGGAGGCACTCTTGCAGCTCTACGCCTTCTGGCAATTATCCCCCCAGCCGGGGGGCCCTGTGCTGCTGCTGCTGCCTGTTGCGCTGGCCCGGGTTGATTTATGGGGGGGGCTGCCCTGATTCTTCTGCCTGGGGCTACCCCCCCTTCTTCCCCCTCGTACCTTTGATCAGCTGGAGCCTCTCTGGCAGCTTCATGTGAAAATTGCTCGGCTTGCATTAGTGAGAAGCCTCTCCGTTCCTTCTCCTGCCATGGCTCATCTTTCCCTCGGCGACGGGTTGTGGTCACTCCTGGAGGGGGCCTTTCCTCAGGATCCTTCCAACCGACTCCCAGGGACCATTTAGGCTTCACAGCTGGGGTTTCGCCAAGACTTAGCTCTGCTAAGAAGTCAGTCTCTTCTGCTCCCTCCATCAGCAGGGATTCAGGTCCTCCAGTCGCTCCCTGGTCTTCTCGGTCGCTGGCTGGGCTAGACATTGTTTGTTAGCAAACCCCCTCGGAAGAAAATTTGGGTTTTCTCCGGGTGGGCTGGTAAAAGTGAGATTCAGAATAATGTCAGCTGGTGCTCCATTCAATATCCAAGAAAGAAACACTTAAACTCCATTTTGTTAGAGTAAAGATATCTTTTACTGGAAATCAAAGTGGTAGCAACAAAAGAATTCTGAATCTGAAGAAATGAGCGCGAAAAACACATATACAAAGTGATGGCAACGTTCCCACCCCCAACAGTCCATATTGCTCCTCCAATGAGGAAATATGCATAGCATCATGTGGGCATCTTCAGGTGGTGATGAGGCCTCTGTCCGTTGACCTTGGCATAGTTTTGATAAGGAGTCGCAGTTGCGCATAGCAAGGAATAGAAAAGCAAGGAATAGAAACTTAAGTAAAACTCCCCCTCCCCCTAGATATACAGTTTCGTTTCCTACACACTCCAGCACGCTTCCCAAATATATCATAGCCCATTTCCCCCCTCCCGTTACTTATGGCAGCCGAAAGATGCAAATCAGAGAAAAAGAAATAAAGGAAGAAATCTTGAAGGCTGACACATAGGGATAGAGGAATAAGCAGAAGGAAGCTTCATAGGCTACAGAGGTGATTGTAGGATTAGCTTCTAGAACAGAAGAACTTGGAGGACAATGTATTTTCCAGTATTTTCCTCTCAATATGCCTTCAATATTGTTAGATATTAACATAATTTTATTTTTATTGCAAAAATTATTGCCAAATGTTGAGAAAAGGAAGGGGAAAGGAATAACTGTTAAGTAATTCTGTAAAATATCAAAAATATCTGTAAATATATAACATTTACTCTTTCAATGAATGAATTACAAATATATGTATGCTTGAAATATATAGTCTACTTCCAGACCAGAAGTATCCCACTATGTGAATGACTGCATAAATGTCACTGTAATTCAAAGTGTTCTAAAATGTCAATTGTCAGTATCTTCAATAGAATTTCCCACTGCAGTCTTGAACCCTTAACAACTTTTATGCTGATAGTTCCAATGAAGCTCAGAAAAACAAAAAAGCAGCCCACATGGGATAGCAGGCTTATACTGGCTTATACCTTGAAATTTTCCTTGGTTATCTATGATAATGTCCAATTAGTGTAATGGCACTCATGCATATGCAACTGAGTGCAAGACAGCAGCCTAAAAAATAACTGATCTTTGTTGGTAGTGGCTGTATATCTAATATATCAAGAAATGTCCTTGCTCCATGTCCTAAGCTAACATTTGAGGATTCCACCCTCCTTCTAACCAAGGTATTTGAAGATCAAGCCTAAGGGCCACACTCTTCTCTCACTTACACATTCACCTGTGTAAATTGACAGCAGCACTTGCCCTTGAGAATTTCAACTTGATCTGATATTTGATGGGCAGTCACTACATCCATCTGAACACCAGAGTGATGTGCTCCTGTCAACCTTGGAATCACAGGAACTGCCACACTTGTTTGGAAAGGGGAAAAAGCAGCAAGAAATAGCTCTTGAAAGTTCCCACATGTCTCCCTCCTCCCTGGGATGTGTTTTTTAAAAGCAGAATAGAAAGCTTCTGTACTTCTAATAAAGCTGTTGGACAGCCTGAATCTATTCATTCACTGCAACCCAATGGGTGAAATGAAGACTAGCTTTTATTACTGCAGTAGAATGCATTGGTTAGCTAATAAGAGAGGAGGTGATTCTTGCATATCCGTTATAAGGTGATTCAGTTCTAACCCTGAAAATACCTCATTAGAAACAGCACAGGGGAATTGAAGCTGTACCCTACCCAATTTTCTCTAGCTCTGAGGTCTAGAAAGATGAAGGGCCAAGAGATAAAACTGATCATGGGCATTCCTTGAAGGATATGGTGGTCCAGTGTAGAGGAACCAACTATACAGTCAGATTCAACCTGCAGCCAATGGTGTGCTAGAACCAGCTTCTACAAGCTCATGAGAACTGATTGTTAAATTTTCTGGAATGTTACAAGCCAGATGAATGCATAGGTGAATCTTGACAATCATTTTACAGTTTGTGGTATGGCACATGGGCAGCAATGGAGCTGGCAGAACCAGTTGTTAAACATTTACTAGCACTTCACTATCTGCATTTCAGTACAATAAGCTGTCTTGGTAAAAGAAAAATCCAATTTATATTAATCAGAGTCTTAATAACAGAAGATTATTTGGGAAGGAACATAGAAAGGGCAAATGATTTAGATTATTAAGGAAATGGGAAATAGATTGTTTATTCTATGCATGATTAGGATCATAGAAGTAAATTTTCCTTGGAGATTGTAAATCAGCTATGATTTGCATCCTGCAAGTGCTCTTCTTTCAAAGAACTGTGAGAGGTGGATTAGCAATAAAGAAGAGGTAAAAGGGGGCACTTGCACACAATTTGGTGAGACTCTAAGACTGAGGAGTGACATGATTCTGGGGGCTGGACCTTGGGATTCAGCGATTGAGTTATTGTTGGATTCCTGGTTAGGAATCAAGTTGTTGACTGGAATCCTTCTCACTCCAGCTATATAACATAGTTGGCAACAAGGGTGTTTTATTAGCTTCAGCTGATAGAAGAAGTACACCCCTACTTGGAGTAGAACGATTTGATGTTGATGACGCATTAACTAGTCCTTGAAGAAAATCCATATTTCAGCACCAGATATGAATGTAGCAGCATGGATAGTCAGTAGTGATTTCTTGAGGTTCAGGATCCACCTTGTATTGAAATAGCTTCAGTGGCTACAATTTGAAGATACTCATTACTGTGTAAAAAAAAAAAACCTCTTACAGGATTACCTTCCACAGTCTGCCCTGCACTCTCAGGCTTTCAACCTATCCCGTCAGAGTCTATCATAAGTATATCTAATATCAAGAGAATTTTCTGCTGGGTCTTCAGAAAAGCAGTTAGATTTTGCAGTTTGGGCATTTTACTCAGGGATCTTTAGAGACTGTACATATGTTATAGGGTAGGATTTAAAATCCTTAAATGCTTGCTTTAATAGAGAAAAAGAGTGAAAATATGCACTCAGGGCCATTCAGAAGTACATGAGAGATGACATATGAACTTATAAATAGTTAAACCAAACATAATGTTACAGAATGTATGTGCCTTGTATAAAAAATTGTGTGAATCTGAGTATCAGCAAAGAACATTAACATTTTTTTTGTTAATTCATTAGAACTCCTTAATCTTGATGTCTTTCTTGGGTATATGCAAAACCAAACAATCTAGTTGCTTGGATCTGCAGGATTTTATTTAAATTCCTAGAAAGTGTAATGCTGTAAAAAAAAAAAAAGCATGGATAACAAGCTCTGTTTCTGAGACAGTTCCTCTTCTTATTTTGTTCTTTCTCTCTTTTTCTGTGAAATACACCCCCATTTGTTTATGTTGTCCTTCTGGAAAATGATTACATTTTAAAGGGGAGACAAACTTTAGTTGCTGAACATTTTCTATTCTCCATGCTAGATCTTCTGTAAGAGTCTCAAGAGTACTGGCGCCTGTTTACATTTCTTGCCTGCCTGCAACAGTCAAGATAGAAAAATCCAGAAGGGCCCTGAGCTTTCTTTCCATTGAGATAGACAGGAACAATGCCTTGCGGGGATAAGTAGTAGATGGAAAATAAATAGGTTCATGAGTACTGGGAGAACAAGTCAGTGCTGCAGGCAGAGCAAGCAGACAATGTAAAATAAATATAGCTAAAGAGGAAGGAAAATACATTCACTTGCTTTCCTCTAAGCACTGTGCTATTCAGAGAAGCAATAAAAGTAACCTTGAAACATAAGAGTATAGGGACCTAGTCTATATCTACATTTGATACTTCTGACCCTGAGAGAGGAAAGTTGGTTTCTAAGCCAGCTTCATATGCTGAACTCAACCCAATAAAGGAACAAGGATGTCAGGGAAAAGTAGAAAATCCAGATGTACAATTCTGAAAGACATTGTGGTAACTTCAGTCTAAACCATATGCTGAGACTAGTGTAGATTTGATACATAAACAGACTTCTTTTTCTCTACACATTATTATATAAAAGCAATCACATAAAAAACCAGCCTTATACACCAAGGTCCTTTATTATAGCTGCCCCTCCCTATTTTCTTTCCACTTTTACTCTGAACTCCTTTCCATTCTAAATGTTATTAGTCCCTCTACATTTTCCCTCAATAAAATATAGAATCAAATGGTCTTCTCTTTCAGGAAATAGTGAACAATCAACTCAGCATCACATTGGGAAACTATTTGAACAATTATTCCAGTTAGAAAATCATTTGATGAATATGTATACCATTTAGATCACATAAAATTTAGGGTGTTTAGGGTGTCAAATTCAATCATGTCATGTGACATATTGAGAAGTATTGTGACATTTTTTTATCTTTGCAGAGCCAGGGTGAGTGTGGCCTGCACGTGATGCATCTTATATATAGTTTTTAAATTCCATTTTAATACCAGCATCAGCATCAGAATAACATAAAGGGAGGGAAGATCTGTCACAAAAAGAATAGGCATTTCAAGCCCATACACATTTTCTTTCCATGTTTAGAATAAACATCTTGGGCCTTTCCACTTGTCAGAATATATTCATGAAGTGGAATAGAGCACGGTAACAAGGTCAGCCAATGAATAGGCATAGTAACTAAGTCAGCCAATGAGGACTGCTTGGAAACTGAAACTAGAAGTAGCCTAGGCGTGGCTCTATATTAAGCTCTGTAGCTCTGAAGCTATGTTAAGCTGAGTCTGTCTATTGAAATGAAACTGCTTCTCTCCTCTGCTTGCCTGCTGAATTAAAGTGCAACTGATGTCTGTTTCTGAAAAGTTGTATTGCTGTTCTGCTCTGAACTTGTAACGTGTCTGCTTCTGTTTGAGTTTGCTCCATGTTGGAGAAATCTACAACTGGTATTGTAAAAATTTACTTAATATGTTTATAAAGACATTAAATGAAGCATCAGCCATCTGTGTTTTATTTTTCTGGTGCTGAATTTATTGCTGCAAAACTCCACTTACAGTGCAGAAAAATTCTTCAGTGGTTTTCCTTCCTATTTAATTGGGTGAAAGAGAATTTGCTTTATAAATATCTTTAAAGCGAGAGCTTCCCTGAAATTCTTATGGATGGAATGTGATATTTTGCATTTAGTTAGTTAGAGGATGGGCAAAATACATCTGCAACCTCCAAAAGAAAGATGCTGCAAAGGAAGTCCTTCTATTAGTCTTTTCCAGATTGGTCAGCCAAAGATGTATAACAAAACAGACCAGCAGAAGTACTACCTCCATCAATAAAGTTGAGATAAAAACAAAAACAAAATTTGAAGGAAATTCTCAAGTGGTAATGAAGTTGCCTAGTTGGGTAATGAAAGGTTTGCAAGCAACCAACCAAGCTCAGAGATCACCAAGGACTCCACAATTCAACCCTGAGCTACATATATTCTCTTCTATTGTTGAGGTTTATATTTTCTTTACAATTTCCTTTCCTCTATATGTTGGCCCAATCTAAATTGGGTCTTTGCTTTATTTTTCTTCTGAAGAAAGTACACAATGGACAAAACCACAGGATCATGTGCATGCGATCTCATTAATACAGCATATCGTTTGACCCTCAGGCCTCACAAATCTTACATTGGAGACAGGTTTGATGGCAAAGCAGCAATTGCATGTTGTGCAAACAATATTTATCGTCTTAGAAAAAAAGCAGGGAGTTGCTGATTAGACAGAACATTACAGAAATTCTGAGTATCCAGAAATTACTTTTCAAAATACAGGATGTATTTTTTTTTATTGGTGGTGGTTGTTTAAAATATGGAACAAGACCAAAAAGGCAAAAGGGAAAAAAGAATGGCAAGAGTGACAATATAGAATTGGGTCAAATTGAGAGAAGAATCTAAAGGGTTTCTTTTGGTTTCTTATAGCAGAGATGCATAACATGTTATACAACTGGGGAGCTGTTCTGATTTTTGCTACCCGACATTTCATATTCTTCGCTGCATCGTAGAATACCATCATGTCCTAAAGGCACCTGCCCACTGAGAATTGACTCTGTTTTGCCTGTGCCATTATTACAGGCCTAGTGTCTCTGATACGTGATTGAGGCCTCACTCATAAATAAGATGCACTATAAATTTAAACCCCTGCCTGGTTTAATCCCCCCTTTGCCCACACAGCTAGGAAGCTGAACAGAATTTATTGCCTTGTGTATTCTCTCTGATTTATGCAGTCATGAAGCTGCTGCATTTCCCTCTGTTTGACATTATTTTACATTTCATAATAAGTTTCTTCATCACATTATACCCTCTACCTTTTTAAAAATGTAGTGCATTGTGCCTTTGCTGTCTTTGTATTTTTATTTCTTTATTTGGGTATTTAGTCTGCCAGCCTAAGACACTCTGGTCAAGCAGAAATACTATATATTTAAAAAAAACCAAAGAGAAATCAAACTCATATTATAAATAGTTAAAAACATGAATCACCATGTTCTGTTCGGTCATTTCCTATTTTGTTTCATCAATTTTCATTTTCTTCATTCAGAAGAATCCCCTCTGTGGTTCAAGCTTTTCTCCATCCCTTAATCTCCTTGAGCACACACACACACACACACACACACACAAGAAAAATCAGGAAAACAGTAACATTCTTTAAATACATTCTTATTCCATTCTATCAAAAACATTAGAACACCTATAAACACATTCTAATAATGTCTGAGTGATGGGGGCCAGTGGTGGTATACAGGGACTTCAATAAAATTTACAGTCCTGACCCCTGAATCCTATTCATTGTAACTAAATCATTCTGCTTGTAGATTTAGACAAATGACAAAGAATACTACTCAGAAAATATTTCATTTTTGTTGTTGCTGCCTTTTGTTCTAATTATGTAGAGATATCCAGAAAATTAGCAAGTGCTATGTTGATAACTTCCATTTTTCAGGTTGACTTATATGGCCCTTCCAACACTTTTGTTCTGTTACAAAAAATATACAACTGTGTCAGTGGTGGGATTCAAATAATTTAACAACCAGGTCTCTGCCCTAATGATTTCTTTCAACAACAGTTCCTCAAAACTGCTCAGAAAGTTAACAATCGGTTCTCCCGAACTGGTGCAAACTGGCTGAATCCCACCACTGAACTGTGTCATGTGTCTTGAGCTTCATTGCCCCAACATAGCAAATGTCTATGGAGATTCTTAGTCATCCGGTTCATGGTTGCCCCAAAGGTGATTTTTCCAAAGGCAGCTGGACTTTGTTTTTCCTCAGAGACATTTTGCTTTTCATCCAAGAAGTTTCTTCAGCTCAATTCTTCAGAATTGAAAAAGCTTCTTGGATGAGAAGTGAAATGTTTTCAAGGAAAAATAAGTTGCCTTTGGAAAAAGCACTTTTGGATGTCACAGAGCAACTTCATAAGATTGTGTGTTTAAGAATGGAAAGCTATCAACCACATAAGAATATCTAAAGTCGGCTCAGTCCACATAATGTTCCATGGCGAAACCCACTTCCTCCACATCTCTTTCACTCTGTCCAGTGTCCAAACGCCAAACAATAAATGATCTTGTCCCCTTAGCTACATTCATGCTGCACCACAGCACCCCCTATCTGCACTCTTGCCATGCTGCAGCACTAAAACCTGCTCACCCATACTCACACTAGGCTACAACACCCATCGACCCCACCCACTTGCACTCCATAGAGATCACACACACCCTTTCCCCCTATTACAACCATTCGTTAGTTATCATGCTGATAATGTAATAATAAAATATTTGCTGTAAAATGCCACTTTTAAAACTGTGCATTCTTTGATTTAATCTTGGTTTAAATCAGGTTTGTTCCCAGTTTATTAAAACAAGCTGTGGGACTGGGCCACAATCTGTGTTTGGCATTTTGAATTCTGCAGTCAGTGGAAATGTTGAGAAAAAGTATAGTTTTTAATTTAAAGTCAAGAAACACAATCTGCTTCATTGTTTGCCATGGTTCCATCAGCATTACAGTTTATAACTTGTGACCCTTTTGTGTGTTTTCTTCAGGATTTGCTTACGATACTTGATCCATCTAGAAATGTACATTTGGAAGCTCATATAACCTACCTTTCTGGATCAGACAAATCCTTATATTATATTATAATTGCTTTTTCAAACCAACACTTGGTAAAACCATTACATACATGTTTTTCTTAACACATCCTAGTAGATGAGACATAAAATTGCTAGAAGTTTATTAAAAATAAATAAATAAATCAGGTTGAAAATAATTTCAAGATCACATTGAAGAATTTAACCTATTTTTAAACAACTTAATATCCTGGAATTTCCTATTTTATTAGCCTAATTTTAGGAAGGGAAGAGTTCTTCAGTGTTCTACACTCTAATATAATAAATTAACATAGAGAAAGCATACAACATAGAAAATTTTGTTGACAATGTATTGTTATTTTTAATGATTGTGCTATTAAAATGTCTGTATTTAAGAATCAGTACAATTTAAGAATTGAAAACCAATTGTACTATGGCCCATTTCTATGCCTAGAACTTCTGTATATCTATATACCCATGTATTATCTATCTGTCCTTGTAGCCAGAGCCAGTAATATAGTCAACATAGTAGCAGTTTAATGTGTGTGTGTGTGTGTGTGTGTGTGTGTGTGTGTGTGTGTGTGTGTGTGTGCGTGCATGTAATAAATGTAATCATTACCGGTATTAGTGACCATACTGTTAGTGAAAGGTGTTGGTGACTATGGTGGAGCAACTGACAGTGATTATGACTGATCATTTGGCACATATCTTCATTCCATCTTCATTTTGACTAATGCCTAATATTTTATTTTAAAATAAATTCCATTAAATTTTGCTTTTGCATTGGCATGCTGAAACTTGAAGTCTATAGTGTGGATTATGGATTTCAGTAAGAAAGATGCATCCATTTATTTGGGGGAATGTCAATAGTTCTACAAACAAGAATTAAACATTACATTTTACCTGATTACAAAGCAGCAGCCAGAATCAGTTCAATCTGCTTGATAATCTTCATACTATAATTTTCAGATACTATTTATCAATATGGGGTACTATGTAATAATTTCAAACAGGACAGTATGCCATCTGTGTGTATTTTACGATATGGATTTCACTTTCTAAATTTTTAATATTTATTTTCCTTTTCCCCATACACAGCCCAAGACTGCAAACATACCTAACGTTCTTTCTTCCTCCTATGGTCCCTTCAATAACAACCTTTGAGATGAGCTGGGCTAGAGAGAGCGAAGTCATCCAACTGGTTTTTCATACATAAAGCAGGGCTAGAGCAATTTCCTGGTTTCTAGGCCACCACTTTAACCATTACACCAAAGTAATTCTGTCTTGTCTTTGTGCAACTATTACACATTTCAACCAGGGCAAAGTAGCACTCTTGCAGCACTAAGCAAATGTCATACAATGTTTCATGTGGGGAAGAAGATAAGGATAACCTTGGTAGGACCAATTAATTTGAGTACTAATGCCTAGAGAAAATGAGTACATCGGCTCCTACAGAATAACCCTAACCTATCTCCAGTTTAAGACAAAATTAACTGGGCTTAATTTTCTTGCTTAATACAGTGTTTGTATGATTTGTACTAAAAAAGCAATACCTCAGTTCCTAATTTGAGGAAGGTACTTAAATCCATGCATCCTATAAACGATCCTGACAGAATGATCAGCAGGTCATTTAGCTTTTCATAACTTTAGATTTCATAGACAATATTCCATTCATATTTTCCTTCACTCCAATAAGTGTCTCCAATGAATGCCTTGTGTGATAGACAACAATACAGCGATATTATTTAGATAAGCCTCCTTTGAAATAATTGAGGAATTGCAAATGAAATGAAAAAATTCATTGTGCTACCATTTCCCCTTCTTCTGCAGTCTTTGTGATAAGAATGAATAGACTCAGTACCATCACCCATTTCTCCCAATCATTAAAGATAGTTCGGAAAATGCATGTTTCCAGATCTCATTTTTATTATATTATGAACTGAGACCTATTAGTAAACTATTTCCATATTTGGAGTGAAACTGAGAGTTTGCCAACATTAATATACAATTCAAAAGCCATTTACATAGTTTAGATTGCCATCATCATCATCATCGTCATTATCATCATCATCATGCTGCAAAGCACGTAAGCATGTTCAAAATAATGTAAGATAATGTGGGGAGGGGCACCCAATAATAAAATGATATTTAGTTATAATTCAGAAAAGAAAATAGTTTGGAATGAACTCCCCAGCTTAAAATGGCTGTTTTGCTTCTTAACTTTAGAAGCCATTTAAGAAATATTGACTCTTACTGAACAAAAATCTATCTGTAAGCTTTAGAGGCTTCACTGTCCCTCAGAAATGAGCCTGCTGTCATTTTATACAGGTGCTGCTGTGGTTGCTGAAAAAAAACAGAAATTGATAAGGTTCTTCTGATAAAACTTTCAGAATGGGGTATATTGATGAGATGAGGAAGGAAGGAAGGAGCTGGCAGAAGAAAAGTTTTGCCTTCAGAATAATATCACCTAGTACACTGTAGCACAGTAATGTGTCCATACTTTCTAAAGTTTACAGCTGACCTAATGATAGAAACCGCATTTCTAACACAAATAGGTGTATTTTCTTGTGTGATTTATGTTGTTGAATCAGAAGCATCCACCAAGGAAAGTTTAAAAAGAAAAAAGAAAGCACAAGAAGGTATTTGTGTCTGTGCAGTCCAGTCACCTTTTTTTGTGCCTGTGTCAATCACACAAGCAAGTCAAGAAGGCAAATCTTCAATCCCCATCCTCTGTGGATATCACTGAACTGTATGTATATTAAGGTGGAGACAGCTGGAATGGTTCTGCAGCTAATTATTTCATTTTTGGCAGCTGGACTATGTCCTATGAAGCCTGGTTTCAAATCATTCCTCAGATGGGATAAATAGCTGGGCACAGTTGGCTTCTAAGGAAATGATATTAGGCAGCTAGCAATGCTTGCAGAGTATCACATAATCAATAATAGCTGATCAGAAAATAAAAGTCTCAGGAGAGGGAATACTTTAGGCAGGTCATGTCCACATTTCCAGCTACTGATCAGTTCCAAAGAGACAATGCAAATTATTTGTATGCAAGCAAGTCACAATTGTCTCTAGCATTTTTTAACACCGAACCAAAATAACGGGTATTTAATTCTGCTATTGCATCCTACCTTTTTTGCATGATAACCCAAAACATGCTAAACATAGCTAATTCCATGCAGATGCTGACCATTGCTGGCACCCATCCAGATCTACTTAGCTAAATCAAAGTTGAGGCATTCTCTGCATTGCACTATCCAATGTTCCTATATGTTGCCATCTTTTTGGTTGTGCAAGTCCAATCCAGAAAGCTTATTCACATGTGGAAATCTATTTCAGCGCATGACATGCTATAGCTGGACTTACCAGCTTATGACTTTTGCATAGACTTTATTTGTTGGGTAAATACAGTTAAGGTATTACAACCGAGTGCTGGCCAAACCATTTGTGAGCCTATAAAATTTGATTGATGGTTGCTGGGGGAAAGAACTGAAATATCTTGTACCTAGAGATGATGGACTGAGTGACTCATGGTGGTTTATGATGATGTTTAAAGCCTTAACAGCACAGCTTGTTTCTATGTAAGAATTGATTTTATTATTTGGATCAAAGGACACAAGCACTTTGTTTCTATAAGGATTTTTTTTAAAATCTGCATCTATTGCAACAAGTTTATTTTAGGAATATCAAAATGGAAACATCATGAGACAAATATTAAATAATGAGCACATTAAAAATTAGCTGATTAGTACAGAAGGAACTAGATGAAAATTACAGTACCACTCAAGTCACTTATCAGCTTTAAATTAAAAATGCACAAATACATTTTAAGTGAGCTCAAAAATATGAAACCAATATTTTCCACATAATAAATAGAGATGTTCTTATAAGCATAATGAAACAAAGTATATGCAAAAAGAAGGCAGAGAATTTAGAATTTCTGAAGTAACTGCAATTTAGTACAGCTAAAGGAATGGGATGAAACATCTAACAGGCTTAATTAGCTCATGCATCAAAGTTGCCATCCTTCGAAAAAAATGTGAATCTTAAAAAGAAGTTTTTCACCAAAAATCAGGTGGGATTGTGCCCTTCATTTCTGGGCTTTATGGATCTGAGACTTTTCCACAGGAGGCTTGTTGTGACATCCATGCTAAAACACATTTGTCTTCTTTCCAGGAATAGTAGGTCAATTAAGGGTTCAGGGATTATATATACACATATACACACAGGTACACAGATGTATGTATATGTGGAAGTATGTATTTGCCAGCAGTTGGAGAGGCCCAGGAATAATTATATATTCCTTGTAGAATATTTAGTTTGTTTCTGTTGAAGGTCACTGCTGGGTTCAAGCTGATCTTAATAAACAGTTAATTCACCTCCTGCATCATTGCCTCCTCATAAATGAATAACAGAAGATACATCTTGAGGCATTACATGTAATAATTTATATCTAACATGGAAGGCTTATTTATTGATAAATGTTTTTAAAGTAATGATTTTTAAGTTGCTTTTGTTTATACTTACAAAAAAAAAAGCCTTCCTTGGTTTGTTTTGAAAAAAAAGCAGGTGATCGTCTATGCTGGTAATAGGCAGTAATTGTGTATACAAGGCTGTAGGCAGCATAACATCATTCAGATCCATTAGCTACAACTATTATAGTGTTAACAATGTGAGTGGTGGTCCAAATATTTGGTTCTATTTTGGACACTGAAAAACCTGAAAAAATAGCCACATATCACTGCTAACAAGTAAATGGTAACGGAGTGTAGAGGATTATAGGTTCCTTAGTATATATTGGTACTGGTCAGAACTGTTCTGAACTACATATTTCTCAGAAGAACACATGTTCCTAAAGAAAAATCACATAGTCTAAATGGGAGATGATTAAAATATTACCCCTCAAATTTCATGCAATAGCGATGGAGAATAGAATTAAATATTCCACATTATGCTCAGAGGTATATCTAATGTTGGCCTAAAAACTCATTTTTTTTCCTCTAAAGAAGGATGTGATGGCATCAGAAAGGGGGTGATGGTGATATTGATTTTAGAAGTCTTATATCAACCCAAAATATAAATATGACTCTACTAATAGTTACTCCAAGAATTATCAGCACAATACAGATAGCCTCAATGTATGACCACAATTGAGTCTAGAATTTATGTTGCTAAGTGAGAAATTTATTGAGTTTTGCTATCTTTTTATGACTTTTCATGCCCCATTTGTTAAGTGAATCACTGCAGTTGTTAAACTAGAAATGGATTCTCCATCGACTTTGCTTGTCAGAAGGTCCCAAAAGGTGATTATGTGACACCAGGACTCTGCAACTGTCATAAATGTGAATCAGTTGCCAAGTCTCTGAATTTTGATTACATGACCAGGGAGAAGCTGCAACAATTGTAAGTGTGAAGAGTGGTCATGTCACTTTTTTCAGTGCTGTCATAAATGAACTGTTGTAAATTGACGACTACCTATATTCTTTGAAATGTTTCTATTATACCATAAAATCATCAATTCTTCTTCCCACTTAAAAAATAGGATCCATCCACCTCCATTGCTATAAGATGTTCTATTTTGTTGGCAGTCTTCTATGATCCCCTTCAATTATTCCCAAACCCATTTCTTGTGCACAGATCTAGATCACCAGCTCACTCCTCTGATCTGAGCTGTCTATTGAGAGTAGCCAACTCAGAGTTGCCTTGTGCTGAGATGGGTGGCAAACAAATGCAATAAATAAAAATAAAGTCAAAATGTCTTTCCCATTTGGTATCTCAAGGACGTCGCACAGAATAAGAGTGTTCAGAAACTACTCTGGCCCTATCTAGCAAGGACAGTGAAGTCACACTTTTTGTCTCTTCTCAGGATTTTGATTGTAAAACAGTAAGACCTTCAGGATAGTAGGCAGGACACACACACACAACCACAAACACACACCACATACATACAGCCACAAACATAAATAAAACTCTTATTGTGATCCTTAATATATGTCCCCAACATGTATTGACTTGATAGTAGGATTTTAAAAAAGTTATATTATCTCTGTGTCCGTGTAATAGAATTTCATGGAATTTATATCCCAATAACTGACATTACCATAATAGATAAGCACACATCAAATCACATCTTTATTATGGTCATCATCCAGCACAGATAAGCATAGATAATTTTGAGTAAATCTCAACCGCTACTTATTTTTTAAGTAAATAGTGTTAGAATAATATAATACAGTATTTTGATATTAAATGAAATTAGAATGCTTACAGTTGATGAGGAAAACGTATTACTCACTACATTTTAAAACAAAATTATGTATTTAGCAATGAAGGCTTAACTGGAAAACAACATTTTCTTAGCTATCTAAGCAAGGCTGAAGATCATTTTAACCAAGACTGTCATTTTCCTGATAAAAGAGCCTTGAAATGTTTATTTAAATTTCTTCTTATTTAAGATGCTGATCCTTGAAATATCCTTGTTTTCAATGCCAGATCTTTTGTGTCCATTTGCCTTCCTAAAGAAAAAAAAAAAGAGGAAGAAACGCTGTTATTTTTGAGATATAGCAATGTGACACAAAGTGACAAATGGGAGAAAGTGCCACAATGAAACATGATACATTACGGCATTATGCAATGCTGATACCTAAAGAATCTATAATAAGATTTTTTCCCCCCACTTATTTTGGCTGTACTTCAGCCTGACTTTCTCCTGCTAGATTAAAAATCCACAGGAATACTGTTACCAACTCTAAAAGCACAACATTAAGCTATATCCCATTTCACTTATGCCCCGTTCCAGGGAATTCTGCACCGTTGAATATTTCTGTATGCAAATTAATTAGATTTTCTGCTCTTGTCTGTGTTATTACATTAGACTGTTGGGATCTCCCAATTCAACACAATAGCAATAATGAGAACGCAAATTGATAAAATGAAGAGCATCAATATACTAGCTACCCGATAGCCTAACTATCTGTAGGGTAAAATACATACAAAAATAAAATATTTCTGAAAATGAGGGAGAGTAGGGGAAGAATCAGATGCCAGAAATAGTACTAATGTCTGGATCAGGAAATGGTTACAAAGTCTTCAAGTATTATAACACCATATAAGCCATTTGAAAATCCATACCCGCATATATGTGGGAGCGCCATCACTTGAAACTTTCAAGAAGAGATAGGACTCCCATCTGTCAGAAATGGTGTAGGGTCTCATGCTTGGGTAGGGGGTTGGTTTAGATGACCTACAAGGTCCCTTCCAACTCTGATTATCTGTTATCTGTTATATATACTCTCTGTGTGTGTGTGTGTTTGTGTGTGTGTATGGTATTCAACTTTGTTCAGGTATTTTCCCACGTCTTTATAGTTGTGCTTTTAAAGTTGTAGCGATGTTTCGGCAGAATCTCAACTGCCATCATCAGGCTTGTGTACTGGGTTCGTCTTGCTGTGTTCTGTTTGATTGGTGTTTCTAATACCTTCTGTCTGTTTTTTAGCATTTTTTGGGTCTTGATTAGCTGGCAACACTGTGTTTCATATATTGGGGGCTTTGAGCACAGCTTGGCTTCGGGTGAAAGGCTGGCTATATTTTATTAGGAAGCTAGGTTTCATCTGGGTGGCTGGCTGGGATGTGTTTGGGCTGGAGGTATCGGGGGGGGGGGGGGGGGTGTCTGTTTGTGCCCAGGTATTTGTTTGGCTTGTGGTGTGGAGATTTTTTTTGTTTGTGAGTGCAGGCTTCCAGATAATTGATGACGAAGATGAATCCAATACACGAGCCTGATGATGGCAGATGAGATTCTGCCAAAATGTCGCTACAACTTTAAAAGCACAACTATAAAGACATGGGAAAATATCTGAACAAAGCTGAATACCACACATATAAATACACGAACATAAGAAAAAAAACACACACACACATATACACACGCACACACCTCTGTATGGAATCATCAGCCAATGGATATATCTGCAAACCAGGGATAACTTCACGTTTCAAACATTATTTTGGTCTCTGCATCCTATGGAGGCCGACTGCCATCCCTTTGAATCTGGACAAGCCTAAAGCCAGGTTAGGTGTAGATTTAAAATCTAGAATTTATTTTATAGAGAAGCATATAAGAGGAAGTTTCAAGTTGTACTAACAACATCAAATTTATCTACACAAAACAGGATCCCCTCATTACCCCTGAGGAAGTAATCTGTATCTCATCAAGATAGATACCAATAATCCTCTAATAAATCTCCTGTATGCTTGGAAAAGCACACATAGAAACTGATCTCTCCTATGACATATATCTCCTCTTGTGAAGAGGGATAATTCACAAGTGTCGTAGCCACAAGTGAATTATTGTATCTCTTCTCACAAGTGAAGATAAATGTAATAATAGAGATAAGCAATCATGCTCACATAGTACTGTTTGTGTGTGCATTTTTCTGTCTGTTATATACAGCAAGATAAAATATATTAAATACCCAGTTAATGCAGGAAGTGTGCTGTTTTTGAATTCGTACAAGCTTAGTCCAAACTATAAAATTAAACATTTTAAATATATATTTAGAGAAAAACTACATTCAACACTTTCTAAAATGGTTTTTATCATATCATAACTATAACTGCAATAGTGATATTATGAAGATGATGTATATACCATCACAGTCCAAGTTATGGTTAGCCTTACCTCCCTCCCTCCCTTCTTCATCCTCATCCTCTTTCCTCACATATACCTAATATAATATAGATAATATAAATAATATTATATTATCTGATCTAAGTATGGTATATAAAATCATACATTGCAACGACTTACCTGTCAATGAATACTTCAGCTTCAACCATAACAACACAAGAGCACACAATAGATACAAACTCAAGGTTAACCGCACCAAACTCGATTGCAGGAAATACAACTTCAGCAACAGAGTGGTCAATGTCTGGAATACTCTACCGGACTCTGTGATTTCTTCCCCAAACCTCAAAAACTTTAACCTTAGATTGTCTACTGTTGACCTCACCCCTTTCCTAAGAGGTCTGTAAAGGGCGTGCATAAGCGCACCAACGTGCCTACTGTCCCTGTCCTATTGTTTCTTTTATTCTTTTATGTATCCATGTATTCATAACTATGTTTTTACTTATACCTGTTATCTTGTAAGTGATTGACAAATCAAATAAATAAATATACACAAGAACAACACTGGCAAAATGTCAACAAGCAATTCTTCTGCAGGATAGTATCTATGTAAAACATCTGAATGTAGTTTTAAAAAGTATGAAAATATCTTATGAATAAAAACATCCTTGAAATAAATCAATTCTTTTTAGCACCAAATAGAAGAAAATTGATAAATACATATAACAGTAGGAATAGGCCATTACCTAAAAATCTTACAAGTTACTGCCGAAAAGTGGATTGAAATGTAACAATGTGAAGCCTATTAAATTCCAGATTTATCCACAACTGAACTCACCACGACTGCAATGAGATGTAATACTTGTCCTGCTGAGAGCTCTGTTCATCACGCCAGCATTTTATCTTCATTCTGAGATCGGGAAGAAGCGTACACTCGCTCTATGCACAGGCATCTAGAGTTTTATCTTCAGGAGAAGGGCAATTTCACGTAGTCCATAAAAATAGCAGAACATCAGGAACTTGGAGAGTTGAGTTGAGAAGTGCACACGCTGTATCCACAGCTCTCTTAGGTTGGCTCAACTTGTAAAAGAGCACGAAAATTACAAAGCAAAAAAAAAAAAGATGTTTCCACAAACTTTTTAAAAGAGGGTTTTCAGAAAATAGATTTTTTGCCAAAACTTAAAAAAAAAAGAAACAGAATTTGGGAGGGAGATTTCAGTGCTGTTTCAAATGCTAGTGCAGATGCATTGACAGAGTCTACCCATTCCCACAATGCCAACGCTCTTTATTTGCTCATCATTGTGTGACTAATGCTGGAAGAAGCAGACACGGTTCATGTACTCAGTTATAACACTAAGGAGACATAGAGAAAGGGTTATTTCCTTCCACCAATGAACTGCCATGTGCCTCAGCAAAAGTCCTCAGTGTTTAGATGCCCCACATTCAAAGGCTAATGTAGTCGCTAGAACACATATGCCAGTAACAGACTACATACGCCAGCATAAAATAACTTTATTGGTTCTTAACATTTTCAAAAAAGTATTTTTGATCTCAAATTCTGGGTCCTGGATGTCTTAAGGATCTGAGGCCTGGATTTCTTAAGGATGCCTTTTATCGTATGAACTTGAAAATACTCTTCGGAAACCTTATATTTTAACTTTTGATTAATCAAAAATCAGGATTAAAATAAAGGATTCCCTAGGAGAAGCATGGTCATGTCCATTTATATTACGATAATAAAGTCACCTATGTGAATGACCAGATTTCCGGTGGTCATTAAACAAATCTACAGTTGTTAAATGAAAACTGTGGTCATTATTGGGTTATTTATTACGGAGAATTTTTGCTGAAATCTGGAAGAAAATCCACTCACGTGACTGGGGATGCTGCAACAGCCATAAAATTGAACCAGTTGCTGACTGCCTAAAACACAGTCACATAAGATAGAGGAAGACAGTCATTGGAACTTTGGAACTGGTCATAAGTACCTTTGGGAGGGTCTATCATAACTTTAAATGTTCATTAAGTGACCAGTTGTAAGTCGAGGACTACCTGTAGCATATTGTGAAAACTGAGAATCAGAAAGCTGGAGATCAGGCTGAAAGGAATATAATTGATGAATATGGTACCTGGAAAGGACAATTTCTACAACTCATCTGTCAGCCAAAGCTCAGGAAAAGGTCAGAAAGAAAACCATGTTCCTGGAAATTCATGCAGTAGATTGATTCCTTGGAGCCAGCATGGAAGTTGTCCCAAAATGGAATAACCAGCTCATGAATAAGCAATGGAACAAATTGTAGTAGCCAGGAGATCTACATGAATATAATGTGCACAATTCATACCTAAAACATGAATGTTCCTTCAGGAAGACTTTTGAAGAAAACAAACTGGAAGCCTATAAAACCCTACCTTGGAAGAACAGGAAGCTAACATCTTTATCCAGGCTACACCAGTTTCCACTTCTCCAGAACTGAACAGAAACATATTTCTGCATGTCAGCACCAAGCTATGCCTTCCTTCCTTCCTTCCTTCCTTCCTTCCTTCCTTCCTTTCTTCCTTCCTTCCTTCCTTCCTTCCTTCATATCATGTCTATTATTTTTACAAACAACTCAAGGCTGTGAACATATCCAATACACCTTGTTCCTCTTGTTGAGAGAGGATGCATGCATTCAAGGAAAAAACAGGAAACTGCTAAGGCAATGTGTAAATACACTCAATCTTTAAGGTTTAACTTCAAGAATCTTGTTCTCTAAGGACCACTGCAAAATAAAGTAACAAGAGTTACCATTGAAATATTCTAAGCAGACTGGGAAATAGATAGACAGTACTGGCTAGAAATATGACATACCCTATTGATATGGATTGATACTGTAAAATATTTATTTAATCAAAGTAACCTCATCTTCATCCAGGTTAACCTCATTTTTTTTCTAAATTATCATAAAATGAAATGTACATTATACTCAGGGGTTTTTTAAGTATAACTTTTTTAATTAAAAGTTTTGCAAAGAGTATAAAAACTAACAAACTAATAATGAGTAAAAGCAGTAAAGAAAGGCTGACTATTGGCTGATCTGTCTTGTAAATCCCACTTCTCTGTCAGCTGGTCTCTCACAAATATTACCCAATTGTCCCTTGTGTAGGTTCTTAGTTAAGTGATGGTACAACATTAGCCTGACCCTATTGTCCCTCAGCCTCAAAGATCTAATGCCCATTAAATCTTTTTTTTTTTTTGCTCTCTATTGATTGAAAAGTGGACTTTCAAGCTTCGGTATTACTATAGAAGGTTGAATGCAAAACTCACCAGCTAGTACATTTTGTCCTTAACTCAATCTGCACTTGGTTGATTAACTCTTGAACTAAACATAAGATCTTTCTTGGCAAGCTGCAATGGTATGTCTGAGGTGAAATTTTGATTCTAAAATAAAGCATCAACTCAATAATAGTAAAACAAAAACAGAACTACTACATGTACTTTGGTAAGTTAAAAACATTCCAGCTGGATTTTGACTATGTTCAGGTAATCTCCAGGTTACAGATATTAACCGCATTTCTTTTTCCATTAATGATTTTGGGGCTGATGGTCAGATTTCCCCTTTCCCTTGTCTTGCCTCTTATTGAATAAGTTACATGTTTTTGTTGTTTCTTTTGTTTGTTTCATTATTATGGAGTTGAATTTTACCTTTTTCAGAATTGAAGTTTAGATCTAATTTCTTTAGACTCAGAACTGAGAAACAAATATTTTCATTTAATAGTGAAGCATTCCGTAGTAGCTGTACATAGTAGCTGCATTGATGGTAGTAGCTTGATATTTGAGCAGATGTTTCACATCATATCTTCAGACACTCATGCCATGGTCTCCTCGAGAATGAATTACTGTAATATGTTTGAAGAGCATCTAGATGCAACAGCTGGTACAAATTGCAGCAGTGCAAGCAATTAAGGGACCTCCTCATTCAGTGCATGTTACACCTCTGCTCCATGAGGACCATTGATTGCCAGTTTGCTTCCAGGTTCCAGGTTCTTATTATAAAGTCCTACAAGGGGGGCCGGTTAGTTGAGGAACTACTTCTAACTATCCCATCAGCCTGGCAGGCAAAGCATGGTAAAAGTCCCATTCATTAGAGAATGCCATCTAACAAGAGCTAGGAGAAAAGCCTTTTCTGCCATAGTACCTATCTTTTGGAACACCATTCTCCCCCATACGAATTGTTGGCCTTTTGGGTTTGTCATTTGACTGGGGATTCACTGGTGGAATGGAGACTGTTAGCTAGTTGTATTGTAAATTATTATATGGATTGTACTATCCCATAAATTAAGTATTACATTTTAATTTTTCATGTAATGATTTCATTTTAGTTGTTTGTTTATTATTTTTGTTATTTTAGTCTGTGAACCTCCTAGGGTCACATATGTGAGATAAGCAGCTACATAAATGATTAAACAAATAAATAAAATAATAAAACATTTGTTTTCAAAACACACCATATATGTTCTTCAAGTTCCTTATAAAACATTTAAAATACATTGTGGATGGCAAAACAAGAAGAAATATGGTCAAGAATGACTTTCTGCTGCCCCTAAACATCTTTTTTTAGCAGGAGAATTCCTGAACAAGTATAGAAAGTTTGCTTTTAATATCAAAGAATATATTCCTGTGTGAACATACAGAAGCAGTTCATATATTTATCACACAGATAAACTTATGCTTTGATTTTAAGTATATTATGAAATGCTGTAACCCATTTATTTCAATGAAATCTATTGGGGTACCTCTATAGTTAGGGCTTGGAAAGTTTCAGCTAAAGAGTAACAAATAGAAACATCAACACTCAGTTTCACAACTGTATCCCCATAGGAATTTATAATTTATTAGTTTGGATATAATTAAAAAAACAAGAGTTTCTTTTAATAAGATTGTGCAGCTGATTCTAAATCACCTGCTGAGAAAAATATATTTAAATAATCAATATTGCCTTAATAAAATTGTAATTCAAGTTCCTGATACACACTCACACACATGTGTATGTGTTTGTTTTTCTACACACACACAAACACACAGTGTATTCATTCATTCACCAAAGGTTATCTTCTGATCTATCTTCTGATAATCATTTAAATTCTTTGTATATTAATGGTCAGTGTGTATGTGTGTGAGTTTGTGTGTGAGAGAGAGAGAAAGAGAGAGTGAGAAAGTATCTGGATTTTCTAATATCTTAGAAAGGGGAAATAGTTTTTGATGATGGACTCTAATGAGATTTATGGTCTGAGTCATAATCCAGTACTAGTAATACAGAATGCTTTTGCTATCATTTAAAACTATGAGCGAGGAAATATTTTAGGAGAGCAATAGTTTTCACTAATCTCCCTTTATTCAAATCTCTTTTGCTATTCACAAAAGAACCTAAGCTTTAAAATGGTTAAAGGACAGAGTACCCACTGTGCTGTTCCCTACACTCACCATGCTTTCTTAGCTAGGAAGTCTGTATGATCTACAATTCTCCTTGATTAGGGATCTAGATCATATGGAGAGCTGTAATGGGCACAAGCCAAAATAGATAATCCTATTTTTCAGTCCTCTTGGCTGAATGTGTTAGAATAGATGTCATTTCTCTGCCCATTTTCAAGCCTTTATGTTCAAGTAAATCACAATGAATTCAAGTTCAAATAATTCAATATTCAATTTAATGAGTTTAATACATTGATACTAAATTGCATTCAATGTGAGCCCAGATTCAGTTAAGATGAACTCCATGTGCTGTTGCCACTACAGTTTTAGACATTAATTTTTGCATGTGCAAAATTGCCATTTGAGAAAAACTCTGAAAAGAAGAGACTCCTTTTGAAGCAGCTTTTAAGAGGTTGCAGATATGCCTTGGATATGGATTTATAATTTCATAATTTCAGTATGTTTATTAATGAAAGGTTGTAAAGTAGTAAAGGAGGATAAATAATAAGCGATTAATTAACTCATTAATAGAGACTAACCTATATTCACTCTGAAGAAGGCTGAAAATGGCCAACAGAAATGCTGTCTGTATGATACAGATAGCAAGAAACCATAATTTTTTTCACAGATCAATACAACAGAATATGATGTTACCTTGCTTATACTGCTTATGAACAAAACAATAAAACATAATACCAATCCAGATGATAGGTATTGTACAGCTAGTTCAACTGGCTGTATACATTCTATCAAATAAATCCCTAAATAGTATTTTTTTCCAGCTTCTTTCAAAACTAATTTTATTCTGATAAATCAACACTGTTTTGGGGAATTGGGGGGGGCGGGTGGAGGCAAATCAACCTGAATGCTAATAGCTTCCACAAAGCCTATTTAGAGATCTCTTTTCTTCTTGGGGCGAAAGAGCAAATGAAGACCAAAGCCTAAATTAAAACAAAAACAAAAAACAAATCCATGTAATTTTATTTGGGCTTCTAACATCTATACCTAACAATGAAACTTGCATGCTTCAAAAGCTCAGAGAACATTTTAATCAATTTGAATTCTTCTAATGAAAGATATTATCGTTCTCTCTGGTATGTCTCTCTCACACATTCAGTAATTCAGTCAGCCAATTAATCACTTCGATGCCGCAAATAGGCAAGTTTATCTAACTAAAAGTTTATCTAACTAAAAAAATCTCGTTATGCTCTCAACGGTATATGCAAAGTCAATGTATTCCCTCCATGATAAAAGATAATGGAGGGTCTCAGTGATAACTAATATATATTTAAAGATTTCCTCATAGCAGCCATTCCTACAGAAAAGAGTAGCCAACATGGATATTTTTTGTTGGACATCTACTTTTCCAAATGCAGATTAGAATCTAGTATCAAATTGTTGGAGTTTGTAATCAGTTACTCCCCTTTGCAAATCAACATTTCAATTATATGGGGAAAGATGGGCAGAAGATTGCTCACAGTGATAGAATTAGGAGAGAATCAGCAGCTCTGAAATTGATTGCCGCTGCTAGTCACAAGACAGGAAAACTCTCTTTTCAAGGATGACAACCTGCCCCTTTTAAAAACAAAACAAAAAAAAGAGGAAACAAGAAATAATAAGGAAGGCAGAGGGTTAATTATTTTCCTTCCACTCTTTTTTGTTTTCCTCCCAAAAACATCAAAGGGAGCAAAGTTATAGCTTGAACTGTAGCTTCCAATCAGCCTCCAAGACATTGCAAATCATTTTACATTCAAGGCCAGATTGCTAAAAAAAAAAAAACTGAATAGGAATAGGGTATCATAATTCCCTTCACTTAGTTGTAGAACTTATGATTGCATGCAAAAAGTCTCAGATCTATGTCCTTGAATCTTGAAATAGTGCTAGAGAAAGACCACCCTACTATCAATCAATGTAACAATCCAAAAGTATATTGGCTAATTTTAAACCAGCTTGCTAGGCTAAAGATCCCGTGCCTTAACTACTAGAGCCCATATTCTTTGTCTCAAATAAAAGTGAAATTGTGGTTCAATTTATCTATACATGGCTTGCCTTAGGTCTCCAGAATTGCGTGCAAGCTTTCTATACACTACAACCATAGTAGTAAGGTTGCCACTGTTTTTTAAGCCAATGGTGCAGCTTTGCTTCTTTAATTCTAATATGTGTGAACATTTGAGGTGTTCTTTTGTTCCTTCAGTTGAATACATGTATAGAAATTATGTTCAAGTTTACTTTAATTCTGAAGAAATGTCTGATTTTATGAATTCTATCCTTTGCCTGACAGAAATAAATTCTGTTACAAAAGGTCTGTCTGCTCTGAGGATCAGGATTAAATTAGTCAGTTACTCTATGTACCATAACCATTCTGAGCTCATATCTTGTGGAGTTGTGATATATTAGCTTTGTCTTTAAAGTGTTTATAGTTTTACTAAGTTGTATGTGAAGGACTGTTAGCTGAATAATAAATTATTCGATTACTTGCAAGGAATGGGATATGAATAAATTCTACCTTCATGAAGAATATCTCTTTGCCTATAAAAAAAATGAGGTTTGCTTTGTGCATTCTTATAGAATGAAAACAGTTCCATCTCTTGATCTGATCTGCAAAATTAACAACTTTGCATTCTTAATCTTATAATCTGTCAAACTGAATATCTGCCCTTTCCCCATCCATTCATAAAGCAGTTGTTAGAAAACTCTCTTTTCCTAAAGCATTTAATAGGCCATTTAAATCAAGGGTAGGCAATGTTTGGGACTCAAGCACATTGGTATTTTGAAAGCATCTGATTATATAAATAAAGCAGCTGCCATAGGAAATTTGCCTATTGAATTCCGTAGTAGCGTCCTATCAAATTCTGTACCTGTCAACAGGGGTGTCCCCAAGGCAGTGTTCTAGGACCAACTCTCTTCATACTCAACATAAATGACCTCTATGATCATATTAAGAACAACTGCATTCTCTTCACTGATGATGTAAAGCTATTCAACACCACCGACAATACTGCTACCCTTCAAAAAGACCTCAACTATGCATCAGAATGGTCAAACAAATGGCAACAGAGTGGTCAATGCCCGGAATATTCTACCTGACTCTGTAGTTTCTTCCCCAAACCCCAAAAACTTCATCCCTTTCCTAAAAGGTCTGTAGGGGGCGTGCATAAGCGCACCAACATGCCTACTGTCCCTGTCCTATTATTTATTTTTATTTTTCTTATATGTATCCATTTCATGTATTCATAACTATGTTTATCCTTATACCTATTACTGTAGCTTATAATCGCTTGACAAAATAAATAAATAAATAAATAAAAATAAAAATTTTCCAAAGTTAAACTACCAGCCCCAAGGAATGCTGGAGGCCAAAAACATAGTGCAAACAATGTGATGGTAAGGATTGATGCTGTGTTTTATAATATCTGCTTCATATTTATTTAATTAAATTTCTCCCATCTTTTAGAGCTTAATCTAACTCTATCACAGGGCTCATGGGTACCATATTGTCTCCCCTGGTTTAGATGTTTGTTCCCAGATAGTTATTGCCAGAAATTGGCAAGCCATATGTGATATCAGTCAATTCCTAGATGCTATAATATGATTCTAGTTTTGTGGCATATTTAGCACACTTCTGAATCCTAGAAACTATAGCTTTGCATTACTGTTTGTAGATTTGTGGATTTGCACAAATCATGTAGTAGAACTTTCTTGAAGTGGTCCTTAATGCTCTCTTTAAACATGTATAACTGTTACTAATGTTATAACTCTTAATAATATTCCTATTCTATTCTATTCTATTCTATTCTATTCTATTCTAATAACAAAATGTTACTTTATAACCAATAAGTTATTTTTGTTTTTAATAGTTTTTTTATGTTAATATGCAAGTTTTTAATCATATTATCCACACCCATGAACAAATATCCATTTTTATAAAAGACAAGCATGGATAGTAGCTCTGACTTAAAGCTGTCTAGTAAAATACAGTATATGAAAAATAAATTGACACTCACATTCTATCATGAATTTCCATGGCAAATTGCAGGCATATGTCTAAAATATCTAGGATATGAATTGTGCAATTTTAAATTATGTTTATGTTTAGAGATATGTATATGTTTAAGGTAGGATTTTATCAGAAACTGGTGGAGTTAGAAATAAAGCTAGCTAGAAATAAAGATAAACATAATGAAATACAGAAACAATAGGCATTTGCAAACTTATTACTTAAGTACTATTCTTAATGTTAGATCAGTTTAAGCAGAATATATCCATACTTCAATGGATTGGCCACATTTTTAAAAATACGCAGTCCAGACTACAAACTACTATAGACTCCCCATGTCAACCCTCAGCTACAAATATTCTTCTTTATAATAAGTACACTTACAATTTGAAGCCGAATATGTACCTTGCAGTAGGTATGGATAAATATTCCATAGCTATCAGCTCTTTAAATGAGTTATGTCTTTTCTAGGGCTCACAGAGTAGTTGCCCAATCCCAGGATATAAGAGGCAAATAACTTCATATCCTTAAATATAGCCATGTTCACTTTTTATTAATTGGTAATTTTGCTAAGCTATGGGACAACCAGAAATGTAAAATTTTAGAAATATAATATTTGCACACCATAAGAGGGATTATGTTGAAGCACAGTGGCTCACATGGTTAGGATGCTGATTTGACAAACAGCAAGCCTGTATTCAAGACCCCAGTGCTGATGTAGGATTTGTGTGTGAGCTCCCATCCTTTGCTCCAACTCCTGCTAGGAGTTGAAAGGAGTCCACAATAGGGCATCCATCAGGCAGCAATGATGTCACTGGTTAATCCTTTCAACCGAGGTGCTTCCAAAACAAGTGAAATGCAATAACAGGAGAGAGATTTATTTTGCAATTTTGGTATAAAAAGAAATGTTCTTTGATATTTGTTTTAAACTGTTACAATTTCTTTAAAAAGGACCCTACATTGTTGCAAAAGTTCAGTTATATTTCCTTCTCACATCAAGACAATCTGATTTTTTCTTTTCTATCAGGGATTCAGGGATTTCTGCTCAGACTGCCCACGATTTCTTTTCTTCTGGAGATGCAACATTTCTGGAAAATTAACTCTTTAGAGTTCCATCTCATCTTTAGCCTTTTATGGTTTTAGCTTTGTTATGCTGTCTCTTCCCTTGAACATATTCTACAATGGGGAAATTTCATCCCTTAATTTCTTCGTCTGCCTCCAAGTTCTGAACTGATTGATTCTCAGCTGAAAATTTCCCTTGATAATGTGATAGCTACCCTTTTCCTCTTCAGCCAGAACCTCACCCAATGAAAAGTAACACATAATCATTGCCTTTTTTTAAAAACCAAGAACCAATGATTTCCAATAGCATGGTTACTATGCTATTTATTACAGCCTGGTTTATCAACTCTGAAACAAAGACTCTTGGTCAACTTGATGTATCTTGATCAGAAAGATGATAGATCTAATCCCTGCATTCTTTGTCTTCCTGCTAATCAAGAATTCTAGGGTTCCAGTCAACTGAACATAAATCTTCACCCCTTATGCTAAAAAATAGTGTAGTGACTTACTCATATTTTATATCGAACTTCAAAAGTTTTGATATGTCCATTATCACCCAAATAATTATAAAAGCTAGGAATGAGACATAGTGTGTACATTATGGAGTGGGAGAAGTAAAGTTGATAGCTAGGGAGAAAATAGAAGTTGTTATTCCCCATCAGAAGTGTAGGACTAAGAATGGGTTAAAGTGAGTTGACTTAACTGAGGGCAATGTGTGTTACCATCCATTGGTTAGGAACAGAATGAACTGTTTTGTGAACTTAATTTCAAAATGTTTAACTTGGTTAATGGCAGACAACAAGTATTATGGAAGATGACTATAACTAGATGCCATTGAAAATATTAGCTAATGATTTGTTCACAATCTTAATACCCAAAGCTGATTTAAGAGCAATTATAATGCAGTCAATTGTCAAAATTATTGACAATCTCATTTCGAGCATTCTTTGACTTTTGGAATCCATTGACATATTACACTGATTAAACTTGAAATACAGGAGTAGCAAATAAGGTATGATGTTTATATACCAGATATTTTGGATCTTCTGGCATCTTCCTGAAAGGAACTAATCTTTTTCTAGATGGGCTATTGGTTTTATTGATTATTTTTTTCCTCTTAAGTAGCACCATAGTTTTTAAAAGCACACCTTATAGGAAGGTAAAAAAAATTAAATGGATACCTAACCACAATATAATATGATATTGGATCAAAAAGTTAGTGAATTTCATTGTTCATCCCTTTTCCTACAAACAAGATTCAGTACTGTAATTAATTAAGCGAAATAATCTATGTGCAAGACAAACCATTTTTCACTTCTAATTAGTTGATAGTAACTGCAAAACTAATGCACATCACCATCATTAAACAGTAGCTAGAATATTTTTTTCCAATAGGAATTACACAATAATGGTAACAATGAGCCATTGGTTAAGTATATGATGCTTCTATTAACATTCTGCCTGCCAAAACGTCAGATACTTTTCTTAGGAATAAACATTTTAAGCTTCAGGGCAGCAACAAATAGCTAACTTAATGAGAACTGGGAAGGAGCTTAATCATGGGTGGGTTATTCTATCATGGCAGTATTTCTTACTAGTCTTCTTCTAAAGCAGCTGCATCAAAATATGCTGGATTAAATTGATAATCAATCTTATTTGGTTCAAAGATTGGGGGTATAATTAAGTATATCTTATCTTTACTCAACAATGAATTTATCAAGTGGCATATTAGTCTGCATTTAATAGCTCCTTCACTATTTTAGTTGCTTCATCATGTTGCTTCTTCCAATATTATTTGAGGTTTGCTTTCATCACTTAATCTAACTCCTTTACTATTTGCAGAATTTAATTCTTGGTCTTGAATTTGCTATATTTGTTTGAAGTTAGTTATTGATCTTTGCCAATCACTCAATACCTTATTTTCAAATCCTATTGGAATAATTTGATAGAAAGTTAAAATATTCCTTTTTTACCTTAATATTCACAAATGATATTTTGTGAAGAAGTATTCCTAGGTCTTCATTTTTTGTTATTCTTAAATGACAAAAAATATTTATTATTAAATAATAAATGATTATTAATATTATTCATTCTAAATAATCCCTTGCATAAGTAATTTTAGATATGACATCAGCAGCATATAGTTTATGTCCTTAATTTGCCCTTTTGAGTCCTGAAGTTATTATCTTGCTGTATCTTTTTGCCAGTGGATATAATGTCAAGAAGAATAGAAGAGAGGATTATCTGTTTGTCAGTATCTTGGATTGTTGTTTACTCTGCATGAGAAAATTCTAGAATAGAATGGAATGAAGCGGAATGGAACAGAACAGAATTGAATAAAATTCTTTATTGGCCAAGTGTGATTGGACACACAAGGAATTTGTCTTCGGTGCATAAGCTCTCAGTGTACATAAAAGATATAAGTGATGAATCATGATATTTAGAAAAACATGATCTTAGAAAATTCTAAGCAGCATTTATCTTCCACAAAGCCATGAACAGAAAACTCAGTTCCAAATTATCAAGCCGCCTTCCCAACATTAAGAAAAAAAAATATTTTCATTATTTTTCTGATTAATATTATCCACGAGATTCAAAATATACCCAATATTAAGTTTCACTGATTCAAAATAAACCCAATATTATGTTTTACCTGCCACTTTGGGGCAGATTAACTCTGTCCAAGATGAGCTATATCTGATAATAGGCCATTTCACCTCTTTGTAGGTGTAAAATTTTATAATCTACCTTTAGTAAAAAGATTAGCTTTCATTATTTTGAATGGGTTGGCTCATTTCTATCTTTTTAAATCAAAGAAATAAAAGTCATTTTCCATGAAGAATGATGTTCTTACAACAGTATGTTTAGTGACAATTCAAAACTACAACAGCACTGAAAAAAGTGACATTACCATTTTTCACAGTTATGACCTTTGCCGCACCCCATGACCATGTAGATGCGTGGCAACTGATTTATATTTATGATGGTTGCTGTGTCCCTAGGTCATGTGATCAACTTTTGTGACTTTAAGTGGAATTGGGAAGCCCGATCCACTTAACAACTGGATTACTAATTTATCAACTGCAGTGATTCACTTAACAACTGAGGCAAGAAAGGTTGTAAAATGGTGCAAAATCAACACATGTCTCACTTAACAACATAAATTTTGGGCTCAATTGTAAGTCATAAGTCGAGGACTGCCTTTATTTCATTCATTGTCTGAAGTAATGGCCTCATCAGAATTCCTTTAAAAGTCTTTTACATCGATTTGGAGATTTGCTGAATTTATTTTCTATATTGGTTCTTTTTGTTTCATCTTTTGTGATTGGCTTATGGAGAGCTTTCATCTGTTGACCTGTGTATTTCATAATATATTTAAATAAGATATTTTAAAAACTCTCTAATCTTCTTTATACTGTAGGGTATCTCTTTTCCATAAATTTAAAAATCATTTGTAACAAATTGGTTGATCATCTCTTCTGAAGTTGAGACATATCTCTTTTCATTTCAAGCTGAAGTAATTATTCTTTTCTCTACTTCTTTCTCAATAGATAAGCCAACAATTTATCTGTTTTTTTAAAAATATTTTAATATTTCTAGAATTTTTTCTGTTTGGTAAAATTAATATTATTGTAAGTCTTCTTTACTTTGACTCACTAAATCTGGCTCACTGAGAATCACTTTAACCTTTTGTTCTAGATCCAACATTATTTAATGTTTGCATTATGATCCCAATTGCTTCAGTTCACTCAACAAGATCTCCTTTTAATTTTATTTTTATATAGCTTCTCATCTACAAAAAGAATAGTAGGCTATTTTATCTGCTTTTTTGGGCATTTTTAATTTGATGCCAAAGCAATCAATAATCCTGTCATAAAGCTTTACAGGAATCCCTTAATATGAATAATGAAGTATCAATATTTAAATTAGTTTGGAAAAAGCTCTTTAATACATTTCAATTTAATATTTTGTTGCAACAATACTGGATTTTTCAGCCTCTACCTTTTCAAGTCAGAGGCTTCTTTGTACAATCTTGCAATTATTGGATGATTATCTGCATATGTAAATGCTGTAACTTCCATGTCTATAAATTACATTGATAATGAGCTAGAGTACATGTCTTTCCTTGAGTAAATTTTGTTACAGAACAATAACAGGTGTATTTTTTTCTTAAAAAATGTCTGAATGCACAGGAGAAAGAATAATATATATTATATGATATTTTCAGGAAGTTTACTAGAATTAGTAAACTAGGTTTATCAAGATAGTGGGGAGAAATCATTCATATAAAAATATTCATATCTCCAAGAATGAAAATGTTTCCTTCTTCAATTTTAAGTAGTGATTTTTAAAAAAAAATCACACAATTTTGTTTTGCTATTGTTTCCAACCTAAAGTAAAGCAGTTGTAATTTTGTAATTGTAATAATAACAAATCTTTCAACATAACAAGTTTCCTGTAAGTTTCTGATGTTTCAATAGTCCATTTTTCTTCTTGTTTCCATCACAGGCCATAAAATTTTCAGCTAAAATGTTACATCCCAGCATATTACCATTATCTTTTGAAATATATTTCTCTCGAAATCATGTAAACATCTTCATTTACTTCTTTGATTTTGTAAAAAATATATTTTTCTTTTTCAATGGGCTTTTTAGTCCATTTGTTGAGAATATTTCAATTTGATTCATAATGATAATTATCAGTAAAATATATGGAACAAAAGCTGCTGCTTGAATCAATTTTTGATTTGTCTATTTCTAACTTGTTCTGTTGCTGTTAATGGTTCATGCATTTTATAAGCATTCTCTGTTGAATATATAAAGGCTCTAGGTCACATTTTTAAAGGGCCTTGGGCAATTTATTTTAATAATTATATAAGTAATCTATCCATTAGTGAATGATGCATACAAAAGTTTCAATGTTAGAAGTAATATTTTCTATCAATGTTATTTAATCCTTTTAAAACCTGTCAGATGTGAATATTTCATTTTTAAATTGGACCATAATCTATATATTCCTAATCTCTGGATATTGGAAGAAGGAGTGGGATTATTCTCTGCTGTTGGTAGCATCTACAATAATCTCTTAATCTTTCATGGACCTGTTGTGCAATAATTATATATGTAGTCCTCATTTAGTTATTGCTCATTTAACAAACATTCTAGTTATAATGGTGATGAAAGTATAACTTTGCAATCAATTCTTACATTTGTGGGTATTTGCAGGCCTGTAAAGCAAAGGAAATCTGAAATAAAATCTTAGGCATAATTGGGGTTTCACTTAGTGATTCCTTCATTTAATGATGAGTTGCCTGTTCCAGTTGAGCTTGCTAGACAAGGACTATCTGAATAATGCTTAAACAATTGTTTTACTCCTACTTTTTAATTGTGTTGGTAGACAAAACAAATTTCTTTTATCATGTTAGATTAAATTCACAACAATTATAACTGATTTTGCCTATTTATTTATTTAACCTGCCTTTGGTTAAATGATCTTAGTCTTTTCCAATAACTTAACCCTAAATCATTTTGATTTTTATTCTAATATCTGTGCTATTAAGTGTGCTCTGAGCTGGACTCAGGCTAAAAAGTCTCTGTTGTCCTTACCATGTTTCTATCTTTATTAATGTTTTTCTATGGTCAGTTAAGTTAGGATTTATTTTTCTGTGTTCCAGAGTTGTGAAACATTCTTGTTAGCTTTTACATAGACTTTCCTTCCCTTTTTATTATCCTGTAATAGGTCATAAAAAATAAATAGGGAGTCAGGCGACTGAATGGAAGTGAGCATTTACTGGCTGAATGCCCTTCCTGATGCCTACACAGCGTTCACAGCAGATACTTTCTCTTTGCGCCCTGATAGAGAAATGTTGCTGCCTAGGATTGAACATTCAACCTTCCAATTGGGAGGTGAGCATTTTCACCTCTAGGCCACTGTGCTGCTAGCTTTTACACAGACTAAAGGCTAAATAATAGTGATTAATAATATTAATATTATTATAATATTATTATAATATCAATAACAGTGATTATATATATTTGTCAGCCCTTGCTACAGGATCCCACAAAGTTCCATTTTATTTTCCATGCTCATTTTACCTCTTGGGATTTACAATAGGGTGACTTTTTTGGTCAGAAGGTGGCAAAAGGTGATCACATGACCCCAGGACATTGCAACTATCATAAATATGAACCAGTTGCCAAGTGTCTGAATTTTGATCACATGACCTCAGGGATGCTACAACGGTCTTAAATATGGAAACTGGTCATAACTCACTTTTTTCAATGCTATTGTAACTTGGAACGGTCACTAAGTTAACTGTAGTAAGTCAAGGATTACAACATTATATGTCAGTAATTCTCCTGCCTGGGAATAGGATTTTTCAGCCTGCTTTTGTTGGAAGTAAATGTTATTTTCTAAGACTTTTTAGTTGATTTGCTGTGATGATCTCAAATTCTGATAGACTCTTGGTTGTAATGTTCTGTATACTGTCTATCTTTGAAGATGACCCAGAAACTTCAACTATAAAGGTAATTTCTTGCAATCAGAATTTTGCTGTCAGGCAAAATATTATTGGATCTATTTTCACAAAAGCTTCATTGGTCACCTATTTGTACCCTAATATAATTTATCGTTAGCACTTTTTTAAAAACTAAAATAACTTGAGCTTCAGCATCTCCAAGAATTCCCCTCTCTAAATAAATCTGTGTTTTTATTCGTTATGTAGTAAGTAGGTCAATATTCTTGTATATAGCAATAAAGACTTATATACCACTTCATAGTGCTTTACAGCCCACTCTAAGCTGTTTACAGAGTCAGCATATTGCCCCACCAATTTCGGTCTGCATTTTACTGACCTCGGAAGGATGGAAGGTTGAATCAACCTTGAGAATCGGTAAGAACTGAACTTTTAGAGTGAGCAGTAAGCACTGCACCACCATGCCCCATGTAGACGACATTTCTACAGACGTGCAATTGTCATTATTGTTAGTAACTTTTCAGTATTAGATCAAAAGGTTGGGAACTGGCTTTGGACTAATTGTTCCTGTGCATTTTTGAAGCCTTGAGTTGTAATTTTACAATAATCTTTGATTATTCTGATTCTGTTGTTTTGTAGATATATCATCTTTTCCCCCATTTATTTTCTTTTGATGAGTAGTGATTTATGAATTCCCAAAATAAATAATCAATCTTATTCTTATTAACATGTAAAACATTTAATTTGCTTATTGGCAAAGAATCAGTGTAAGTGCAACTACAGTAACATTATCAATAACAACACATAAGTCACATAACACACATAGGTCATCAGAAAATGTCTTTCATGGTGTGGTTAAGTCAACAGCAGTTTGTTGGAGGTTCTCTTTTGATGAAGATTCTTTGTCTGGGGATCACAATATACTGCTTCTGTTCCAATATCAGAATTTGTCTTGATAGAGAGATGAAAGTAAATATTCAGCAACAGATGCAAGGCTACTGAAACAGTAGGTTTGTATTTAATCCACAGAAGTACTGCTTTGATAGCATCATGTAAACCCAGTCAATAACTCCTTTTGGGATATAAAATATGCAGTGAGTTATGGTGGAGTTACATGATGCTGACAAGAGGTTATAGCAATGTTTAGCAATAACAGTACTGCTAATTACATTGCTATAATAAATAACACTATTACTTCCTCTCTAGCATAACATATCCTTATGGCACTGTAAACACAGATAACACAGCCATTCAAATTTCTCTTCTGACATGATAATACAGTGAAAAACTAGCCTCAGAAACTGCAAAGATGTATGGTCTAATTTTTTTTTCAACTGAACAGTCCTGAAAAAAATGGAGATTGTGTAATTTTATTCAGGCTCTTGAAGTTATGCAATATCAGGGATTTTTAGACAGCTCTTGGTGCTTCTCTCAGGCACTTCCTCAAACTTAGTCTATCTCTAGTGAAAACTGAAATTAATGAAGCTGTGATTTAGTACTATAAACATTTATCAATAAAATGTAGTGAGTATGTTTTAATCAATCCTTTGAAGAGCTGAAACATTAGAAGATGAAAACATTGGACTTCAGATATCTGTTCCATTTTTATTCTCTTCCATTCGTGGATAATTTTGTCCACAATCACCCAGAGAGATGGGAGACGGAATTGCAGGAAAGTTTGGCATGAAGTTATGTCTAATAAGCAAACCACCGCAGTCTGCAGATTCACTCAGTAGAATATTAGGCTTAAAATGCCATAACGCTTAAGAATATCAATATAGCTTCATAGCGCTAGATATTTCAAAGTGGGCCCAAAGTAGTTATTGATGGGCCACATCTTCAAATCTTAGCAGCCCAAAGGTTCCTCTAATGCCAGCATCATCATCATCCATAGTTTAATGAGGATAAAAGGAACTCTGATATTTTGCTAATATCAGAAGTGAAGTTTTTTTATATTATTCACATCTCCCAATATGGGTTTCTTGTGGTTATAGCACCCTTATATTATTAGCATATATAAAGGAACACGATGACTCATGTGCTTAGGACCAGTGATGGGATTCAAATAATTGAACAACTGGTTCACCCAGGGTCAGGTTGGCACTCGTTGGAGGCATGGCCCATCCCCGTCCTCCAGCTCTGCCGCATATGTGGGATGAGCCTCCCGTGATGGCCAACCTGACCCTGGGCAAACTGGTTGTTAAATTACCACCCCCTGCTATCAAAGTGGATCCTGGGCACTGCGCTGCAATGGAGAAATGGGAAATGGAGTGGCCAGCATGAGGGAAGGAAGAGCAGGAGCAGGGAGAGAAAGAGGGAAAGCGGCCTTCTCCTTTCCTTGCACCAGCCGCTCCATTGCCCATTTCTCCATTGCAGCGCAGTACCCAGGATCCACTTTGATAGTGGGATGGTGGTAGTAATTTAACAACAGCTTCAGCCAAAACTGGTGTGAACCAGTTGGATCCCACCACTGCTTAGGATGCTAGGTTGGAGGTCCCGTGTTTGAGATCTGAGTACTGCTGTGGGACAGGGTGAGCTCTTGTCCTTTACTTCACCTCTGCTGGGAACAAGAAAGGAACCCTGAGGCAACTCTGATGTCATCAGTTAATCTTTTTAACTTCAGTGCTTTTGACACAAGTACAAAGTATAAGTATTCACTATAAACCAAGGTGACAAAATGTGCATCACATATCATGACACAAATTTTATGAGGTATTTTATAACTATATCTACGTCATCTACACACCCAGAGACATATATTTTCATTTGACTTCAGATTTCAGAATGAAAGCTTGGAGTTTGCACTGTGACATGCACATTTGTAACTCCTCCCCCAACCCCCTGGTTCTGCCGTTACTAGTTAACTACATGAATGCCTCCATTTAATATGATGAATACTGTTCAGTTATTAGATTTGGCATTGTGCTGTGGTTACGCTTTGTATAACAGCCCATGGTTATGTATTTAATAAGCCTAGAATTTGACATTTCTGACTTTATATTTTATGATTAAACATAAGACTTCATATCATTAGCCTCATGCTACAAAGAATACAAATTAGCACGCTTGTAACTAAAATTGCAGTTTTATTGCAAAGTAAGTTTTAACAGCAATTGTCAGATATTTTATAATCTTCCTGTAAGACAACTCTGTTGTTTGTTTTGTTTTTGTTTTTTTAAAATCACCTCTTTCAATCCATCTACTACTTTTCACAATATTTAAAATATTCTACATGCGCCGTTTATACCAGAAACAAATGACAAATTTCTTGCATTTATGTTTTAAAAGCCTTTAAAAACTCATCTAAGAATTTTTTAAATAAATCAACATATTGTAGTTGAAAAGCAGATTCCAAGTTCATTCTGCTCTGAGTGTCCAATATTGATCTTTAGAGTCCTTTAACAAATGTTGTCCCATATCTTCAATTTAGACATCATATTTTTCATAACTCACTGCAATGCTTTTCCTAGTGTATAATATTGATCATCTCTGGTGTAATTAAATATGCTGTGATTAATCAATACTAAATGGTTTTCTTTATGGCTATGCCACTAGGAACCTAACCAGACTGCCTGATTTTGTTAAGCAACTTTACAACCTTGGCCCTAAATAAACATTTGTAATAGGACTATTTAAGCAATTAGACTCCTTTTTTCAATACTGTCCAGAATTGTGCAGTGTAATATAACTGGGGGAAGGATGGGAGAAAGAAGAAAGCCACAACCACAACACCTATGTATGCATTGCCAGAGAATGTCCAGAAAAGGGTTAAAAAAATCAACTCTGACAATAGTTGAAACAGTTCTTTACTGTGTGTTGGTTGACTGCTCCACAGGGCATAGCAGATGTTGTGTCTGGTAGTAAGAAAGGCCCAGGAGGTGTGAGCTGTCAATCACTATTTCTCTAACTACAGACTGTGCTATGGATATGAAGCAGGACTAAAACAATCTGTCTCAGCTGGGATGTGTGAGGTATCAATAACCCTTGGCAGAGGTGTCAAGAGCCTTGCTGGAATCAAACTATCCTGCTGACCAGCTGCTTAGCAAGTTAACAAGCTACCATTCACCATTCACTGGCCTCCCAGCGCAACAATTAACACAACTGGAGAATGACTCTGCTCAAATCCTTATGAATAAGCCTTGCCAAATCTTACTGTTATTACTGAGGCATGGATATTCAAACAGAGAGATAGAAGAGAGGGAAAATGGACCCTTGAGCTGCTATTGTTGTAGAATTTAAAATATATTTTTCATTAAAAGATGAGTGGGGTGAATCTGGCCACTATAAAAAAAAATAAGCCTAACATCAAATATTTTGATAGTGAAGCACTGTGGAGATCTGCAACTGCAGAAGTGGCTGTCAACAAGCATTCTATGCAGAAGCTAAATTGTCTGCATTATTAAGACAAATCATTAAATAGATCATTAATGATCTGCTAAGCCTTGAGCAGCTTATACAACTACTTGTTACTAACAGCCGCACTGCAGTTTTGTATTGATGATGAAAAAAGAGCACCCTGAACATGTAAAATGTATTTCACTTAAAATGCTTATATATTTCAAAATTCAGTTTTACTCCCATAGACCTGCAGTATTTTTGCCCCCTGATTAAAATCACTGATGTCAACCAAGATATTATCTAGTTTATTTCTATCTAAATTGGTTGCATTACATTTTGGAGCAAGAAATTCTCTCTGCTGTGCATTAGTGCCTGTCAAAAATAAAGCATTGAAAAAATAAAGTTGCTAAATAATAAACCTTAGGTCTGCAGATAGTTAAGGCTCCTAATTTGCTAAACTGTAAAAGTGGGGCATTTTCATGTATCCTTATAATGCTTCCATTAACAAACAAAAACAAAACAAACAAATAAGATCCCTGAATTATGTTTGGCATATTAGCTGCCTCATTTATTAGCAGAGAAAATTTCTTGCTACTAATTTGTTAATTTTTATGGTTTCATTAATTTTAAACAAACCTAGCATTGTTTTGCCTTATTTTTGACACCATGTGGAGCAGATAGCCCACAAGACCTCTTAGAGCTGAGTCTTTCACACAGCAAAAGCTTTTTTTTTCTACTATAAAAGCACAGCAGCTGTGGCTCCTGCAGATACTCTTAAAGGACACTATAATAAAACCCTGGGAGGGAGTAGGTCGAGACAGGACCATGAAATGGACGAGATGAAGAGCTTTTGTTATAGCCAAACAGGCTGTAAAGTTACTATAGTAACACCTAGTCTTTAGCACTAGGTAGAATGACTTAATGTTGCCTTTAAAAGATAAAGATTAACATAAGCCAAACTAATAATTATTACACATAATCTACCAACATATAAGATGCTATTGAATGCTGAAAGATGGCAAGACTAAAACCAGGTCTTCTTATGCCCATGATGGAAATGCTATTTGGATGTCAGAATCCAAGCAGAAACTTTCTTTATCTGAACAGAAGGCCAGAAAAGAAACTTTGAGGTTCAAATTCTTTTTCTTCCCCTTCTAGACTGGGTGAAATCTAAGCATTATTTTGAAAATAGCTTCAGAAATAATTCTATATGATATTGGCTAAAATTTTGTCATCCCAAAACACATTCTGGGTCCTTAAAATGGACAGTGCTCTACCAAATGCAGATTAAATATACATAATTTGTTTAATAAATAAGATCAATGTAATTACCTGACTATTAGGACAAGACTGGGAAGATCAAGGGACCAGATCAAGATCAACCATTAAGCTCACTGGAAAGTTTGTGGTGAACATTATTGTGAGAAAGCAGAAGTTTTTATAGTAATTGTAGACATCCTAAAGTCTGATTTTTTTCTGGTCAATTGGGAGAAAATGGCAGATCCTTGTCAATGTACCTGAGGTTAATATATTGGTGTAACCAATATATTAATATATTTCATGACCAATATCTGTTGAGTTTCATGATTTAGTGACCATAATCCAGACAGCTTTCATCAACCTGCACCAATCAGAAACCAGCTCAATTAAAGATCCATCTGAAGTCAGGTTATCAGGCTATAAAGACAGGAGGTTGATTAGGATTTCTTACCTGTTTTCTCCTCTTTCCTTCTGAAAGCTGCCTTTGAGCTATACTGGGAGCTGGTAAAGCTTCTAGTCTTTGATCTAAGTCAGATTGGCAGCCCAGGGGCAGGATGCATCACGCGTTGGCCCTGCCCCCACCCAGTTTAGTGAAGGGGGAAAAAAATCATGATATGTCATGTGATGATGCAGTGATGATGTAAGTTTGACACCCCTGATCTAGGTGGACTTGCGGGGAAGGTGGAGTCTGACAGGCAAAGGGATGATCTGGTCAGGTTTAAAAAATGGGGAAATAGAGAAAAGCTGTATCTTCAATTTTGTGATTTTTCTCCACTACAATATTACTTCACAAGAAAGGAGAATTTGTTCCTCGGCTATCATGGTGCTAAATTTGTAAGAGTGAAAAAAGACAACCCATAGTCATCCACATTCACAGACATAAATTATCTTCAAAATAGGACATAAGATTTGTGCAGTATAATGATCAAGAATGTAGTGGGGACAGAAAGCATATTTATTGCACGTACATTAAGTCCATCACTGGGCATGTGACTAGTTATGAACAGATGATGAAAAGATGCCAAGGAGGGATTGATTTGATTGCTCAGCTTAATTGGAAAATTGCCTAGTCAGAGACTTGTTTTGAAAATGAGTTCAAAATATTAAAACTAAGGAGAAGATACTAAACACAGATCATATCCCTAATATTGGCTCTGAAATTTGAGGTAGCTTCTTTTATTCCCTTGGGCAGCCAAACTAGTTATCAGTCTCATTCTATAGAGACTATAATATACTTCTTATATTTGTAACACAAGGCTGTTTTGCTGCATAATGAAATTTCACTTCTAAAATGATATATAAGTGAATGTATTCTTAAAATATATTAATTGCAAATACCTGGTGCAGACCCTGAGCTACAAATAAGTTTTAAAGCTCCTTCCATCCTCTACAACTAGCCTACTTTGAAATGCACAGATAGCATGATTTAACTCACTATGGTCAGATTTTCAACAACCTAAGTCAGCATTTCACACACATCCACATTTTTTTAAAAAAGGTGCTTATAAATATTTGAGTGACTGTATTCTAGGCATCATTATATGATTCTTTCAATTTACACCAGTGGTTTCTTTCCTTGAAACCAATAAGGCTGCAGTGTGCCCTCTAAGGGCGAATGGAAGGCACAACTAGTGCATCGCTTCTATGATGCCTTTTTCCCCAATATAACAGCAACTATGTTTGTTTCTATATTATCCAAGGGTACAAGAAGCTCCTTTTGACACCTTGTGTAAGAGCCACATGATGTAACACTGAGCTCCCTCCAACAGACATTTCCAAACCAAGTCAAGATGGCTCCCAATAAGGAGTTCTTGTCAACATTATTTTTCTTCAAAAAAAGCAGTTTAAAAAGTGTGGCATATTTTCAGAAATGGCATTTCTGCAATGATTACAGACGTTTCTTTTACCAAATGCACCATACTTATCTATCCTCTATATTTAATGGGATTTAATCTCAGATAAAAATGCACAGGCCAGTATGATGCACTGAGATACATCCAAGTCTCTTCTTCAGAATCTAAAAGAAAGAAATTAAATGCAGGGCATTGTGAATACATGCATCTCACTCACCTGTAAAGCAACTTGTCATTAATAATAGGGCAGTGCACATTTCAAAAATGATTCAGAAGAAGAGTTTGGGGCATCAGGTGAGCTATTTATTAAAGAAGCTTGGCTTTTTTCAGGCTTGCACATGAATCTGAAAAAAAGAAGCTGCAGCTTTAAGGGATGTATTCATTAAACCTAATGTGACTCTTAAAGCAGCAGCATTATTTTTATCAGGTTTGTGTGGAAGGCTAAGAAAAAAAAAAAAAAAAAGCAGCCAGACTGTTTTATGAATTGCAGAAAGGTTGTTGTTTCAACAAATCCAGAGCCTTTCTGCCAAATCATTTGCACAGCCCCTAATGTCAACATTCAAATCTCACCTAATATAATAGTTTAAATTAAAACAATTCAAAAATCAAACTTCCTTTGATGTTCTATTACAAAATACAAAAGGTGGGAAAGGTGGTCATTTGGCTAATATATGGTATTTGAGCTGCTTTTGTAGAAATTGCTATAATCATTACAGTTTTAAACAAATTATGCCATTACAAAACAACAATTAATATTACTTGTAATGTCCATCTAATCAGGCCAAAATGAAAATCACAATACGTTTTAAATGATATACTTGCAGTGTATAATAATTTTTACTAAAGAATTAATAAGGAAATAATTCTTACTAAGGTGGAATCGGGGTGAAATTCAAAAATTTTCCCTACTGGGTTTTAAGGTGTGGCTGTGAGCGTGGCTTGGTATACTTGGTATAATAGTTTTACTGATTCAAATCGTCCCTCCTGAATTCATTGAATTTCACCCCTGGTAGAACTGGAAGTGGAAGAATAATTTGAAGCAATAAGTAATAGATTTCATAATCCAGGCATATTTGGAAAAAGTAAAACTACACTAACAACAGTTAGAAAGATAAATTTGACAGAATAAACTAGCCTCTAAATCAGGGTTGTCAAACTCGCATCATCATGGCAGCATCATATGACGTATCACATTTTTCCCCCTTTGCTAAACCAGGCATGGGTGTGAACAGCGTGTAATACATCACCTGTGGGCTGTGAGTTTGACAGCCCTGCTCTAATGGTAGGATTCAAATTTTTTTTACTACCGGTTCTGTGGGTGTGGCTTGGTGGGCATGGCAGGGGAAGGATACTGTAAAATCTCCAGTCAGAGATGCTTTTGCTGGTTCTCCAAACTACTCAAAATTTCTACTACCCATTCTCCAGAACTGGTCAGATCCTGCTGAATATACCGCTGTCCTGCTGTAAATAAAATAGAATTTAATATCTTGAGAATATCCTGAGAGAGGAACTTGGAGTAGAACTGACCTTAACTGAATAACAAAAAAAGACTGTATATCAATGGCATTTTCTTTTTGGTGGCCAAAGCTATCTTGTTTTTGGGAGCTTCTTTGCCTTTTAAATGATGTTAGCCCTATAGTAAGATAAGCACTTTAGTTTTCATGTGTTTTTCTCTACCAAAATGGTGAGAAAACAGTCACCAGTTCTAATAATTTCAAAGGATACTTTAGTACAATTAAAAATATTGTGATGCATGTCCACATGGAACAAAGCTAATATTGCAATATTTGGAAGGAATTTGTGGAGCCTTGATTTAGCAATGCATAGTAGAAAGGTAGAAATTGGCAGATAGGATTCCAATAGGAAGTTCTCCTCTGCTCAGCTTTTGGTAAGGGTTAGGGTTAGCATATTAGGAAAAAGGAGGAGCAGCCTCGTGATTATGCTAGGGACTGAGCCTAGAGATTGAAGAGTAGCAGCAGGAATTTCCTTGCTGCGGGAAGCTCTGGACCCCATTGGTTAACTTATGTTCTCAGGAACCAAATGCTGCCTAATTTAGATACCTGAGCTACATGCAAAATATTGATCTGTCCATCAATAAAGAAGTTTTGCATAGCTAATTTCTGTACAGTCAATCCATCAAGTGGATTTTCTTAAATTACTTGATGTCAGCTTAATGTTACATACTTTAATATTTTTTCTTGAGAAATAATACTTTGGCAAGATTCTGAAAATACTAATTATAGTGCACATATTGCATATTAGGGCTGAGTACTGCTTTGCAATTAAGATGAAAGAGGCATGCAAAGGTATACTCCTGTAGCCCCTGTGTCTTTACCTGGGATTGCAAGGCTACCCTCTTTAAATGTATTTCATTTATTTTATCTATCTATCTATCTATCTATCTATCTATCTATCTATCTATCTATCTATCTATCTATCTATCTATCTATCTATCTATTTTATTTACCATCCATCTCAATCATGAAGTGACTCTAGGCAGCTCACAATATTAACATTTGTTGGTTTAAAAAAAGTGAATATAAGCGCTGCAGGTATATCTCTATGTGTGTGCATGTATGTATGTGTGTGTATATATATATATATATATGTGTGTGTGTGTGTGTGTGTGTTTTCGGAGGTTTTCGCAGGTATTTGTTTGTGGATCTTTGGTTCTTCAGGTTTTCTCCCGCATAGAATTGGAAATATCTAGGCGATGTTTCGATGAAGTCTCATTCATCATCTTCTGAGAAGCACAAGGCCGAAGACACAAGCCTGAAGATGATGAATGAGACTTCATCGAAACATCGCCTAGATATTTCCAATTCTAAGCGGGAGAAAACCTGAAGAACCAAAGATCCATATATATATGGATATATATATATATCAAAGATCACCAAAGATCCATATATATATGGATACATATATATATATATATATTGTTCTGCATGCTTGGGTCATTCTCATTCAAAGTTGCCTGAACCATGAGATGGGCGGCAAATAAATTTTGCAAATAAAAATTCAAGTTGATCAAAAAAAGACATGGCTACTGACTAGATCTTTTCCTCAAGGAGAACTCAATGTTTCAGAAATCGTCAAGGAAGGACAGTTACCTTTATTTAAGATGCCCAGGGTGGCCTGTAGAAGCAACTTACATGCTTTTGTAACACCTCTTCCTTAATATTCAGCTGCCTTGGTTTCCTACATATTTGTTAGCTCTGGAAGGAAGACTCCAGGGAATTCTTTCTCTTGAGCATGATGAAACCAGGAAATATAGAAATAAGTGATGGGCTCAATGAACAAGAGCATTGTCCACCAACTCATCACAATAAAATAAGCTCAAAAAACCCCATGCCATATAAAAATAAAACAATAGTTTTCACAGATATAATTGAAACTGTAGATTTGACACAGTATTAGTTTAATACTTAGAAGACTGTTCCTAGCATTACTCTTCCCTCACAATGATCTTATAATGTGGAAAAAACTCAGAAGGGATAGTTGATGAATTTCTCACAGGGTTATATGTAGGTATACTAAGTACTACCCAGCCCTAGGAGATGATCTTCTGGGTCATGTTAATATGTTAAAGCAAGGAGAAGCCAAGGAGAAGCTTAGATTGCTTGAATAATACCCAACTACATCAAATGAGATGAACTAGTTAACAATGAGGGTTGTATTTTTCCCATAGTCATTACAAGCTTCATGATTTATCTTTGAACATGACACAGCTATTTCACTGTATTAATATTTTATGTTTAATCATAAAGTATCCACCTTTTGGACAATTTCACATGAAATATTTTTTTAAAAAAATACCATGATATATGCATTTCTTTGTCATGAGGAAGAAGAGAATAAAAGAAGTTATAGCAGTTGGCAGCTTGTCCCAGATTGCAACCAAATCCCAGCTTAGCCCCAATAGCAAAATGCACCTAAATTTCCAGCTAAAAACTTTACCCCCCGTCTCATTTCTTTGAATGAAGAATTGATCATAACGTATGAATAACATCAGAAGCACAAAATATTTCTTACCATTCATTATACAACCATTCTGTGGTATCTCCAAAAACAGCATGTTGACTGCAGTAATTGTTAGTAGATGGATTTGTACAACCATTCCCTTTATATTAAAACATATGAAGAATGGTTACAGGAAGTGGGCATGGCTAGTCTAGTGAAGAGAAGGACCAGGGAAGACATGAGAGCAGTGTTCCAATATTTGAAGGGCTGCCACAGAGAAGAAGGGGTCAAGCTATTTTCCAAGGCACCCAAAGGCCAGACAAGGAACAATAGATGGAAACTGAACAAGGAGAGATTTAACCTGGAAATAAGGAAAAATTTTCTTGACAGTGAGAACAATCAACCAGTGGAATGGCTTGCTTTCTGAAGTTGTGGGAGTTTCATCACTGGAGGCTTTCAAGAAGAGATTGGACTGCCATTTGTCAGAAATGGTATAGGGTCTCCTGCTTGAGTGGGGGATTGGACTAGATGACCTACAAGGTCCCTTCCAACTCTATCAATCTGTAAACCCTGTGTGTTCAGGGAGTCAAAAGCAAACACAAAAAGAGTTTCTGAATCCAGATCCATTTCAAGCAGACCATGTCCTTCCTCTTTAAACTTAGCCACCATAATGATTATTCTTTTGCTATTTTATTATTCTGTTGTCCTTTTATTATATTCACCATATGATTCCTTTAAAAAGGATTTTTGTTTTTAATTCAAACCAGCATACTAGTTCTGTGAATGCATAAATAGTAAGCTAAATGATGTAAGAAAGTTAAAGGGTTTTGTCTGAGCTCATAGGATACTGAACCCTCCATCACTGCTCCCATTCATAATACTGAGCTGACTTAGCTGTTATGTCATGAAATAACACTTTGTAGGGTTTTGATACAGTCAATTTAGGTCTAAGTTTGAGAAAGAATAAAAACACTACTAATTATGAACAAGGGCTGGGATTTAGGGTTAAGGTTGGGAGGGAGGGAAAATGCTTGGAATTCTTACCTATGTAAAAATATAATTCTTTTTCATCTTGAATTAAAATTTTAGTTCATGGTAACATATTAGAGGCCTTTCCCAGTTTTGCAATCTAAGCTCTCATTAATTACAGTTATAATCTTCTCTGTGAATTATAAGTTCTTTTACTGATTACTTTAACTCTGCCCTTTGGTTATTGTATTCAGTTCAGAGCTTCTTTGGTAAACCTATTTTGTACTAGGTGAATAATTAAATCATACACTCTATCACTTTTGGTGCCCTCTGGATATTTGGGACATCAATTCCCACAGTACTTTGTCAGTAGCTATGCCTGTGGTAATGGATGGAAATTGAAGTCCTAAATCTCTTTGGAGCATATCAGGTTGCTTATTTAAATTTAATGGCACCTTTAATTTTTGATTTTGTGGAATGTTGTAGATGCCACTTACTATTATTATTTTACAGAACATTCAATTGTTATAGCCCATCACTTTTTAAAAAGCATGCTCTTTGCAAGAATCCACACAATACAATGCAAATCACTGTCCATTAAAAAAAGTAAAGCATTAAGACCAAAAATAAGAGCATGCATATGACTCAAAGGTAGCAACAGTTGCTAGAATACAGCATTACACAACTCTGTCTCTCACTCTTTCATGTTCATGCTCAGAGACACCCTGCATATAAAGGTAGAAAGATTTTATAAAGAGAAATACCAAAATACGATAAAAGGGTAGAAGATATTAGATCAAAGAAAATATAGTACTGCATGGAGGAAAGATACTATTTAGAGGATAAATGGATGTGTGCCAGAATTTTTGATTTAATTTAAAAATAATCTTTTAATATTTTCTAAAATACCAGAAAGTAAGCAAGTTGAAAATGATCTTGCCTAACACATACACTAAAGCAAGTAAGCAAGGTAATAATCTTGTCTAACACATACACTTGCTCTTGTTCTGAAATGGAAGGTTGAGGTAAAAATTTTCTATCGCAACCTCTTCTATAAGACAACAACCTTTTGTTATTTCCATGGGATTTTCTTTCATTCTCACTGGTTTAATGTCCCATTGCATGAACAAAGAAAATACCAGACAGAAAGGGCTGCAGGCTAGCTCCTTCCAAAAGGATTCGACCTTCGGAATACTATCAGTATCAACCAGTACACCCACATGGTTAGCACTTTTTAATACATTCGCTGAAAGCCATTAATAAAGCAACAGTCATAGTTCTTAACCATGTGTCACACTGAAATAAGTTCATGTAAATCTGTGAACTGTATGACAATGATCAAATTAACAGTCATTTCAGGGGGGGAAATGCCCCTCGGGCTGAAAAATAATTAGTAGTCTCTCACTCTTTTCTTACTAATAAAATCACGATATTATTGTTGACTGCGCTAATAAAACACCTTCTGTGACCCTGATGTAGTGGTGCAAAATCATGAGCAACTCCATTGTGTAGATCTCACACCTATTTTACTTGATATTTTTAAGGTTTTTTTCTTTAAAAAAAAAAACTATCTTTGGTGGCATTTTATTGTCAAATGCAACTTCTGCTTTGCTTTTATTAACGCATATGTTGAAAGAAATATCAGTTTTCTTCCATGCTCTCTTTAGCTTATATTAATGTTCAAAGGGAGCTGGTTGGGTGGGGGGGTTTTGAGGTGGGGAAAGGATTTTTTTAAAATCTTGCCTGGAGTTGTAGTGAATAATTCTTTCTTTTTTTAGTTTTTATTTTAGGGGGGAAATACAATTCTATCATCCTTTGGAAGTGTGTTATGTTTGTTAGTACTCATCAAATTCATACAATGAACAATAGCTCTGCTCTCTACAAGAGAACTGAATAACATTGCTATTAAGGTTTATATTGAACAAATAAATGAGCCCAATTTCACAAATTATACAGAAAGAAATCCTATTGAGTACATCAACTTATACCTGTGTTAAACAGCAATCCCACATCCTTTGAGACAGAAGTTTGATAGATCTATTTGTCATGCTCACTTCTTACATTTTAGGGGATGATTGTGAAACATCACAGACCTACACTTGAAATAGCATAAATGTAAACTAAAAAAATCAACAAAGTGAGTCAGGCAAAGAAGATTCTACAAATAGCTGATTATGAAAATACTTCTGGCTTTTTCAGAAGATGGCAATACATAATAACTCTTGGACAAGATCAGGTACTTCCTACAACTGTTTTCATTTGGGAGAGATTTGATTGATTGATTGATTGATTGGATTGGATTGATTAGAATATATATTTATACCACTACAACTCCCAGGACTCTGATTACAAACTTGAAATACTATATTTAAAACAAATCCTCGCTAGAAAAAAATAGAAGCATGTTAATGGTTTATTGGTCCTGTGGATAGCTAATGAGGAGCAGTGGTGGGATTCAATTTTTTTTTACTACCAGTTCTGTGGGCATGGTTTGGTGGATGCAGCAGGGGAAGGATATTGTAAAATCTCCAGTCAGAGGTGGTATTTGCTGGTTCTCCAAACTACTCAAAATTTCTGCTTCTGGTTCTCCAGAACTGGTGAATACCAGCTCTGATGAGGAGGATTATTAATACATTACCAGGACTAAAGTTCATAAATTCTTGATCTCTTGAGAGGGACATCCTAAACAATCCCTTTCTGCTTGATCTTAAAGCAGAGGAGATTCCGCCTGGAGGAAATGATTCTTAATAGCCCAGGTATGATGCTTGTAAATTTCTTAACACCTAGCTGCTAGGTAATTAACACTCTGAAGCTTGTGGCCTGTCCAACGCAGAAGGGAATCAAATGGAACCTTCTCTTCATTTGGCCTTTCCACCTCTCTGGATGCAGCTTGCAATTTTATTTTATTTTTCAATATTGCCTTGTGATCTACCAAGATAGCCAGATCCTTTTGTGTGTGATGCTGCCCAGCATTATCTTATCCACCCAAATAGTGTGGCTTTGATTTTTCCAACATACTTTGCATTTGTTCCTATTGGAATTCATTCTACTGGTTTTGTCCATTGTTTCAGTTTGTCAAGCACCACCTGAATCTTGATGCTGCCCTTTATGTCCTCTTGTCTTTGGGTCACTGGTAAATTTGATAATCATTTTTTAAACATTTTAAATTACCCACCAAGGTTATTTATAATGAGCAGTATAAATATGTAGACAGCACTGTCCTCTGCAAATAATTCCTGATTCAGCGTTCCCTTATAACCTGAAGAGTGGACAGGTTTGCCTCTAACCCTTCACCTTCTCTTGCAGGAGAACAATCAGCCTATACTTGCAGCATGTGTAGTTCTTGCCATCTTCAGATAGGAAAATAAACATGACATGTCATGACAGATCTTAAGAGCATTCTCCCAGATAAACAAGGGGCTTTTTTTTTCACTTTGAAATCATCCTCTGCAGATTTTGCTGAAAAATGCCCACCCACAATACCTGATTGGCTGTCCTTAACTTGGTTTCTCAGATTCCTCCTTAGCAACCCTTGTTTGTTCTCCTTTTTTTGTTCACTAACTGAGCTTGCTTTCTGGAAAGTGGCTTTCTTTTGTGTCCTCTGAAGTTGCCTCAGCTAGTTCACCAGGCAGCAATGCTCCGATCATACATAATGGTCATTCAGCACTACTTAAGAAACAATCATCTGCAATAATTGTTTAAGAATTTCTTCTGATGCTCTCTCTCTTTTGTCTCTTCCTTTCTTCTTGGCCCAGTCCCCATCAAAGCCACATTTGCTTTCCTTGTCCATTGTGAGCTGGAATCTGGCTTCCCTAGTTATGAATAGAGAGATGCAGGACAAAAGATATATGTAGATGATTAGTAGAAATAACCAACCCCAATCATTTGTAATATCTTTATAATGCAACAGGTTGAAATTCTTTAATCCCCAAGGCAATTAATGGCTACTTATTATCTTAATTCCTTCATCTTCCGATTATTTAAACAATGAGTCTGCATTAGAGAAGGAAATGGTAATAGAAGTGCCTTTCTACAGGCCTACATTTTGTCACTCCTAATGAATAATGCACTTTAGAGGAGTAAGAACTAAAAAATTAAGAGGTTTGACCTTCATCTTCTTGTAATCACCTGGCAATTACTTAGCATATCATCTGGTTGGTTTATTCTAATAGCTCAGGATTAGGCCTCTGAAATAATAGGAAATTTAAATGTTTGTTTAGAACACTCCATAATACTCTTTTCCACAGATAGGTTTTTTTTAAAAAAAATCTGTCCTTCAGGCATTATCAGAAAACAAATATTAATAAACAAGAGGTATTAGGAAAATGGCTACAATGAAACATTGTAAGAATGTTTCTTAACAATTTAAGAAAAATTGTTGGAGAACTAATGTGTGCAAAAAATGGAAAAAAAAATTGACAGAAAGAAGGGCAAAAAAGTAATTGCTTTACTTAGTTGTCTAAACAATGGGAAAGAAATAATCCAGTGTGCAGCCTCTTAGATAACTTTAGCATCTTAAAAGATTAAAGCCAAAAAGTACCAAGAGTGAAAAGTGGGCAGTATTGTATTTCTTAAAATGGACATTTGGGGTGCAAATCTAGTCTGAAAATATTGAAATTTTACATACATACAAACTTACATATATTTGTGTGTGTGTGTGTGTGTGTGTGTATTTCATTTTCATTCTTCAGCCATAATTACAAATGGGTTTTCTTCCCTTAAAATGTCTTCCCTCAAATTTGGAGTAAGAGAGGCTGAAGACCAACATCTGCCATGCTGGGAGGATTGTATAAAAGAAGAAAGGAGGAAGTTCTCTCCTATAGCTACTGCCCATTTCTTTATCTGCCTTTTGCTTTGGGGATTCAACAATCTTTGCAAGACCAACTCTCTATACAAGTACAGTTCCTTCCTGTGGGGTCACTGTTTAAAGTTAAATCATCTGGGCACCAAGAGGGAGAGGAGCTTTAATGGGTGAGAAGATGTTTTAAACTGCTGGTTTTATAGTTTGGTCTAACTGGATATCTCAGGGAGAGTGGGGAATAGAGCACAATCCGGGTACAAATATTGAGATAATAACTGGGCAGGTGGTATGGTGAAAGGCTGTGATATGGCCACTGTAAAGCAAGTAGAACAGGATGCTGGTTGACGTCCCTTGCAGTTTAACCAATGAAGTCAAAGTGGCAGTGCAAGTAGGCTTTATAATGCTAAATCAGTTCCTTATAAAGCATATATTATCTAGGATTTAATCCAGATTAAAGTATTGACCTGGCTGATAGAACTGGGATGGGGGGAGGAGAATTAATCTCTCCCAGCATTTCCTGCCAGCTGTGTGATAAAACAAGTTGTAAGGCTGAATGAGGTGATATGACCATATTATACAGGAATTCCAGATGTTCTCTCCAACAAACTACCAACTTTGAGTAACTGGAACAATATACAAACATAGTATCCAACCAAGTTGGTGTTCTTCTTTTGCTCCCATAGTGTTCTCTGGTGTGATGGGGAGCTACCCTAGACTTCACCCTGCTACTGCCACCTGCCCAATTAGAAATGGTTCATATTCCCCACGGCAACTATGACTTGACTCAACTGGAATATGGTCCCATAGATGTAGCAAAGTACACATAGTAATGATAATCTATTTCTGAAAATCTGTTGATTTGAGGATGAGAAGCTCTCTGATAACTCTGTTGTCATGGGCAGATCATAGTCAGGTCAGTTTTAAATTGGGAGCTCTTATAAACCTTTTCAATGATAGAGTCCTGGTTAAAATTATCTGACCTAGGCATCTGATGGAACTGGATGGTTTCTTGGATGCACTCGAGGAGCTTTCTACCTCATCTGTTAGTTACATGGCAGAAGTATTGGCTAACCTATGGAGTACAAAGATAGCATAAGCCAGGGGTCTCCAAACTTGGCAACTTTAGGACTTGTGAACTTCAACTCCCATAGTTCCCCATACTGGCTGAGGAATTCTGGGAGTTGAAGTCCACAGATCTTAAAGTCACCAAGTTTGGAGACTCCTGGTTTAAACAATTGACTCTGTTGCTTTCATTTGCCCATTTCCCAAAATTGACATTTTGGGTTTACCAGGACGCTGTGAGTAACAAAGCATACAGCTAGAGAGATAGGGCAGAAATGGAGGTTGTTTTAGGATAGATCAGACTGAATGGGGCTCATCCTAAGGCCCATTTAAAATTCTATTGTATGACAGTGGATGGAACAAAGAATGCTCACTTTTCTACCCACAATGTATTTGCATAAAGAAGGCTAGCAATAGTTGCCTTGGTGTACAGTTTCTCCTCCATCAAGATATTGGGGGAGAGCAGCTGGAACAGTCAAGAGCTCACTGTGAACAATTGTTATTGATTTTTTCAGAAAAAATTGATTGCATTACCTTGACTTGGACCCATGTTTGGAAGGTCACAGTAACCTTGGCAACTGCTTGTCCTGTTCAAATAAATTCTTTTTAGCTTGTAGATCTTGAGGGGGGTAGACAGGGTATGCGGAGAGGTGTGGGTCAACATTTGCTTGCTCAATCGTTGCCCATTCGGGATAATTAAATCAGTATGGACAGGATTGGTCCCATTCCTAAGGGAGATGACGAATGCCACCTCAAGGATGGATTCTCTTCTAAAGGAGGCAGCTATAAGACTTTATTGAAAAAGCCCTCTTTGACCCAAGAGATCTTTGAAACTATTGGTTAATGTCAAATATTCCATCCTTGGGTGAGGTGATCAAGAAGATAATGGTGTCATAATTCCAGATTCATAAAGAAAATAATTATATAGATATATTGCACTTGGAGTTTTGGTTATGGTGCTAAAGCTGGTATGTTCCCCTGGAGAGCAAAGTACTGCTAATTCCCCATGTGCTCTCAAGAGTATTCTCCTTCTCTTTGATTTATTTCTTTTCTTACTATATACTAGTTTGTATTTGTACACACACACACACACACACACACACACACACACACACACATATATATATATATATATTTGTTTTCTGAGGTTTTCGTGGGTATTTGTTTGTGGATCTTTGGTAATTCGGGTTTTCTCCCACGTAAAATTGGAAGTATCTAGGCGACGTTTCAATGAAGTCTCATTCATCATCTTCAGGCTTGTGTTTTCGGCTTTGTGCTTCTCGGAGTAATGTGAGCTTGCAGCTGTTTCTTCGTTTTAACTGTCAGTGGGGGTGGCCTGATTGGGTGGGGGCTTGTCTGTCTTCTGATTGGTTGGGGGTTGGCTGTGTTCTGATTGGCTGGGGGTGTATTCTGTTCAGGTGGGGGCTTAGTTTTGCTCAGATTAGTCTTAGTTGCTGGGGGATTTGAGATGGTGAGCTGTGATCCTGCTGTTTGGCTTCGCGTTCGTGGTCGTGCCACATCTTCATGGTGGGCGTCAGTTCCCTTCATGTTTGGGTTGGGGGGGTTTGAAGCAGGTAGTGATGCAGCTGTGGTATGGCTTCTGGTCCGTGGTCGTGTTTCATCTTTAGTGTGGGTGTGAGTCTGCTTTCTATGTGGAAGTGTGGTGGTAGCATCTTGTGTGGCATTTGTGGGTGTGGGTCTGGTGTCATTCTTCGTGTTAGGTACTCATTTGTTAATGAGGGCGGGTTTTCGAATGGTTGGTAGGTGGGAGGTATCATCTCGTTTATTCATGCTGTGTGGGCGTTTTTCTATCTCTATGGCTTCTCTGATTATTCTGCTGTTGAAGTGTTCGGTTTTGGTGATAGTTTTGGTATTTTTAAAGTCAATCTCATGTCCTGTGGTTTTGAGGTGTTGGACCAGGGAAGAGGTCGGTTCTTCTTTTTTGATTGAGTTCTTGTGTTCTTCAATGCATGCACTTATTCTTCGGTTAGTTTGTCCAATATATGTCTGTTTGTATCTACCTTATCTACCTTGTATCTACTAGATGAATCAGAAGTTGGAATTAAGATTGCCAGGAGAAATATCAACAACCTCAGATATGCAGATGGTATCACTCTAATGGCAGAAAGTGAAGAGAACTTTCCTCCTTCACCCTCTTGATGTGGGTGAAGGAGGAAAGTGCAAAAGTTGACTTGAAACTCAATATTAAGAAAACTAAGATCATGGCATCTGGCCCTCTCAATTCCTGGCAAATAGATGGGGAAGAAAGGGAGGTAGTGACAGATTTTAATTTCCTGGGCTCCAAAATCGCTGCAGATGGGGACTACAGCCAAGAAATTAAAAGACGCTTGCTCCTGGAGAAGAAAGCTATAACAAATCTAGACAGCATACTAAAAATCAAAGACATCACCCTGCGAACAAAAGTGTGTAAAGCCAAGGCTATGGTTTTCCCAGCTGCATTGTATGGCTGTGAAAACATAAGGAAGGCTGAGTGCCAAAGAATTGAGGCCTTTGAACTATGGTGCCGGAGAAGACAACTGCGAGTCCCTTGGATTGCAAGGAAATCAAACCAGTCTGTCCTAGAAGAGATCAACCCTGACTGCCCTTTAGAAGGACAGATCCTGAAGATGAAACTAAAATACTTTGACCACCTAATGAGAAAGAAGGAGAAGAGCGTAATGGTGGAACAATTGAGGGTAAAAGATGAAGAGCACAGCAAAGAATGAGGTGGCTGGATGGAGTCACTGAAGCAGTCAGTGTGAGCTTAAATGGACTCTGGGGGAATGGTAGAGTTCAAGAAGGCCTGGAGAAACATTGTCCATGGGGTCATGATGAGTCAGACACAACTTTGCAACTAACAACAACATCTACCTTATCAGTTGGGATCTTTGGACAAATATTTCACCTGCTTTCCTCAAATACGAAAGTGACACAATGTAGGAGTGTCATGCCAGCTAAACAACACTTGAATTAAAAAGGTCCATATCAGATGTTGGGAACCAGAATAACCCGATGATAAGTATGCGACTGGAACAAACCAGACAGAACCTGGTATTGATGCAATGCTACTATGGCAATAGACCTAATGAGAGCAGATATATGAAACATATAAGAGAATTATTGATAGACAAAAAATCTGTATCCACACTGGAGAATAACTAGTTATCCAATGCTTCAACATAGTGAGGAGGAAGAGGAATTTGATCTCACAACTTGAGAAAGACCAACTAAATATTTTACCTGATCCTTAAGAAGACTCAGAATGTTCGGCCAAGTCCTGAAACTGGAATTTCACTCCCACCCTCTCCATTACAGAGCACAGCTGATGATATCAGGCCTAAGATCATAAATAAACTATCTAGAATCAACCCTTAGACCAGTTAGCAAGGCTCAGCGGAGATATACCATTAAAAAATATGCCAATTCAGCCCTCACAACCATTTTTATTACCATAATAATTCAAATCAATGAACTGATATATGCTACAGTTGCTGTAGATGTTTGATTACACAATTAAGAACAGCAGTACATACCCCCCCCAAAAAAAAAATGAGGTTAGAGCAGTGGTGGGGTTCAATTTTTTTTACTACTGGTTCTGTGGGCATGGCTTAGTGGGCATGGCGTGGCTTGGTAGGTGAGGCTTGGTGGGTGAGGTAGGGGAAGGATACTGTAAAATCTCCATTCCCACCCCATTCCAGGGGAAGGATACTGCAAAACCCTACGCCTTCCCCATCCCACTAACCTGTTTTCCAGCTCCGTTCTCCTGTGCAGGGCAACAAAAGAAGACACAGCTGATCAGCTGGGACTTGGGAGGCAGAGAATAGATGGGGGTGGGGCCAGTCAGAGGTGGTATTTGCCAGTTCTTCGAACTATCAAAATTTCTGCTACTGATTCTTCAGAACTGGTCAGAACCTGCTGAATACCATCTCTAGGTTAGAGGCTGAGATCAAGGCAATTCAGAGAAAATATAGCCAGCTGGTGGGATGTGTGAAGACTGGGGATAAGGCTGACTCCAATTGAAAACATTAAGACTGCTAAATAAAGTCTTGCAGAATTAGCTCCCAGGTACTAGACTATCTGAGACAAATAAGATAAATGTCTTGTTCTAAAAATCATCAAAGGTGTATATCCAACTGCAGTGCAAAAACACAATAACAGCAGAACTACCAAGAGCAGAAACTGAACAGTACTGGAGGAAAAGGAAGACATATAACACCAACTATGAAAAGGATGCAGCACCTGAAAGCAGTAAAGTGGTGGTAGGAGCACTCAGTGTTGTGACTCATAAGCTGGGAGAGAGGCTCCACCAGATCCCAGGAGCAACACCAGAGCTCTCTGTCTAGATAGATGGATTGATCAGATAGATTAGATAAATAGAAAGAAAGAAAGAAAGAAAGAAAGAAAGAAAGAAAGAAAGAAAGAAAGAAAGAAAGAAAGAAAGAAAGAAAGAAAGAAAGAAAGAAAGAAAGAAAGAAAGATAGATAAGATACATTATCTAGCATTTTTGTTCTCCATCCATATAATTTCAAAAAAGCATTCATCATCCTTGAACATTGCCAATTTTTAATAGTTGAATAGATGAAAAAGAACTAGAGGAACCCTAAATGTAACCAAAACAGAGATGTCATTGGTAAGAGGAAAAGTGATATGAGATTGAGGAGAAATATATTTTGGATGGATTTGCACGTTCCATTTAATAGAAAGTTTGCAGTCTAGAAATACTTGTTGATCATTAGTTGTCATTAGATTCACAGGAATTAAAGTGTACCACTTATAATCATTCTTCAGCTATCAAGACTTAGTGATGGCATAAGCCTTGGTTATATTTCATACTGTAGGACAGGAGTCAAACTTGTGATGACACATCATCATATGACATATCATGACTTTTTCCCCTTTCTCTGCTAACCTGGGGGTGAGTATGTCCAGCTTGTGACATATCTGGCCTGCAGGCCGTGAGTTTAACACCCCTGTTGTAGAAGAAAGACAGAATGGTCTTGAGGGACAGGAGGAAGAGGGTCTGAGTCTGAAGCAGATATGTAGCCTGAGAAATCATCTCAGATAACACCTTGCCTAATATTCACAAAGATTAAGGAAGAGAGGGGAAAGCACATTCAGATTTGCACAGTTCTATTCACTATTTCCTTAAAATAAAAGGCCTACATGATTTTGGTTTCCTAGTCAGGTCTACCTTGAAAGAATGACACATACACATAGAATATACCTTTAAAAATTTCAAAGTTGCAGCTGCAAAATTTTTTGACTTGGCAATAAGCCAGTATAATGTACAGAGAATATATGAAAAATCTGTTCTTGTTCCCACCTGCCTAATGGGCACTGTTTAAGATTTTTATGTTGACCATTAAAGTCCTAAGCAGCTATTTAATAGATCATATCTCCAACTATGAAGTAGCTCAGATACTTAGATTACAAGAGAGACCCTTTTGAAGATAACCCATTACCAGAAGGTTGTGGGCAACTTTAAGACTTGGCAACTTCTAAGACTTGTGAACTTCAACTCCTAGAATTGAAGTTGAAGTCCACAAGTCTTAAAGTTGCAAGTTTGGAGACCTCTGATCTATATGTTATCCATAAGTGTTTCATCTGTCAGTATTTAGAAAAATGGTTTAAAAAATTGCCAAGTTTAGTCATTAATGGCTTTTTAATTTTACTGATTGTAATGTTCTGCTTTAAATTCTGCATTTTTGTTTTAAATGTTATCAGCCATTATGCATGCAAATATAGTAGACAGGTAGGATATTAATCAATCAAAATCAATCATGTTTCTAAAGTTTCAGCTTCAATAAAAGTTTCCATTTATGCTTTTTATCACCATTAATTGTTATGAAATTAAATCTTAACCCTTTCACTCAGAGAGAAAGTGGCTATGTCATCCCAAACTCAAATCAGTTATCAATCATAGCTACAAGTCCCATAAGTCAATCATGACTACAAGTACAATATATTTTACATTGTATATGTTGACAGTTTGTGTTGTTAGATAAAGTCTTAAAACATGTGAGCAATATAGTCCAAATAAATAGTCCTTTTTCAAAGTCTTCTGTAGGAGATAAGATTCAGATTCTCTCAATGGGACCCTTAGCACTTTAGCTTCTCCTAATAATGCTGCCACCTCATGTACCCTCTAGCAACACTGGGATTCATTTAGCTGTAATTTTCTAGCAGAAGTGCTGATGAAAGCAGTAAGCCATGTTTGCTGGTCAGCTTTGCATCCCACTAAATCTAGCAGGAACACCATGCAGCTCACAACAGATCCAAAACTATGAAAATATTCAGGGCAATGTATCAACAGTTGAAACAGCCCCGGTAATAAATTAAGGTAATTTAAGACACTTAAACAATACCACCATCGACATCAATAATAAAATTGACAGAGCCATCAACATCGAACTAAGTAATAAAATCATCATAATCATCATTACTGTTACCATCAATAGGGAACTAATTACCAAATGCCCTCTGGCAGAACTCTATCATCTTCTAGAATGCATTTAAAGAAGGAGCACATATAACTTCTGAGGTAAAGTTGTTCCATAAGACTGAAGCTATAACTTAAAATTATCACCTCCTGTCCTTTGCCCCCTCCCCCCATTACTTCACAGAAATAGGAAACTACCAACAGCGTCTCCTTGAATGACCATATTGGACAGATTGATTCTGGTTGGAGAATGCAGCAAGCCATATTTGATAGATTCACTTTTGTGGCCATTTTGAATTTCCCCTCAATGTCCATGGTGCAATAGTGCATACTCAGCAAGAGTATATCAATGCTGATAGCAGGCCTAGTTTATGTAGCTGGACTCATAAACACAATTTTAACTTATTTTTTATTTTATTTTATTATTTTCTTTATTATTTTATTTTATTATTCTATTTTATTTTTTATAAAAATTATTGATTGCCCATCTTACCAAAAGAGTAACTCTCGGTGTCTTACATTTACATCTAAGTTAAAACATAAAAAGTTAAAATCAAACATTAAGACTAAAGACATATGGGGAGGGTGACAGCAGAGTGAGGAGGGGTGGGATCTGTTGTTACTTGAACAGCCACCTCCACTATGCTGGGCCCCCAAGCTACGTTGGGGCAAAGCTACGTTTTTAGGCCCTTATGAAAAGATAGGAGGGCTGGGGGCAAGAAGTTCCAAAGGGCAGGAGCACTAGTGCAGAAGGCCCTACTTTCTTGATACATCACTCCTGACCCTTCCCATGGTTTACGGAGAAGCTATGGCTTCTGAAAGGGAAGGCAAGGGATGATTCCAACCATGATGACACAATTTAGAGCTTCTACTAAGGCCTACTTTGTGGTGGTGAAACAGCAGTAGTTCTCTGCTCTTATTGTGTCCTCAGAGTGCTGCCCAGAGGTCCTATTTTGGGTTGCCTGTTCCTCCTAAATCAGGGGGTTCAATTGATCTTTTACAGGGCTGAGTCTGCATGGGCGCAATCCAGTCCAAAGCCATGCCGTCCTTAAGTTCCAGGCCGCTGCCACAGCTTTAGCAGCACTGTGCATCAAACCATAATGCCTTGTTCATTCAGTTCTAGAGACTACATTTTTGGGAAAAAAATAAAATGGCCAATGATATTATATTATTATTATATTGACAAATATAATAGCTTAGACCCCTATTGGCATTATTGGCAATACCATACCATAGTGTTGTACATTCTCCCCCAAACAGTGGTGGCCTAGCAATAATTATGATAGGCTGTCCCAGAGGCTCCAGATTTTTTCCAGAGTGTGTGCTCAAATACCACCAGAAGAGAATCAGTGATCACTAAAGAAGGAGGAGGCAGAGATGGCATGAAGCTCAGGTAGATGGTGGTGATCATTTAAATAATCTTCATTGACTCTTTCCGAGAGCTACTGCCAATTCTGAGCAAGTTTCATATATGCTGAATAGATCTTTTTCTATTAAGAGAAGGAAAACAGCCATAGAAATAGCCATTCAGGAAAGGGCTAATTTTTTGTTACAAACTATAGAAATAGATTCAATGTGAAGACTGCCGTGTAATCTGGTTCACTTTATTAATTAATCTGCCCAATGTAAGTCTAGTTTCCTCTAGTTTCCATTTGCAAAATTGAAAAAAAAATGTTCTTCAGATGCTTAATTCTAAATTTGCATACAGTATGAATATGTATGATTGGATCAGTAATCTCTCTCTCTCTTGCTATTTCTGTGGATCCCTACCAATACCATACCACAGTGTTATGCATATTGTGATGTGGAAGGTTTAACACAACTATGTAAATTTTTGGGTGCTAAGAAATATTATTATGCATCAGAATGTTGTTTGAAGACTAGGTAGCCATACATGTATTTGAGATAAACCTCAATCCTCATAAATCTTATTTGTGGTCAGGCTTCAAATTCTTAGTGTGATGGTTCTGATATCAGAAGTTCAATCTGCTTTATAAGACAGGTAGGGAATTGGGGGGAGGGGTTATCATTGGCAATTTTTTTCTGGATCCCAAGTGCAAGCCATTTTCTCCCCCCATTCTTCTCCTCCTCCTACCTATGGGGGATATTGGAAAGCCCAGAGAATAATTGGCTAGAAAAGCAAATTTTATAAGATCGAAGATGGCTGACACAAGGCAATTTCTTTCCTTAATAATTAACACAACCTGTTCTTGGCAGAATGATTAATTCCATGGAAGAGCCAATGGGCTGTTTTTCTCTTTCTCACTAAGCACTAGGAAAACCTTCTTAAATATATCCTGAAGATTGGAGGAATTGGCATTGGCTGGACATCCTAAGCCTCTTTAGAAGCTCCCTTAGTTTCAGTCTCAATATTTTCCATATTTACTTCTCAAATAATGGATTTATTTCAAAGGCAAAAGAAGAAAAAGCTTCGTGCTGAAAGAAAGAAAAAGAAAGAAAGGAAGAAAGAAAGAAAGAAAGAAAGAAAGAAAGAAGGAAGGAAGGAAGGAAGGAAGGAAGGAAGGAAAGAAAGAAAAAGAAAGAAAGAAAGAAAGAAAGAAAGAAAGAAAGAAAGAAAGAAAGAAAGAAAGAAAGAAAGAAAGAAAGAAAGAAAGAAAACATTACAAGTTAGCTACTTTCCGAGGATGCATATTTTTGTTCTGAGCAAAGCTAGAATAAGTGTAGGCCAGAACTGTTTTTTTTTCCAGGTAGAAAAGAAAGAAAATCCCACATGTAAATATACACAAATGTCCTGCCATTACTATTAAAGTAATTGCTAGAAGATACAACTTCCTTCTATCTGTTTCTTTACCAACTGTCTGCTAAGCATGGTATATGTGCAAAGCATGTGAATAAATCATAATCTCAGGTGAAAATATGGCATGAATAGTTTAATGTTAATTTCAGGTGAGTTTGATATAATTTGCTTGGTTATTGTTGGGAGGTAGTCCATAATTTTAAAATGACATTGGAATACATCTGTGTGCAAGTACTCGTGAAACAATATAAAAATAAAAGAGGTAATATTACATTTTGGTTCTTTCCTTTTTTCCTCTCAGTTGATCTTCCATTTTCAGTTGCTTCTCATTTATACTGGCTGACATATTATGGATAATAATTTTAATCCATTGTATGTCTTTTAACTGCAAAATTCACAATAGTCATTAACTCAATTTGAAACAATTATAGAAAAGCACAACTCCATTGTCCCCCTCAAAGTTTTACTATACCCTAAGGATGAGGGGAAAGGAGAGAAATACATGTGCCCAGCAGCAATATTATTCCATATTGTACATCCATTCTTGCAAGCCCAACCAAACTCAAATTAATTGTACTGACTAAACTTTTCTCGTTGGAGAAAATTAAAGATATGCTATTGTCAACACTTGAGCGTAACCTTGCCGACACTTAAATGCAGAAAAGGGTGTGACATCCTGCCCTCGCTGCCTTGTGTTAATTAATCACTCTGGTATTTAGGACCATTCAAGCAGACAAATTAATGGAGAATAATTAGTGTATCTTTGTTCCAGCTCAGCTCTACACACACCATACACTCTTACAGAAAGAGGAAATATGGAGACAGTGAGCCATTAGCATGCGCATAGTTTCGCTTTTGTTCAGTCCATTTTGCAGAGATCAAGAGAAAAACCAAATTAGCAGATCTGTGCCTGGGGTTATGGCATCCCTGTACAAAGGGAGATCTCTGTTGGGTTCTCCTTTCAGAAGTAAGTTGTTGATCCTGCAGTTAGATTTCGCAAAACACTGTTATAACAGTCTTTCTTTCTTTCTTTCTTTCTTTCTTTCTTTCTTTCTTTCTTTCTTTCTTTCTTTCTTTCTTTCTTTCTTTCTTTCTTTCTTTCTTTCTTTTTCTCCTTTTCTTTCTTTCTTTCTTTCTTTTTCTCCTTTTCTTTCTTTCTTTCTCTTCCTTTCTTCTTCCCTTTCTTTCCTTTCCTTCTTCCTTTCTTTTCTCCTTTCTATCCTCCCTCTCTTCCTTCCTTCCTTCCTTCCTTCCTTCCTTCACCAAACAAGATAGGCTATGACTTTTTAAACAATACTCAAGACAGCTCTTACCTTAAGCTACCTTCTGTTTTACTAAAAAATATTCAATTTTTCTTACGCACACCTACTATGTATCACTTATGCCAATAGCTGCTTCAAAGAATCTACATCTTTCACATATATCAAAATCCTTATATCAGTTGTAATTTTTTTCAGAATTCCTTTTTTTTACCCTACCAGACCTCATATTTTCATGATATCTGGAAAAAAAATTACAACTGACTGTGCTAGAGGTGTTATCACAATGGAAGAAAACTAGAACCAGTCTAATGGTCCATCTCCATGAAAATTACAGGTAGCTGACCAAGATTTAGCAAGTAGTGCAAAGTATCCATGGCTGGCCAAGGTATCTTGATGCCTGAAACATATTTACCACTAGTGTGAGTGTGTATATATCTGTGTGTGTGTGTGTGTATGTGTGTATATATAAATGTGTATCCTGAATATGTATGTATCTGTGTGTATACCTAAAAACACTCACTCACCCATTCCACACATACATACACACACAAAATAATGAAGCCTTAGCTGCCTTTCTATGATGATCCATATCAATTGTGAAAGGTGCATACAAATCCACTCAGGATTCCCCCTGAGTCACTTACAGCACCTTCTAAATCATCCAACCCTCACTGTGCTGCTATAATCATAATGATAAGCTTTAGATCATCTCAGAAATGGTTGGGTGGTGCTAATAGAAGGTGTTAGTCAGAAATAATGAAGTAAGCAGTAATAACTAAAAATTCTGGCAGAAACCAAAGTAAAGATTGACCATCACATACCACCAACCACATTTCAGTATCCCAATTTAGCTCAGATGATACAGTAACTTCGGAAGCACACTTCGGCACAAAGCTCTTTTAAAACATGCATATGGTCTTTGAGCAAAGGCTGAAAGAAATAAGACAGAGTGAAAAGAGAGAGAGCAAATGCACACAATAACACCCCCCCCCCTTTTTTTAAAACACTCACAGCAACCCTTAAGCCACCCCCACTTTCTCTTAGCACACTGAATGCCTACCTGCAATCAGACCTTTCAAAAGATCCCATCCCACAAAAATCTCATCCAGCTATCTGAAAGTGCAGCCTTCTCATTTAAAGACAGACCTTACCCACGGAAGGGGCTGTGCTGACATCAAGGCCACCTGGCCATGACTAAAAGAGCTGGCCCCATATGCGGCGGCGGCTGAGCAGCAGAATGTAATTTAGTCGCACCAGCAGGTGCAGAGGTCAATGATTTTATATTAATGGGGATCACTACAGTTCTAAGCTGTGGCGTGCTTTGAAATAAATGTTGTACACGGCGGCGGCAGAAAGAGCTCAGCAGAGGAAATGAGCTGTTCCGCTTCTCTTCATGCCTAGCAGAAAACATCAGGACTTTGCCCTGTCATCCTCTGTTCAAAACAACACAAAACTGCTAATATACCTCTTAGGAGAGGGGATGATAAAGTAACCATTTGAATAATGATTGTTCTCATTACAATTACACACTACGTATGTGCAGCTCATCCAAAAACAGATACCAAAATATAATAATAATGATAATGATATGATGATGATGATGAGGAGGAGGAGGAGGAGGAGGAGAAAAAGAAGAAGTCCTGATATTTACAGGAATTTTCTAGGAAAGGGCCCAAATTACACATAGGTTTCTGGTTTTAATTGCTAAGTTTTGTCCAGTCCCCAACAACATAACCATTCATATTGTCTCTGTGCATATATGTGTGATATTGCTTCCCACTACACCACATGTCTTTAAGAATGTGGCTGATAACCATAAGAATTTTCCCCAAGGCAATAAAAGCAGAAATCTCTAACTTGGAGACTGATATGTCCACTTAATATTTTGCCTACACACTGACCTCTCTGGTTCTTCTTCATATCATCATCGTCATCGTTGTTGTTGTTGTTGTTAATGATGATGATCTTTGGTGAGATTCAAAGCCTTTGGGGCTGGTTGATAGCTCAACAGATTGAGTCCTAACCAAGAATCTAGGAACTGTTAAGTTGTTGTTGCTGTTGTTGTTATTGTTGTTGTTATTGTTGTTATTGTTGTTGTTATTATTATTATTATTATTATTATTATTATTATTATTATTATTATTATTATTATTATTATTATTCCTGGGCAGAGAGGTACTGTGCTAGACAAAGCATTGGTTGAGATTATCCTGCAGTTTTTTTTTTTTAATCATGCTTAAAGAAGTCATTGGAAATTCAGATATGCTCATAGAAATAAAGATGATAGTCTATTGCTTTGCAGAATGGAAGCTTTGGGTTTTAAAAAAATATTTTATTTCACATAATAATTTAAAAAGGTAGACATAGATATTGCCAAAGGAGGTTTCATGGGTTCAATAGCATTTCTGGGCACTTTTTAAAAGATTTTTGTTTAAAAAAACATTCCCCTTTCAGCTGAACAAATGCAGATTAATCTAAATACCCTAAAGGTGCTTTTTCAAGAGGTAATTGGACTTTCTGATTTTTCTATGAAGAAAATTCATTTCTCATTCAAGAAGCTGACTCTGTGGTTTCTTCCCCAAACCCCAAAAACTTTAACCTTAGACTATCTACTATTGACCTCACCCCTTTCCTAAGAGGTCTGTCCTATTGTTTCTTTTATATTGTATTTTTCTTATATGTATCCATGTATTCATAGCCATGTTTTACTTATACCTATTATCTTGTAAGCAATTGACAAATAAACAAACAAACAAACAAATAAATAAATAAATAAATAAAATAAAATAAGCTTCTCCAGCTCTTTGGGACAACCATGACCTGGATGACTGAGAATCTCCATAGACAAATCTGAATAGAGTTGTGAGTGTCAAAAACAAAAGAGAATTTATCTGAAGTTTATTTCAACATTGTTAGAAGTTCAGAAGTTTGAGAGTCACAGATGACTCCTATATTGGGCAGGGACTTGGACTACTAGAAGACCTCCAAGATCCTTCCAAGTCTATGATTTTATGAAATGCCCAATACTGTCTACATAAGTAAATGTCCAGGATAAACGAGAAAGACAAGGGAAGGAGGTATGAACGAACAGCTCTTCATACTATTAATCACAATGCATTATTTTACCAGGCTTCTGATCAAACTCCTTTGGGAAAAGGATGTTGAAGAACTGTATTGCAGGTGCTGGAGTGGTCGAAAAGAAGCAAGAATATTAGAAGTATACTGGAAGTGTGTAGCAGTCAATGGTTGCTTGCAAAGTTCAGGTCCCTCTGCCTCTGTTGCTTTGTGTAGCCATCCATTATCTATCAACATCCTATTTCATCTTTTCTAGCTTTCTAGGCCAACTAAGCAGAACAGAAAAAGCTTTTAATGTTTTTTTTCCCCTCCCAGTTCATCATCATAGCATAATTTCTCCTACCTTTCTGAAATTTTGCAAATTTCTTTGCCTAGACATGTTTCTGCAATGTATATTATTTTATAAATTATATGTTATTTCCTCAGTGCTTCCTGAAATAGCCATATGATCTTCTAACATGGCACTGTTGCATAGTCATTCCAGAAAAGGCAGGAAATGATGTCATGAGGCCAATGCTGCTGTAATCTTTTTACAAAATGCAAGAAGCATTCAGTCACCTTTCACCTTTTACATTTTTAAAAATAAGCACGCTCCCTTCTACTTCCACTGTGTATTGTTTCCCGGGAAAGGATAAATGCTTAGCAGCTCTACCTTCTTGCTAGCATTTGTCCTATTATGGATTCACTGAGTGCAAAGCATCCAAATTTGCTCCCAGGAGGATTTGTGGCAGAATCACTTTTAATTCCAACCCTAAGACTGGGGAAAAAATAGTCTTGCACAAAACGTCTGAACATAGCCATATGAAAATTGGCAGGTTTGATCTGATCCCTTCATAGAGATCAATTCTACCTTTGCATTTCATCAAATTTTTACAAACAAATAGATACATTTTTAAAAGTAAGTTATATTTATTCTTACAGGGAAAGCTTTACTAATATCTAGTATGCATTATACCCTCACCTATCCTACCTCATATATCCTACTTTATTATCATAATACTAAGTAGATATTATTATATGTATTTGAGAAAATTAGTTTCCTCTCCCCACCCCCCACCATAACTTATTTTTTAGAAAGGGACAAGATTTGGATTCTTGGGAAATATGGCCATGGGATGATTGCTATTCCCCATTTTTGGTGGTAAAAGTCATCATAAATTCAGTCATCTTTCAGATAAATATGGGATCATCCCTGAAAATTATATGCAGTTCTGATAAACAGTAATTTGTTGTCTGTCTTTCAAATAACAGTGGAAGATGTAACAGAGTTTCAGAATCCTGAACTGAAAAAAAGATTTGATCCTGGTATACTCCATGGGACACTGAATCTCTCTAAGGTGGCAAAGTGTTTTATCAATATTCAGACTATGAGCTGTGAGACGCAGAGGTTAGAATGCAGTACTGCAGGCTACTTCTGCTAATCATCTGCTGCCAGCAGTTAGGCAGTCGGGTTTCATCAACTCAAGGTTGACTCAGCCTTCCATCCTTCCTAGGTCAGTAAAATGAGGACCCAGGTTGTTGGGGGCAATATGCTGGCCGTGTAAACTGCTCAGAGAGGGCTGTGAAGCACTGTGAAGCAGTAAGTCTAAGTGCTATTGCTACAAATGAAATATTATTCTAGGCCATATCTTGAATACACAGAGAGAATGTATGCATCTTTGTATATACATTCTAACTGCTACTTTCTCAGAATAGACATTTTAGCATTAAACAAAGCCATCTGATTGGACCATAGAAGTGTGCCTTCTGTGTACCAGTGCTCTTCAAAATACCAGTAGGGCGGGATCTATTCAAATTTTAGGAGAAACCTGCTTCTGAAACCAGGTTTCTCCTAAAATTTGAATGGATCCCACCCTACTGATTGACATTCTTTGCTTTCATTTTGTTCCATTCTGGGTTTATTGTTGCCATTGTTGTGCTGTTTTTTGTGGGTTTTTTTTTTTTTGCACTACTATTGTTCGTAAATATTTTTAACAATTGTAAACCACCCAGAGTTATATGGTGGCATATAAATTTAATAAATCATTGTGATTGGTCCCACAGTCAACCAGATGTTTGTCCACCAATTGAATCTTTCCCAAAATAGGCAGGTATTCTTAGTCTTAGAATAACTTTATTATCACCTTAAATGTACACTAATTAGCATACATTAAAATGAAATTTTGTTGCATGCAGCTCTCAAAGGATCACTCCAAAACACACTACCAAAACATGACAAAACAAACAAACAAATAAATAAATAAATAAATATGCATACACCCACATATATATGAAAACATATATGTTGTTTAATAATATTAAACAAGCTCAGGATTTACTCAGCCTTCCATCCTTATGGGGTGGGTAAAATGATGACCCAAAATTGTTGGGGGCAATAGGCTGACTCTGTAAAACCCCTTAGAGGGGGCTGTAAAGCACTATAAAGTAGTATATAAGTCTAAGTGCTATTGCATATCTATTAAAGATATTGTCATAAGATGTAAGCTGTTCAAAATAAGCTGCCTTCTGAAATTGTCTGATGGTAACACCCATGGTGCCCAAGTGGTCCAGATGTTTTGAATTGCACCTAAGGTATCTCATACTATTGATTCTGTGTTCATTTTCTTTTGCCATAAACATTCTACTTCTATTTGCAGGTCTTTGTATTGCATGATTTTCTCCAGTTCATTCTCCTATTTTGCTGTCTCCAGGTACTGCCATGACCACTATCCAGACTTTTTTTGTCATTCTTATTGCCAACTGTTAATAATGTGTTATATGGCCGATGCTTGTCTACTTGAATTCTAAACTCCCAGAGCACTTTAGTTTCTTCATTTTGTAATACTTTATCTATTTTATGGACCAAACAGTTCTTGCTTGCAGGCAAATGGTATTTCTTACAAATATCCCAATGCAATAACAATGCAACATTGTTGCTACTTTGTCATGCCATTGTTTGTGGTCAGTCTGTGCAATCTTCTTTCAGCACTAACCAGGTGGTCTTTGTTTTTTTCCACAGTGGACAGCAAGAAAACTATATCTCAGTAATTTTTTGGGCACATTGCCTTCAAACAAGATTCCATTTGGGCAGCTATGTAATTAATGAGTTATAAAATGCAAAAAGCTGGAACTGAGAACATAAACTGATATTGGGAACTTATGGAACATGGGATTGAAATAGATAACTTAGCCAAAAAATAATAGCTCAGCAGTACTGAACACTCACAGGTTCTTCACTCCTCGTTCAAGGAAGTGCAAAGTCATGCAGAACAGAAAAGAATTGCAGGTTTCATTTCTGGTGGAAAATTGGGATCTCATTCTTAGAAATATGAACAAGAACATGTGATTCTCGCATATCAGTTACAAGCTTATGGGCCTTTTGTATTGTAATATGCAAAATGTTTTTAGTGAAAATTACAGAATGTCTTGACCCTTGGTACCCTATTATACAAACACTATAGTGAGTCTTTTGCAAAAGAGAAGTGAACATGATCCACACCATCTTGGACAATTTAATATATAAATTGTAGAGACTACCAATATCCTTTCAGAATTTAATCTACCTATTTTAAAATATGACCAAGCCATGACAGAAAAAGTACAAAAACATTCTAGTGAAATAACCCTTTCTTTTATGCTATTTCACAAAGTAATTGAATGTCATTTCTACATCCGCAAGTTGTTTTTGTTTTTTTAGGAGTAGCAAAATCCTAAGTTTTAATCGTGTGTGGTTCACTCTGAATAAAAGCTATTGTAAGCTAACTATTCACTATATCACAAAGAATATTTCTTGCCTTTAATATCCACTGCTGAAATAAACAAATTAGTGAATTCTTTTCACAAAAGCAATCAATTTTTGAAACTGAGGAAAATGATCCTTTTGTGGATGTGGAATGTGGATGTGGAAAAAAATCTGTTAATGACAGTATAGAGAGCAATATCTAAAGACTGTGCCTTTCATATACATGGCATTTAAATGATTATTTTGTATATGTATGTATGTGCCATGTACACATAATACATACTATACATATTATAATAATACTATTTGGGTATATGCCACAGATGTACAGTTGCTCTAGTCAATCAGAAATGTCTTCTTAGAAATAGAGGTGAACAGTTTAGACTAGAAATTCTTCAGTTTATCAACCCCTTTGTGAAGTTTCAAATTGTTCACTGACCTTTAAACATTATATGCAAATGTCTTATTAAATATTATTATTTAATAATAATGAGCCACAGTGGCACAGTGGTTAGAGTGCAGTATTGCAGGCTATTCTGCTGACTGCCTGCAATTTGGCAGTTCAACTCTTACCCTCAAGGTTGACTCAACCTTCCATCCTTCTGAGGTCAGTAAAACAAGGATCCAGATTGTTGGGCGCAATAGGCTGACTCTGTAAACTGCTTAGAGAGGGCTATAAAGCATTATAAAGAGATATATAAGTCTAAATGCTATTGCTATTTTAACTAAGAGCACTATGAATAAAAATAACTTTGCTTGGAACAGCTTACATCCTGCTTTGATACCTTCAAGATCGTCAAACAGCCATATCTCCCTATCTCAGGTCTTTGGGAAGGGCTCGATAGGTGGATAAAAATGCCAAATCCTGTCTGAATATCTGGCTGACTGTGTGATGAATGTAAAAATAATGGATAGCATCACTGACTCTTGCATAGCCCTCATTTAATGTAAACATGTAATTATCATTATTTTTTGCTTGATTTTTGGAGTCTGCCTGGACAATGCCTCTAGTTTTCTTGACCAAGTTTTTCAGAAATTGTTTGTCCATTCTTCCTTCCTAGGGCTGAAAGAAAATGTTCTTTGTGCCTAAGGCAGAACCAGTTGGCTTTGTGCCTAAGGCGGAACGAATGTACTGTTTCCTGGTTTCTATTCTGATACTTTAACCACTACACCAAATGATTCTTTTAGCATTACCATACTCAGAGGAATATTTTTAACAAAAATATCATATTCTCCTAATATTCTGCCAAATCAGAAAGGCAACAAGATAGTCAAGAAAATACCAGAACAAACAATGACATTTTTTTTTTGTTAGCATAAATATTCTGTATTGGCAGCTTCCATACTTTCAATGAGAAGAATGTTCCAATGGAAGTGAAAAATCATTTTTATGTAAATAATGATTTAAGTAAAAATATAAATAGCTACTGGGAAAGCCAAGGGAAATCATCAAAACCATAAAAAAATGAAAGTTAGAATATTTTGCACATGTGATGCGACACCCAGAAAAACATGGCACACTTCACTTAATCCTCTAAGGAAAAATTGAAGGCAAATGAGGTCTAGGCAGAAGAAGAACATAATGGTTTCAAAATATAAGGGACTGGTTGGACAAAACTCAATAGCACTTTTTCATGTGGTTGTTGATAAAAATAGGATCGCCAACATGATCACCAACATCCAATGATGGATATGGCACAAGAAAGAAGTAAAAATAAATAATCAAATATGTAAAAAGTACCTCTTTTCAAGCTAATGCAATCAACTTGTTTGAGCTGTTGTTTCAATAAATTTGAAGGCTGCTGGCCTTGATAGTCTTGTGTAATGAATTCTTTAACAGGACAGTACTGATGTCAATCTTATCAGATAGACCAGACAGGAAACATGGGCAGTTAAGCCAATTCATTTTATTGTAAAACTACATTAATATAATCTTGCTAGTCTGAAAGTACAATTCTCCTACTGTCACCTTTAGAGTCCGAGATCCTAGGTGTGACCACTCACTGTGGGTGATGCTGTCTCTTAACTGACCAGTTCCCTAGGCAGCACCTCTCTGTCAAGTGTTCCAAGGTCATTTCCCATACCAGTTGTAATGGTATGACTGAACCACAGCACTTTTTATATTTCTGTGAAATATAAATGATCATATAAAAGTTGAATATTGATATAATCCCTCATGAAAATTTCTTGTTTCACCAATATGAGATAAATGAGCACATGCAGAATTTCCTTCTCTTTTTATCCTGTAAACTAGATTCTAATACAAAGAACACTGCTATTTCAATTGAGGTCCTGACCCACCTCTTATCCAAATCAATGAGAATCTTTTGGCTGTCTTCAGGGGAAGCCAACTGGAGATACTACAACCAAAGTCTCACCTACTTAGCACTCACTCATCTGCCCCAGCTCAGAATTTCACACTTAAAGTCACTTAACCACTTGGCACTGGCTGAATGCATTCCCATTAAGAGAGCATTTTACAAATGTTGTCCGATTAAGCAGTGGTGTTGCTATTCATTATTGTAAAAGATAAATCAGATTCCTGGGAAAGGTGCCAATAAAACAGTTTGTATTGTACTTACATATTTGACTCTTGATAGATTTGGTGAAAATGTCCTCATGTTAGTGTAATAAAAGCCCATTATCAATTTAACAGCAGAAACCTGAATTCATTTGTCAGGAAGATAGCAGTTCAAACACCAGTTGCCTTTTTAAGAGGATGGCTAAAAGTCTGTCATGAAGAAATCCATTTGTGCCCATAACAGAAAAATGGTGCATTGAATCATGTTTTTTAAAAAATATATTTTTTTGCTCCCAACTGAGATGACAGTTTTGCAACAATAAATCACCTTATTAATTATTAAGGGATGATTCTAACCAAGTTTTTAAAAAAATAAACAGAAATTTAACACAGACTTTTTGAATTTATTAATGATTTTTGATCATTAAAATCAAAAGTTATTTTCCCTTTTGAATAATAACATGTAGGTAATAAATCTTTCCAAAACAATTTGGAATGGTGAAATCTCAATAAAACAGTATAGTCTTTTGACAGTGGAGAGTTGGTTACATACTATTTTAATATTCAACAGAGTGACATACAACATTTCTGTTAGTATTGTACTGAATGAATTGTACATAATGACATCATCCAATTTTATTATTTCATACGCCATTTGTAGATGTACTAAATGTTAGCTTCTAATTTTCCAATTCTTCAGAAAGTATAAAAAGTTCTTTGATTATCCAAAATCTTAAACAAATGTGGTCATGTTTCATTCTATTGATGACTATTTTCAAAGACTATGGATTGAAATTCTGAGTCCATTCTGAAATGGGATTGAAGCAACTATTATAGTGTAATGCCAATGCTAAACTCCAATACTCCGATTTTCTCTTTCTAAGCCGCCTCAAACAGCAAAGTTCATAAATTTCAGGCCCTTCCCAGGTGATCCTTTGTGTAATGGTTTTAGAATTAGCCCAAGAATGACAGGATCTGTTTTAAACAAAGGTAAATGCAAGGAAATCACCTTTAATAGATTATTTTTGTAAATGACATCTCCTTCATGATACAGATGACTTTTTTTCACCATGTCTCTCCCTTTTCTAATCCATATGCTATAATCTTGAAAAGTCAAATTTCTCGGGGTTAAGGGCCTCATGTGAGTTTAGCAAAATGTATTGTGCATGGATAATGAAAAAATAACCACAATGAAGGAAGTTACTTAACAATCATATGATTCACTTAACAATCATATGATTCACTTAACCAAAGCAGCAAAAAGAAAAAAAAGTTGGGAAATCTGGTATTATTCATTTAATAACCACAAGATTTAGCAATGGAAGTCACAATCCCAATTGTGGTCATAAATCAAGCACGAGATATATATGCTATCATTCAGATTTTAACACTTCTAAGTTGCATTAATGAAGCATCTCTTTTGTGATTATATAGATCTCATTTTAGCTGGATTATGTGCCTTTTCTTCAGGACAGTGAGGGAGACAATCATGACAAAACAGGAGTCAGGGGGAAATCCCACCCACCCACAAATTAATGAAATATTGGTTGCAGCTGTGGTAGAAGAAGGAAGTGCTTCTCTTTTCTTTTTTTTAGTATGGCAGGCAGTATTCAGAGCAGAAACAACAGCTGCCACAGGTCTGAAGAAAAATTACACAGCAAACAAAATGCAACACCAAAATGAGTAAGTAATTCTAGGCTATCCAAGCTAAATTGCTATGGCTGGCAAGCTTGGTAATGTGAGGCTCTTGAGAGTTGCATTGCATTGAAATGTTTGATGCCAGGGAATGGGAGTCACCAAGAGAATTTGTATTACACATCTATGTTTCCTGCAGGAATGGAGAGCCTCAGCTCTAGCAGAAAAGAAACACAAAACACTGTAACAAAAACTGAGCAGTTGCTTTGCCAGTAGGGAAGCAAGTATTCACATAAACATTTATCTGGGGTGCACAGAATAATGGCTGAACAAGCCTCTTTAGTTTAGGGGATAGTCCAGTTGCCTTTATTTAAAAAAAAAAAAACAGATGCAAGGCAATATATAGCTGGCGCCCACCAAACATGCACTCCATCTCCCAGAAGCCAGGCTTATCTAGTGCCCTGGATTAATATCTGGGGGGGAAAAAACCTAATTTTTAAAAAACTTCCCAGAGACTGGTGGGAGCAGAGCCATCCAAAGTTCATAGGGGTAGGGAGATTGTTCTAAAGGGGGGCATTTCCCAGAAAAGTCATGCCTCTTAGATCAGTGGTGGGATTCAAATTTTTTTTACTACTGGTTCTCTGGGCGTGGCTTGGTGGATGTTGTATGGCTTTGTGGGTGTGGCAGGGGAAGGATACTGCAAAATCCCCATTCCCTCCCCATTCCAGTGGAAGATTACTGCAAAATCCCATTTCTTCCCCACCCCACTAACTTGCTTTCCAGCTCCATTCTCCTGTGCAGGGCAACAAAAGAAGACTCAGCCAATCAGCTGGGATTCGGGAGGCAGAGAATAATGGGGGCGGGGCCAGTCAGAGGTGGTATTTGCCAGTTCTCTGAACTACTCAGAATTTCTGCTACCGGTTCTCCAGAACTGGTCAGAACCTGCTGAGTACCACACCTGTCTTAGATCCAATCCAATATGTCATCTCAAGGAGGGGGACATAGAGGAATTTGGAGCACGCCCATCCTGTGAATGGGTGGGAGGGGCAGACATGGTTGAAGACACAATAGCCTGACCTTGTGTCATGTAGCGCAATGCAGTAGTCCACTTAGGAAGTGACTAAACCATAAGTAGAACTCCTGATCTAGGAGTTGGTGCTATTTAGATTTTAAAAAGCATGAAGTTCTCTAAAGCTTATCTGGCCATAGCTGCTAACTATTCCTTAAACAGTAACTGTGAGTCCCAAATTATGCACTGATTGTGAGTGGAAAAGTTTAATTCCTGGCAGAAGCAATGGTGGAAAATCTCAGGATCCAATTTCAAAGTGGCCCAAAACACAACACAATCACTTGGTCTTGCTGGACTGAAGGTGAATGTGGTTCCCTTCCAGATCTCCACAGCCTCCAGACACATAGGCAACAGTATTATTTGGTGGACCGCTGAATGTCAAGATTTTGATGAAGCTTCCCTCTGTGCTCAGCTTGCCCAGAAGTTTCATGTAGAATTTATAAAGAGAGAGAGAGTAATTCAACAAAGGAACCCAGCAAAGCAGGGCTGTGGAGTCTGGTCTTTCTCCATCTACCAGTAGTGATTTGAACCAACACTCATGGAAGGAGGAGAATTGCTGCACATCATACATCCCACTCCCAACTTTCTGATTCAGAAAAAATCATGATCAATAGGATTGGAGGCCACTGAGAAATTAAGAAATCCCAGGATAGATGTACTCAGGGCTGGGATTCTACCGATTCTGTCTACTTCTGTAGAACCGGTTGCTCTGAAGAGCAGCAAACAGAGAGCATACATAAAACCAGTTCTATGTTTGATGCTGTTTTGGACCACCCGCCTGCCCGGGCTGTTACCTGACCTTTATTTCTTCCATTTTCAACCTCAGCTGCTTTGCGCGACACAGCTGCGGTTGAAAAAGCAGGAAAAAAGGGCTGTCTGGGCAGCTCAGCAGGTCATAAATTGCACTCGTGTGACTCACGTGCACACGCATGTGCGTGCAATGCAAAGCGACAGAACCGGTAGTTATACCGGTCGAATCCCATCCCTGGATGAATTCCTACTTTCTGAAGTCATCAACAAGTATGACCAATGCTGTCTTACATTTAAGATGGCTGTTAGGAGAATCTGAGACCGCATTTCAAACGATTCTGAGTCCCAAAGATGGTTTTCCAAAAGGCAATTGGACTTTCTTGGGTTTTTTTCTTCCCTTGAAAATGTTTTGCTTCTCATCCAAGAAACTTCTTCAGTTCAGTTGCTTTTTGGAAAGCCATCGTTTGAACAACCATTATGGTATCTGAATGGTCGAGAATCTCCATAAGCAAGTGACTCTAGGCCAGGTGTGTCAAACTTGTGTCTTCACAGAGGCGTCACGAGACGTATCAGAGCTTTTTTCTCCTTCGATAAGCTGGGCGGGAGTGGGGCCTGCACATGACAAATCCATCTGGGGGGCCGCGAGTTTATCCCTGCTCTGGGCAGTCATAGGAAAAGGGTAGTTATGTTACCTTTCTATTTCCAAAGATTTTTTAATTTTATGTCCATTGTCCTTACCCTTTCTGGTACCTTGCTAACCTCTGATATTCTCAGTGAGGCAGGGGCTTTTCCAGCCCTGCTATCTATCTTCTAATATCTTGATTTCTTGAGGCAGGGGCTTTTCCAGCCCTGCTATCTATCTTCTAATATCTTGATTTCTTTATTTCCAAGATAGCATTTCTTCCTCCCATTCATTCTTGCCAATGCCATTCATGTGCTTGATCACAAAATATGATTACTATACTGACCATCCCAGTTCATATTTTTAAGTAATCTTCTTTTTGGATAGAATAAAAGCTTACCAAATTTTATAGCAATACTAGAGAGCTTGCAATCTCTGCATGTAATCAGTTTAAACTAGTTTCCAAGCACAAGCTTTTGTTAATAGAATAGTATTGTTGATGAAGGATGGTATATTTTATCATTATTTTAAAAATGAAACTTTGGGGTTAAATTACAAACACAAACACAAACAAAAAACAAGGTACTATAGAATCCAATCCCTCTTTTCCCTCTACCCCTTGTGTGTGCTCACGAATGGCATTGACTATTTGTCTTCCAGTACAACAGAAACAGATGTGTGACACCTGGGGTAAGACACTATAATGCTTACTCTTTTTTCTTCTTTTTCAATTTGTACAACATCAGATAAATTTAGTTTACTGCCCTCCCCTGCTCTCTCACTTATTGTATTTGGATAGTAATTGTTTTTGCTTGAAGTATACGCGTCTTCATCTCCATACAAGAGAAACTGAAGTTCCCCATTAAAAATATTCAGGGAAAACCTAAGGCATTTCCTTTGGATTTCTCTTGAACAACAAATAATTATTCTTCACACATTCCAGGACTGCTGCTGTCTCCTCCTATTACCACTCTACCACCCTTCCCCCACCCTGAACATTTTCTCTGATAAATCTGCCTGCAGCATTAAAATGTCTTCCCTGTCATAGTGGCCTGATTTCTAGCTTGAAATGTACTCGTGCTGTTTGGTGATAATCTGTTTTTAAAAATTAGGGCTGCTTCAGTTAGCCATGCCTTTTTCCTTTTCATGCAGCACAAATGCAGCTGGTACACATCTGATGTGTGAAATCCTGATGGTTTCTTTTAAGATAGCTTGCTTGTAAGGAAAGTCAGGTGCTTTTTGCAAGAATTTTTAATTATCTGCCCTCCTTCAAGAATTTTTGGGTGGGCTGAGAACTATGAACAAAAGGGGAATCAAACACACATATATAAAGACACTCCCTCCCCCCTGCAATTTAGAGAAGCAACAGGACCCACTGACCCCTCTCTCTGTTGGTAATATGAATGGATTCAAATATAGCAATAATATGACCTCTGCTTTACTGATAAAATTATTTCCAGGTGATTTTTTTTTAGGAAGAAATGTTCTTCTTTAAAAGCACCACATTTGGATCAAAATATTTTCCAGACATTTTCAAGTCTGCGACCTGCTGATATGTCCGACAAAAAAAAAAACCTGTTAAACAATTGTGAATTTTTTTCTCTTCTCTCTCCAATGTTTAATTTCCAGAAGATTCAACATCACGTATTGAGGATACATTTTTTTTTAGAGAGAGTGAAATACCCTGAGAGGTAATTATTGCATTTTGCTTGAATGACAAAGTTTCTGCATTATTTACCAATCATAATATTTACCAATCATATCATAGACCGGGTATATTTTACATTTTTTTCAATCTAATATTCATTCTTTTTCTTTGCCTTCATTTCAGTAAAACTATTCTCACAATTACTTCTCATATAAATGTGATTGTTTTAATGGGAACATTTTATTTAATTGTTTTCCAGGTTCCGAATGTTGTTGGCCCTGTAAATGTATATAAAAACATAAAAGCATTATAATAATACATGTGGGAGGTAAAATTTGGAAACCTAATGGACACAATGACATGGAATGGTTTCTATATGCTTAATAGTACTTACATTAAGCATACATCAATCAGCCAAGAGAAAGAAAGAAATTTCCAAACAACCTGACACAGGAAAGGAAAGGAAAGGAAAGGAAAGGAAAGGAAAGGAAAGGAAAGGAAAGGAAAGGAAAGGAAAGGAAAGGAAAGGAAAGTTAGATGAAGCTGGATGAAAGCAACTTGCTCAAAGTTTAGAGTTTATAATGTTAGAAGACAGATGTGCACATAGTGGATAATATATTTTGTGTCAAGAGTGGGATAAAATAGCCCACTCAAAACATTATGCTGGAATGGTCAAGTAGATTTCTTCTAGTCTCTAGAAATAGTCTTTCAACACATGTATTTTGTTTTGAATTTAGAACTTTCAAAGTGGCCACTTCAAATTTGGAACATTTATTTTCAGTTTGAAATGTGTGGGGCATAAAACATTTTGTGCACCTTGACTGCAGAGGGCTACATCCAGAGGATTAATGGAAGAGTGGGAGCCCATTTTATTTATTTATTTCTGATTCTTTTCCCCATTATACATTTGCATATAAAATAGCACACCAGAAGAAGACTTCCAAGTGTCAGTCAAAACTCCAGGCCAAGATATCTGAATAGAACTACACAATGTTCCTCCCACCACAGGTTGACTGGGAATATGGATGCAGAATTGGCACCTATAATTTGTAGTGGATCTTACTTTGGTACTATGATAATCAATATTCAGTTGTAAAACATTTTTAATAAAATGATTCTAATTCATAATGCATTGGTAAAAATCAAACTATGTAAAGGCAATTTTCAGGATCTGTATGTACATTTGCATATTTGAATATTCTAAGGATACAATAATAAAGATAATCAAAGTCAGTTTAAATAAGGGCATAAAATAGGCAACCCATTCTAGTGTTGGGATCATTTAGAGAGCTTATTTAAATGAACAGGACTTAAACTATTAATCAGAAGTAAGTGCCTTAACTATTGTCTCTTTGGGAAAAAAATGAACTTGAAGAGGGAAATAACTCAACCTTATATGGGCCTAACCTTTATTACAAAATACCTTGGATGTCCTTGCAGAGAATATCATTGTTCACAAGGACTGTCAAAACTGTTAATGACTCAGGTGGAGTTAGCATGCAGCTCATTAAACCATGTCAAAACTTACAGTCCTACTGTACTGTATCATTCCCTTTAGGGGATCTCCTATCAGTATAATTTGATCGTTAAAAATACATCAATTCAGATCATATTTTATACATGGGCAAGAGAGAGAGAGAGAGAAGGGGATGAAAGCCAATGGTTACAAAATAGTTATAATCCTTATTCCAAGATACTGCTACAAGCGAAGTCAAGTACGTTTAATTAACATACTGGGCTACCATGTATATTTTTGTGAAAGAGAATGCTAAAAGGGATATTTACTACCTGCCACAAGACTAAACATTTTGCATTGTTCAAAATATTAACATTTCAAGGACTGTTTTTGAAAATTATTATCAACCTGGCCTTTTGCAATGGCCAATTGTCTATTTATGATCTGTGACTACCTTGGGGGCAAGTCTTTTTTGAAATCCTGATTATTATGTATACTGTATATAGGATTGGGCTGACATTTTAGAAACCCATTGTACTGGGAGAACTTTGCTTTCCTTTTCTTTTGGCCCACATTGATGGTCGCTTGCAGCATCCCTCAGTCATGTGACCATGATTTACAATGTTCCCTCCTCTGGAAACTTTCATTTATTTCCAGTTTCCAAAAAGCGCTACCCCCTAGCAAACAATAGGTTGATTTCATGACCACTACAAAATAGGTTGTAAAAATCAGGTGTGGCCGTGTGATGATCCATTTTACAACTGTCAGGACATGACTCTAATTGACATATTCATTTTTAGTTGTAAGTTGAAGACCAGCTGAATTTCCATCTGATATACTCTAATATATACGTCCATTAACAGTTCTTGTAAATTTGGTGAGTTAACATATTTTATTCATTTTATTATCAGTTGTCTGAATCTGAGAAACAATGGCTACTGAGTCCTACCTAAGAAAGCTGGGGCAATGCAATAATCATTTTGGAAAAAAAATGGTTTTAGGGTTTCAATCTGCATATAAATAATTTAAAATGTACAAAACACAATGCCTCTATATATAACCTCCTCTAGCAAGTGTTTTTTACACTGTATTAAAACCATAAGAATAAGACGTGCAACTGATTTGAACATTCACTAACTTCTCTTCTGTTTTGGGAAGTTGCCTCCTTTGACCAGTTCAGGACCATAGGGTCAAGTTTATAGATTTTGAGTCTTAAGGTCAATTGAACTAATCTGTCAACATAACAGAATGCGAGAAAAGATGAATGCTGATTAAACTTATCAGGCAAGAGCTTCCAGATTTTTTTAAAAAAAGCAAGATTCAGGGTCTTAACTAGTATAGTTATTAGTAATCAAACTGGATAAAAAAAACTCAGTATGAAAGATTTGACTAAATTTTTTCAAGAACTACAGCTGAAAGTCATCATTTCATGTTTCAGAAGGCGTACAAGGTATGATCCTTACTTTGAAAAAATCCCGCCTTCTTCCATCCTGCCTTCATTTCATTTATTTATATGCTCTAGAGTCCACAGTCATTTTCGTTCTTGCTTGGTGATTTTTTTCCCCTATCTTTGCTGCAGCTTTTTTTATACAACTGCTCACCTTCAAGTGTGCAAAATCCCCTCTCGTGTTTTGTTTTGCCTTCCAAGGACGTGTAGCATAACCACTTACAATTTCTGTACAGCTGACCTTCAAAAAAGATGAACCTGAGAGCTAAAATATTAAACATGCATGCCTCTCTTCAGCCAAGTAAGGATAAAGAGTCATAGGCTACTGGGAAGAGTGACCCATAAGTATTTTTTTTCTCTTTTTCCACCTACAGGAACAGTTAGTGTGAAGTGCAGTGAACCAGATCAACAATGTGATTCAGCTGTCTAGGCAGCTTCATGCCGAAAGAAAAGATAAACTATAAAAACTACCCTCCTACAGCTCTTAGGTCTTGCTTCCCACACTTTAGTATTCTCTGTCACCCCTGGCGCTGCTACTGACCCGTGTTAAACTAAACTAAAGGATGATAAGTTTGCTGCCTTTGCCCTTGTCCTAAGGGGCTACATATTATCCTATCAACCATCAGAAGCCATTTAGGTGGAATATTTGTCAGCCTAGTCTCTCCTTTTGAGTTCAAGTGAAATGAGCAGAGATTTTTTTTTTAAAGTCATTCTCTAAAGGAAATGGATAAGGGCTTTTCTTCCTACCTATGAATGGGTGTCATGGTTTGATAGAATACCAAAAAATTGTGTTATTTGACAGAGTTATTCCTAGTTGATTTGGGAAATACATGAATAAAGGGTTCATTTTCCTTTAAAATGATAACATGTAGAAGCAATAGCTGGCATAAGAATGAGAGATGTGAGGAAAGTTCAACTTTCTTCATAGCTGTGATTAATAATTGTAAAGCCATCAGTTTCTTAAAAAGAGAAACCAGAGGTGGGATTCTACTGGTTTGGCCCAGTTCTGCCGAACCAATAGCTCTGAAGATCAGTTAAGAGGAAACTGATTTGCTCCAATGATCTTCTGTTCTCCTGTTTGGCCCACCAGCCCGCCTGGGCTCTAAGCTGTCCTTTATTTCCTGCTTTTTCCAATCTCAGCTGCTTTGCACAGCACAGTTGATTGTTGCGCGCAGGAGGAGATGATTTTCAAATGCTGGGCATGCGCATGCGCAAAGTGCCCGCTCACCGAATTGGTTATTACACCTGTTGAATCCCACCCCTGAGAGTAACCAACCATGTAACATGATATATTGTACATATAACTGTCCACCTTGCTTCCCTCCCTCCCTCCCTTCATTTTCTAATACAAAAGGATTTTTCTCAAATTGTGATTATGTGTACCTTGAAATATTTATTTATTTCTGAGTTTTATATACCGCCCTTCTCCCGAAGGACTCAGGGCGGTGAACAGCCAACTAAAATACAAATAAACAAAGTATAAATTATTTAAAAAAGAATTAAACACTAGACTGTCCCAAATCTAAAAACCCCAATTAAAATCCCATTAGTCAGCTCAGGCCGGCCTGCTCGAAGAGCCAGGTCTTCAGGTCACGTCTGAAGGCCCTCAGGTCACTGGTCGTTCGTAATCCAGGGGGCATCCCATTCCAAAGGGCGGGTGCCCCCACAGAGAAGGCCCTATTCCCCGGGGTCACCAGACGACACATAGAAGGCGTCGGGACCCGGAGGAGACCCTCTCTGTGGGAGCGCACCGGTCGGTGGGAGACTACTGGCAGAATGCGGTCTTGTAAGTATCCTGGTCCGATGCCATGGAGCGCTTTAAAGACCAAAACCAGTACTTTAAAGCGAACCCGGAAGGCCACTGGCAACCAATGCAGCTCGCGCAGGAGGGGCGTCACGTGGGAGTATCTCGACGCCCCCATAACCACCCGCGCAGCTGCATTCTGTACCAGTTGAAGCCTCCGAGTGCTCCCCGCAGGGAGCCCCACATATGAATGTGCAAAGAAATGAACCTCTTTAACTGAAGGCTTCAAAGCGAATGTAATGTTTAATATCAGTTAAGCAGCGATCAATGGATGGCAGGCTTCCAAGTTTTAAAATAGTTTTCAAAACTTCTGCCAGAGTTACAATTGAAGTGGTACATTTTAAAAGAATAACAGAATAGGAAGAGACCTTGGAGATCTTCTAGTCTAACTCCTTGCTCAAACAGGAGATCCTAATACTATTTCAGACAAATGGCTGTCCTGTGATGATGAAGCCTCTAGTGATGATGAAGCCATAACTTCTAGTGATGATGAAGCCGTAGCTTCTGAAGGCAAACGGTTTCATTGGTTAATTGTTCTCACTGTTAGGAAATTTCTCTTTAGTTCTAGGTTGCTTTTCTCCTTTATTAATTTCCACCCATTGTTTCTTGTCTTGCCTTCTAGTGCTTTGAAAAATAGGTTGTCCCCCTGTTCTTTGTGGCAGCCCCTCAAATATTGGAATACTGCTCTCATGTCAGCCCTTTTTTTTCACTAGACTATACATACCCAATTTCTGCAATTATTCTTCATATATTTTATCTTCCAGCCCCTAATCATTTTTGTTGCTCTTCCCAGCATTCTTTCCAGAGTTCCCAAATCAAAGTGTTCATTAATTAAATTAAACATACGCTACTGATATTAAAAATGTAAGTATAGATATTTAATGAATATTCTTCTGTGCCAAGATTGGTCAATATACCTGCAGTTTCTGACTTTATTTCTACCCCTCAGTGTCGAGCAATTGAACATGGCCAACAAATTACAGATTTTTCAGGCTTGGTAGTTTGGTTGGTTTATTTGTGTGAACTGGGTGGGAGATGTACTGGTTTTGAAAAAAAGTAAGTACTAACATAGACATCAATCTTAATTCCAGTGAGTCTTTATATTATATCTCAATTTTCCATCAAATTTCAGCATCAGGCTAGAATTGTAGGCCATATTTAACCCATGGTCCACAGGTTGTCCAACTGATACAAAGAAAAGTGTTCAGTTAGCTTTTATATAATATCTATAAAGGAATATTTATGCAGCATGAACAATTTCTAATAAGATGTTAAGATGTTTATGGAAAGCCTCTCTTAAAGCTTGGATGTTAGCTTTATTTTAGGACCAAGTTAAGATACAAGCATTTGGGTCTTATTACATGCAGGTTAGTCTGCTTTAGTTCTTATTGATGTTTTACTATGGATAAGGGTTTTTCTGAACTTTGAATTGTTATTGAATGTGTTTTACCCTAAGATATTTCGATCCAAGGGGGAGTTAGAACTTATTAATAGTTATATAAAGGGCACCAGCATCTTGCAGAGCAGTGATCTAAACAGGCAAGATAGCTGACATGACATTGCTATACAAACCCTACCCCTTTTGTACATGCATTAATGTTTCACACATATGCAAAGGGGGTGGAGCTTGCCTAGCAATGCAGCACATACCTTCTTGATAGTTTTGAACCCCTCTTCCCTTACCCCCTTCCTTAGATGATATTCACAAAAAGGAAATGAAGGTTCTTATTTAGGGGGAGAAATGCATCTATTGGCAAAGGATAAACATTGAGGTCAGCTGCTGACTAGCAAGAGAGAACAGAGCGGAACAGTTGGTAGTTCCTATCAGATGACCTAGTTACCATTTCATTTTGGGACTATCATTATCTCCTTAAAGATTAACTGCAGCACAGTTACATTTAAGTTACGATATCTACTTCCTGACTCTTCCTTTCAACTTTTACTGGCTGGTAACCAGAGAGCTAAAAATCTAACTGAAAATCCCAACATGTATTTCACAAGTAGTTGACTCTGCAGAATCACATACATTAACATAAGCACAGAAGGGGGAGGGTTCTAATTACAACAAAGAGTGAGATTCATCTTCCACAATGACCCTTGATATTTCCTTACTACCTTAAAGTCCAAAAGTCAAATTTAGTTCCCTAAGAAAGTAATGAATATATATCAGTAAGCTCTTTTCCTAGTTGAGCCTTTTGCTAGTGAACAAATAATAGGAACTTGAAAGAAACATTTGATTTTTGGTTATAAGCTTGAAAAAAATATTTATAGAAGGGCAACAGGAAAGAGAAATATGACCCTGCATTCCTAGATAATTTTCTAGAATAAAACAGGTGGACATGTGAAATTCGGCATCGCCCTTTAGATAATGTCCAATGGTGAAAGCATTGGTAAATTTCTAGATAAACAGATGCCTTTTGCAATGATGCAAATTTGCAATCCCTATTCCTTCTACAGTCTAACAGTCTTGTTCCCTTGCATTAATAGGTCTCTTCTCCTTTAATTGTAATCATTAGTTTTCTTTAGTTCCTTCTAGTCAATCATCAAAGTTCCTTTTTATCATCTGTTCATTTTCCGATCAGCAAAACTTCCCCATGGAAGGATTTCTTATAGTTATTTTAAAAATCTTCATAGATTCTTTTATAAATTATTAAATATCCCACAGGAAATATTATTTCAAGTCCATCTAGCCTCTAAATTTTCCAAAATCAACATTCTACTCCCTCTTTTGCTGTATTTCAACAATTAAAGGTTTTTTTTTTCCTTTTTAAACCTTAAACTTACATAAAATTTCTTTCATCAGGGGTATTCTCCTAGCATAATAAAATTTGACCCTTGGAAGGTTCTTAACATCTAGTAAGTCAATAACAAGCAACTTCCTCAAGAAGTTAAGTGAGGAAATGGGCAAACCCAGGGTCCAATGTGAAGGTAATGAACTGTGACTTAGGCAAAATTATTTAAACTGGAATTAAGGAAAAACTTCTAACAGTCAAAATACTTAACCAGTGGAATAGCTTTCCGTCAGAAGTTGTGGGTGCTTCAGCACTGGAGCTTTTTAAGAAGAGACTAGATATCCACTTGTCTGAAATGGTATAGGGTCTCCTGCTTGAGCAGGGGTTGGACTAGAAGACCTCCAAGGTCCATTGCAGCTCTATTCTGATTAATTGATTTGCTGCACACTCCTCCCCAGAACTCTCAAATCTGCTGAAGATCACTTTTTATTATCCTCATAGGTAGATTCTGAATGGAGCTAACTTGTGGGTGATTCTTGTCCTGTCCTTGATCCAGAGAAGAGTTTTGAGGAATTGGTCCATATATTGGCTCTCTTGTTTGTTTATTTTTGCTGCAGTTATCAGCTGTGTGAAAGTGAAGCTGACTTCATTTTGTCATGTTTCCCCAAAAGTCTGCCAAATCTTCTCTGTAAGTCCTGTGGTCAGTCTGTGGCCTCCCTTTCCAGTACAGTACACTGTACAGTATATCATCTTGCAGCTTCTTGTAATTGAACTTTGTAATTGATCTACAAGCCTGATGTCTATGGAGATTCATCCAAGTCATGGTTATCCCAAAGGTGTTTTTTCCCCAAGAGGTGAAGCACTGAAGAGCTGAAGAAGCTTCTTGGATGAGAAGTGAAATGTTTTCAAAGAAAAACAAGAAAGTCCAGTTGCCTCTTGAAAAAAAGCACCTTTGGGACATCTACAAGCCTGGTTTTCATTTAGTGCTGTGATGTCAATGCAATCATGATGAAGTTCAACAGCTATGAGGCCTGTTCATCTCTCTGGCCTTGACAATTTGTCTCTAGCCAGAAACTGTGCAGATGTTCCGATGTTGAATGAATTATTCATTGATTTGTTTTTCTTGATACTTGACCTCTAAGGAGATAATCTACCAGCTGCAATTAGCTAGCCAGATGTTATAGGTCAGGCAATGTTTAGGAAAACTTTTCTAACCTCCTCCCCTATATGAGGCAATGCTTTGCTGCAAAGGGCTGCCCAGTTGCTTCTTATGCTTTTGGATATTTCTGTTGTCCCCAGTAGTGAGATGAACAATTACTATTCCAAGGCTTCCCACAAATACGTTTGTGATTATAATTGACAGTGGTCATCTCCACCTGATGCTTTGCTATTCTCTCATTGCCGAAGGGCTCAACAAATGAGGTTTGGAGCTGACATGAATTGCAGATGGATTGTAGATAAAGATGATTTGCACAATTCTCTCTGTGTGTGCATGTATATATACTCTCTGTATGTTCATGTTGTATATGTACATATGTTTATGTGTATAGAAACATCCATCCAACCAACCAACCAACCAACCAACCAACCAACCAACCAACCAACCAACAAACCATGGGGATGGGATTTTTTTCTTCTCTGCTTCTGATTGCAGAAGCAAGATCCCAACACTGTGAATTGTTGAGATGTGGTTTCCTTTCAACTGATGAATAGCTGGAGGATAGAACTCTACAAAACTGTATGGAGCAAAAATTACTTAAATCAATAACTTTGACATTCCCACTCTACCACTGGTAATAAAAACATATGCCATTTGCTTTGTCTATAAAAGGTTTTTCTCTGCTACAATCTGAAATCTTATTTTACATAATAAGACTTTATCCAGCTGCTTATCCAATTTCTTTTTGTTTCCTCTTGTCTCTCTCATTCTTTTTTTTTTAATCGTATTTAATTGTATTACTGGAAAAAAATAAACTTTTATTAGGCAAGAGTTTTAATGCTAAATGTTGAAATAGTGACGGAAATCATGTCTAAGTACAGATAATTTTTCCCCCAAGATGGAAATGTCTTTTGCAAGGTTTCCATGGAAAATAGTAGAACTTGTTATGAAAGGGAGGGGTGGGTGGGAAACAGATTTTGCTCTTTTCTTTCTTTCTTTTTTTAAAAAATATTTTATTACACAAAAAAACCAGTTAAAAACAATGAATGTAGTGAAGTTGGCTTTACATTTGGTCTGCATTGGTCTGCATTGCATATATGCAATTGTTCAAATATATACCTATTTACATTTGTTCGCTCATATATTACATTTTCCAGAATCATTGGTCCTATTTTCATCTCATACCCTTTTGCTCTTTCCATGTCCTATATAAGCTTCTAATTTACTATGATTTTATACTTCAAAGGGAGAAGAAACTTATAAACAAGAAGAAATGTGTCATGAGTAAAAATAAATAAATAAAACCTCGCATCCTTCTCAAATGTTTAATATAATCACCCTGTGCAAATTCTAATAATCATCTAAATCTGTCAGTTGATCTTTCTGTCCAAGAAAATGACATTTATGGCCTGACTACAGATTTAGGAAATTTTTCTACAGCCTCAGATGAACTAAGTGATACTACTTCTGCAAAATCCAAGCAAGCAACAAAGACCCCTTTTTTTTTACACCTCAAAGTTGCACAGCCAAAACTATGTATCACACACGGAAAAATGTTTTTTTTTTTTTTTTAAGGCAAAAGCATCAATGCAATTCTCCTCTTTTTCTAACACTTTTTTCCCATTTCCGGCTATTTTAAGGAGAGAGGCAGAGAGAGAGAGAGAGAGAGAGAGACAGACAGACAGACAGACAGACAGAGACAGAGAGAGAGGCAAAGATAGAGAGAGGCAGAGATGAGAGAGAGAGAGAGAGAAACAGAGAGAGACAGAGAGATATGGGGGCCTGAGAGATGGGGGAATGTGAAATTAAAGCCCAAGTCTATAAGGACAAAAATTTCATGCTTGAGCTCCTGCAATGAACTGTGACCTGCGCTTTGACTGGGCACTAACCGCAGCATGCTTGCCGCATCAGCCACCAGCATAGACCCCTCCCCCACCTCCCTGGGTATAAATTTCCAGCAGGGAGCCAACTTGGCTTCCTTCATTCTCTGCTACTCAGCAGCCCACTGCCTCTTCCACGCTCACTGCCGAGACCCTGCAAGAAATCAGCATGCAACCCGAGGAAGCATCCTTTCCTCTGGAATAAAAATTAATATTACTTGTCATATTTCATGTCTGAGCTCTTTTCATGCTTTATCCTCTGGTAATGAGGGCTAAATTACCAATATTAGTAGATTTTCATGGCTAGCACAGAAAGAGCTGTTCCCAGAATAAATGTTTGCATTGCTTCTCTTGGACACCGGCTTTACTAATGCAGCTTTGCTAATTATTTCTAAATAGGCAATAATCTGCATCCCCTAGCGCTGGGTAGTGGATTGGCTATGTACCTGCTATTTCCCTTATTTACATGTTTTACAACTTTATCAACTACACTAATTACACTCTGAACACTGTTTAAAATTTTCTGTTAATAGAGATACAATGATGCACCAGAGGATGTGTATTTATGCCATAATTACGCCTCTGTTCCTGCGATGCAGTCTCCAATTAGCTGTCGACAGTGGCACAAGCAGCTGCCTGGTATTCTAAAGTAGTGAAACATCTGCACGAAGGATGATACGCTCACGTGGGTTTCTTTTTTTCTTTTTTTTAAAGCCTGGAAATTTACACCCAAGGGAGTGCAGATAAATAGGAGCCCGTCATGTGTAGGGATGATTAGAAATCCTCACCATGGCAACACTGGAGCAGCTATGTCACAGAGTGAGGGGACACATGTTTAGATGAAAATGCTAAAAACACTTCCCTTTGCCTTCCCTCCCCTTCCAAGATTTAGGGTTCCCCTTTCCCCTCCCTGTTTTCCCCCACATCCTTCCTTTCTGTATCTAAAGACAACCAACCCAATATAAAGGGCAATATATTCAGCCCTTATCACACAAGGCATTTTGTGTTGGGAAAAATAACTGAGCAAAGTGGCAGTCAACCCAGATGCCTGAGGCAAGAGGAAAATGCTCAAGGATGAGCTGGAAGTTGGCTTGGCCCATGGATTCAAAATAACAGACTTGGAAGGGACCTTGGACGTCTTCTAGTCCAACCCCCTACTCAAGTAGGACACATACTATTTCAGACAAATGGCTGTCCAGTCTTTTCATAAAAGCCTCCAATGATGCAGCCCTCATGACTTCTGAATGCAAGCCATTCAGCAATGGGATCCTACCTGTTCCACTACTGGTTTGGTTATTGCGCGCGCAGTTTTCCACACACCAGCTGAGGCCTGCAGCACCAATCAGCTGAGAGGATAATGAAGAGAAAAGCACAGGGGCAGGTGGGAGAGCTGATCCTGTGCTTTTGTCGGAGGCTTTTTTTCCCCTCCTCTCAGCTGATCCCCGGAGGCTTTTTTACTTCTGGAATTTTTGCTATTGGTTCAGTTGAACCAGGCTGAACCGGTAGCATACCACTACTGAAGCCATTTCACTGGTTAATTGTTCCCACTGTCAGGAAATTTCTCCTTAGATCTAGGCTGGTTATCTTCTTGATTAGTTTCCATCCATTGTTTCTTGTCTTCCTTTCTGGTGCTTTGGAAAATAGATTGACTCCCTCTGCTTTGTGGCAGCCCCTCAAATCTTGGAACACCGCTATCATGTCACACTGCTAACATGACAGAGTTAAAATGTCATGAAGGGAACTCTCATGAATTTAAGGTATAAATCAAATGTCTTTATCCTGTTGGGTGTTTGAAACATTTTGTCAAGCCTACAAATGATTGCAGGATAGATAGAATGAGGAAGAAATTCTGGATAGCAAGGCTATAGAGATTGATAGGTTTTAAAATTGGGAGAGGTTACGATACGGAGGAGGCTTTTTGATATTATTAAACTTTTTCTTAAGTCCTGTCTTCTGGAAATCTTAATCCTTGTTGTAAACTAGTTATAACCTTCAGGGATACTTCAATGGATTCTACCCTATCAATTTAATAAAATAGGAACATCACTGTTAAGGAGAGGAAGAAATGTTCTAAACAGGAAGGCCCTTGAGATTCAAGGCATTGGTGTAGATTTGATTTGACACACTTAAAACAAAATCAACCCTTTAACACTTTTGTTATAGGGCGTGTTATTTTTCTCCTTCAAAACAACATCAATACAGTACTGAATACTGCATGGTAATTTATTTCTCTTCTTTCGCCAAAATATAGTGAACAACTCCTGGGAACAAAAATGTCTCAATAGCCAGTATGGTTTTGTTAAAGCCAAATCCTGCTAAACAACAATTATTGCCTTCTTTGATAAAGTAACTAAATTAGTGGAGAAAGGAAATGCTGTAGGTGTAACATATATAGACTTCAGTAAGGTATTTGATAAAGAAGGCTGTAGTCTACTTCTTGGTAACAGAACAATGTGAGATAGACCACACCATCACAGTGTGTGGTCCTCAATGGAAATGCTTCTACATGGAAGGAACCATGTGGGTTACTCAAAGTTCTGCCTTGGGCACAGTGCTTTTCAACGTCTTCATAAATGATCTAGATGAGAGGATTGAACAGGCACTCATCAAATTTGCAGATGACACCAAGTTGGGGAGAATTGCTAACGCTTTGGAAGATGGAGTCAAAATTTAGAAGGATCATAACCGATTTGAGCATTGGACGCTATCCAACAATATGCAGTTCAATAGTGAAAAAAGTAAGGTTCTACACTTAGGCAGGAGAAACCAAATTCACATGTACAAAATAAGCAGGGCATGGTTCAACAGTAGTTCCTCTGAGAAGTATCTAGGGGTGTCCTTTCAAGCCACCACATAAGTATGAATCACGATTTTATCTCACAAATGTCAGTAAATTGTTTCAATTTATATCCTTTATATATGGTATCATCTGCTATTAGGGAAACTAGAATCATATAGACATAGATAAACATGCACAAAGATAAAACACAAATGCACATTCTTCTTGCTCACAACATGGGAGCAAGTTAGTACAGAGGTTCTTCTGAACTGCAGACATTCATTTACAATCTAATGATATTGTCAGTTGAAAAGGATTTGTTTCCCACTACTTCTGTGCCCCATATCAACCCTGGTATATCTGGTCTATTGTGGGGAGCAAGTTTGTAGCTGAGAAAGCTCCCAGTGACAATTATGTACCTGGCAAAGGAAAACAGTGGGAGTAGAGCACACATTATCTACCAAAGTGGATGTGATGCACTTATAAATCATTTATTTACTATTTATTTACATTTATACATTTATTTACTATTACCTGATTTTTAATACCATCACATTTCACAAGGACTTGTGCTGATGCCCAAGAAAAGCTGAAACCATAACAACCAAAGCAGGGAAAACTCAACAATACCAAAACAATAAATTCATTAAAGCCAATGCATCACTTTACTACTCCAGGCTTACATTGAGATGTTAGGCCCTTCTGAATAGCTCCAATTTAATGGCTTTCCTGAAGGTCAGGAATGATGGTGCTATTCGGATTGCCACATAATGGTCTGTGTTGTGGCATTTAGAAGAATTTGCACATATCTGGACTGCAAATTAATTATAACCATAAAACATCAGGCCATACTGGTTTCTTCTTTAACCTATAAAATTCTTCATTCTTTCTCATATATAGGTGTACATACTCCCCAAAATATATACACACACTCACAAGCACACACACTTATTTTAATGAAAAAGAAAACAATGGCTCTCGAGATCTTTTAATTTTAGCAGAAAGACCCTTAAATTAATTTACTCAACAAACAAAAACAAAGTAATGATGATTACTGTTTAGAAATATTAATTATTCAGCTACCTTTCACCCACGGTTGATTCTATTTATTCTAGTGCCTTCAAATCACAGTGATCTTATCAGTATGCATGAAATTACTGTATGAATTTATTCACTATAATTCCTACATTTGGTTTTAATTCCTTGCCTTATCTGTTAAGATCATACCCAACAGCAAGTGCTGAAAATATCTCCTCGCCCTCAGTTCTTGCTGCAGAAACATCTACATTAAAGACATTTCTGTTTAAATCAGTGCAGCTCATCTGACCCAGTATATTTAGCATTTATGTTAAATTTGCTCTCTTTAAGAGCCCGTAAATGCTTAAGGTGGGACTGAATGAGTACAAAGTACTCTAACCTAAAGCTGTTAAAGTGGCATTAACAGCATGAAATTCAAATACCGTGGATAGGCAACTGCTATAAGATGCTTGATGATCAAGATGAAAATATTCTATCCCTGTGACACTTAAGTTGCTGGCAACTCATAGTTTAGTGTTTAAAAATGTGTTTATTTTGCTTTCTATTTTAAAAATACTCTGAATGATTTCTACAACTCATTAAAATGTGCCACTTGCTTTCTGTGAGCCCTTGTAACATTTAGGAAAAAGCAATCATTTGGAATTCCAAAAATTTCTTCCTTTTATTTTTGTTTATTAAATTTCTGGGCCACCCATCTCACCACGCAAAGTGAGTTCTTCCTTTGGGATATAAATAAAATAAAATAAAATAAAATAAAATAAAATAAAATAAAATAAAATAAAATAAAATAAAATAAAATAAAATAAAATAAAATAAAATAAAATAAAATAAAATAAAATAAAATAAAATAAAATAATAAATAAATATCAGGAGGAGTTGGAATATTAACTTGCAAAGACTAACCTTGTCCTGTTATTGCCACATTCAGGGACAAAATCAGCAAAACTTGTAATTATTATTTTTGAGAATTTTATTAATTTAATTTCCTTTAATTTGATGGATTTTTTTTTCAATTTTAAAATCAATTTTAACTATTTTTTTTTATTTTGTAAATTGTTAATTTTGATTTACTGGTTAGGGCTCCAGGTTAGAAAGTAAAAGAATGTGAGTCCTGCCTTAGGCATAAATGATGGATGACTTCGGGCCACTAACTTTCTCTCAACCCAAATATCTTGCAAGGTTGTTGTTATAGAGAAAATAGGAAGAGGAAGGAGTATTAGGTATGTTCACTGCTTGACTTATTTATAAAAATAAGAAAGGCAGGAGATTTTGTGTGTGTGTGAGAGAGAGAGAGAGAGAGGGAGGGAGAGGGAGCATGAGAGGGAGGGAGAGGGAGAGAGAGAGCGAAAGAGAGAGAGAGAAATGGATTGGTTGCTACATGTTAAAGATGCATGGTCCTCCTTGGTTACATTCTCCTGCATTGGTCCTTTATGGTGACCTTCCCAATATTTGAAATGTATCAAAAAAAGTACTCAGGACTTTGTGGATATAGAAACTAGCTACAAGAGTTATAATACAGCAGAGCAGAGTTTCCCAAACTGAAAAGTATATTTCCCTTAGGGAGGTACAGAAAGAGTCCAGGGCAGGTACAAAGCACCTTTCAGTTGCATTGCTACAATAAATCCAACTTTCCCAAAGTTTCACCACATTTCTTTTAATTGTTCATTTGTGTTCATTTTGATGTTTGGATTTTTAGAGGAAGTGTGTGCATTTAGAATTCACTAAAGGGAGGTGTGATGGCAAAAAGTATAGGAACCCCTGCAATAGAGGAAGATGAAAACTACAGCTGATCTGCAACATTATTAGTCTGCATTGTTATTTGATATTAGAATTGGGTAGATTTATTAGATAGATAGATAGATAGATAGATAGATAGATAGATAGATAGATAGATAGATAGATAGATAGATAGACAGACAGACAGACAGACAGACAGACAGACAGACAGACAGACAGACAGACAGACAGACAGACAGACAGACAGACAGACAGACAGACAGACACATGTGTGAGAGGTGGGGAGGGAGGGAGAGGGAAGGCATAGGGAAAAGGACTTTAATCTCATTATTTCTTTCCCCGGATTGTATTATAATTTTCCAGTTTTTCTCCTTATATTTTTCTTATGGTCATGATTAATCCAATATTACATCATTAATCTGTTTACATGCATGTATGTGTATATCTAAGATTGCACCTATACAGATGTATATGGATATATAATCTCTCTGTGTGTGTGTGTGTGTGTGTGTGTGTGTGTGTAAAACTCAATGGAGTGCCTTGAATACAATAGAACTGAGACTACAGGCTTTAGCTTAGGCTGGCTTTGAGGCACATACACATCAGTGATTACATTCAAAGTTAATTTAAATCAAGCAATGATACCATGCACTAATGCTCTGGCAGCAAAAATAGTCTCTTTGCCCCCATGCATCAGAGGCCACTGCATATACCAAAGCAACCCTGAAGACAATGTCTAATTCACTGTCTCAATTAATACACTTCCTCCCATGGTTTCCTTTGCATGAACAATTTTGCCTTTTTTAGTTGCAGACCAACTTCTCTGCATCCCTACTATCAGCACTGGACTGCTTGTTTTGGGGGGGGGGGGGCGGAAGGAGCAATTTTCACTTCAGTCATACTTCATCGATTAACAGAAGGCACAATCTTCTAGAGAAAACTGAAAAGTTTTTTGTTTCTTGTTTTGGTCTCTTCCCCCTTCTTGAAGACATTCCTATATTCTGCTACTTTATTATATTCTACCCTTGGCACGATATTACTAAGTGACCATGGAACCATATTCTATGTCTTGACTTTGCTTATTATGCGTTCCACATATGCTTTGTTTTCCACTTCTTATACAGGCAAGCATATTGCTGAAGAGCCACTGTGTGTCAGTGCAAGGACAGAGTTTATCTGATAAACAAGTCATTTTTTTTATTTTTTATTTTGGAAAATGCTGAAGCTCCTACTGTGAAACATTAAACGTGGCCCCTCTTAAGAAACACAGAATGGGGGTTCTGGTTGACTGAACACAGGCTGATAAGCTCCACACAGCTCTGAATGCTGTTTGCCCACACCACTAATGTTAAACAAAAGAACTCCACACTGCAGAGAAAGGATGCAGGTCAGACAACTAAATTGCTTCAACCCTTAGGCTGCTTTCTGAAAAAAAAAAGGCATAAAAGGAAAACAATGGGGCTTTTATCCTGAATTGTTCTCTCCCTGTTTATTATCCCACTTAAGAAAATGATGGCAAGCATCCCACTGGCCAATATATTCCCCAAGTTAAGGCAAGGGAGATTATACCTTTGCAACTGAATGCAACGGGCTACTGGTCATTACCCAAATGATTTTATTTCTGTTTTGCCTGACTTCCAAATTATGAATACAATCAAAAGGTGATAATAAATTATAAAGCTGGGCAGGATAGGAACAAGTCTAGTTCCCCAAGACTATTTTGCATGAATTCACCAGGGGCATTTCCCTAGGAACAGAGGTGGTATTCAGCAGGTTCTGACCGGTTCTGAAGAACTGGTAGCGGAAATATTGAGTAGTTCGGAGAACCAGCAAATACCACCTCTGACTGGAGATTTTACAGTATCCTTCTCCTGCCATGCCCACCAAGCCACGCCCACAGAACCAGTAATAAAAAAATTTGAATCCCACCACTGCCTAGGAGAGTTAGTAGGTATTAGCATTGTGCCATAGGAGCAATCCACTTTGTGCCATTAAAAGTTTGTTACATTTCTATAGTTGGAACTCTGTTTGAATGTATTACTCCAGTGGCTTAATTATAAATCCATACCAGTGAATATCATTTGGACAACCGCTGAACTTGTCTGGAATGAAACAGTGACACAATTTCTCTCAGGTTTTTTGTTCAATCAATTCTCATAAAATTGGATGAAACAGAATTTGCTTCAGAAATGCTCTCAAAAAAAATAACTTAGAGAAAATTCTATGGGAGCAGTGCTATGAAGTTGCACCTATTAATTTTAGGTATCCAAATTGAGTGAAGGTCCTAACCTTCATTGCACAATAACCTCTACAGTGATCTACAAGTTCTCTGGTTTCCCAAACTCCAATTAAAATCCAAGGCAAAAAGTAATGACACATTTGCACCCATTGGGCTTTTCATAAGTAGCCCTATTGTTACTGCTAAACCTGACTTTGAGAAAATGATGAAGAATGGCAAAGACCTGCAGGAAAAATTCAGAAAAATATCAATTTTTCTGCCTATAAAAGTAGTGGAAAAGTTTTAAAAGCCAGTTGTGTCAAGCTCTAAAAATCTGATGCTCAAAGCTACTGTGAACTAGTCCTTGGTACAGTCTTTGATACTATCTCTTATTATTGGTGATGACATAATTATTTTTTGAACAAATATGCAATATAGCTTTATTCCAGAACAAATATTCTGCGGTTGTTGTTTTTTAATATGTGATAGCAAAACATGCCATTTTTCTGGTAGCTGCAAAGATGTTTTCCGCTCTGAATTTAATCCTGCTACTTTGAGACAGGAAGTGTTCCCATGTCAGCCATAGTGGGATTATAAAATAACTTCTTTCTTGTGACAATTTGAGAGGCCTTACTTTCCTGGTGTTTTATTTTTCTAGTTCACACATGATTTCCCAGTGCAGAGGGAAACTGTGAAATAACTGCCTCGGGTAGAGTCTATGTGAGCATTTTAGTTCACAACATCTGCAGAATCAAGGTAAAGAAAGGGCAATACTACATTTCAACCCTGTTAAGGTCCAGTAAGCTAGCAGAGAGCTGGCTCCGCATGTCATCCACAGAGGACTACTTTTGGTTACAAATGTTTTACCATGCTTAATGGTGCTCGTGAAATCTGGCCTATAGTAATACATTTGCTAACATCAATGGACACGAGCTTTAAATTGGCATGAATGTGCACTTCCCCAGAGCTGCCATGAATTGCATTTATCACATAGTACAACCTTTAAATTATTTCAACACCATCATACCAAGGTATTTCTGCTTCCGTTAATTACAGATATGGTGAATAGGCTTATTTTGCAAATGTTTAAACTTTAATACAGTCAACACATAACTTTTTGGATACCCTTCAAAAGAGCTGTCTATTTATTTTCATCTCCCTCTCACTACAAAACTTGCTAAAGGAGAACACCTGAGCAGTGATTTTCCATTCATAACAATTTTTACCAGAATGTGCCTATTGGTTTTGAAAGTGTTACAAATTATGTTGCTATGCTATATGATGAAATAATCTGTGGTGCATAGATGTAGAATATTTGAACCACTTAGACAGTAACTCAAAGGAATTGAGGAAGTGAGAGAATTTGGAATTATATGCAAGTTATGTCATATACAAAAGAATATCTTAAATAGATATTTTTTAAAAGTTGCCTTAATAGAATTAGTAACTGAAATCTCTATTGAGGTGGAGTTTACTAATGTGATGATGATATATTGGTAGATTATGATCTTAAGATAGATTCTCCATCAGTCTTTAAAATTTTTGTTTATATATTTAAATTTAAAGAAATTTTGTCTTTTTCTCCATAAATGTACTTTATGTAGTCTTATGTTTGTTTTAGGCAATATTTTCCTCCACTTGAAGCCCTCTGAAAATTTGATGGGGCAGGGAACCTGGTGTTATTTTCAGTTTAGGATTTTTTTTCTTCCCAGTAAAAATCTCTGAATAATACCAGCTATTTCAAGATTTTGTTCCTTCTTTTCAACAGTTTAAACTATACCAATTAATGTAAAGATTGATATTTAAAAAATTGCAGCTTTCTATTGGCTAAAGAATACAGTAGATGAGGCAGCTAGATCTTCTGGACAGCAAAGTCAGAGTTTTATATCCATCAAACGAGGCTTTAAAACCTCAGCTATACAAAACATATGTGGTGAAAATAAAGAAGACAGATATTCAGTGACTGCATTAACAAACTGGCAGAAAATAATATTTAGCAGTTTTTGTATCAAAGAAGAGATTCAAACATGGTTTCAGAACAGAAGGAATGAGGAGGGAGTCAGTTTATAACACTAATTTATATTTTAGGTTTAATATGTTTGTAGTCTCTGTACATTTCAGAAAATCTGAAATTTAGCATTTCTTTGGTGAGTAAAAGCAAACTTGGTTCCATTTGCTGATATATCTATTTATTATTCCAATTGCATGATATCATTTCTGTCTTTGGGAAAGGATTGGACTAAGAGTTTGAGTAATTCAAAGAAGCAATGAAAATATCTCATGGCAAACAATCGAGGCCAAATCTAAAATTAACCATGTTTTTCTATTAATACTTTCTCTCATACTGCTCTGATGTTTTGGTTTATGGAAGAAGAGGCTTTGTGAAAGAAGCAGCCATTTTAGACACTATATTTCGTTTATTTATTTTCAAAGCAAACCTCTACTACCTCACTAGTGTGAAAAAACTACCGCAAACCTCACTAGTGTGAAAAAACTGTATGTATAACATACTAATAGTGTCTACACAGAAGCTCAGAAAAGGCCATAAATGGAAGCCACTGCTATTAACTGAAAAGGTATTATGTATAAATTTGCAAACATTTCTGAATGAAATGTTAGTTTCCATACAGCGTATGTGCAACTAGCACTGTATGAAGAATTTCCATATAGATAGTGATAACATGCCCACTGAACTTGGAGGCACCAAATTGAAAATATATTTGTGTGTTTATCACATGTTTTTAACCATCCATCTCCCTCAGAGAGAAACATCTCCTTTATGGCATAAATTGATATTGTCCGTCCTCAGTTTTGTTCATTATCTCCTCTTGTAACATTTAAATATTTAGTCAAACACCTTTGTGGATAAAGTTAGCAAAGTAATCCTCTTTTACTTTTTGAATTTACTTTCCATTTGTATTATTTATTTATTTATTTATTTATTTTATCATATTTTTATACCGCACCCTCTCCCAAAAAGAAGGGACTCGGGGCGGTGTACAGCCTACTAAAAACACATAAATACATTATAAATACAGTTAAAAATATATTAAACGCGATTGTTCCGGCTGTGTCCCATCAAAACCAAATACAACAGTATAAAATCAGGGAGCTAAATAAAAAATAAAAAATTAATTACTAAAACTGAACTAGTTTAAAACCAGAACCCAATTACTGGGCCAGGCCAGCCTGCCTAAAAAATAGGGTTTTAACTGCGCGCCGGAAGGTCAGGATATCCGTCATAGCTCGTATCTCCGGGAGGAGATCATTCCATAGGGAGGGAGCTCCCACAGAGAAAGCCCGAACTCTCGGGGCCGTCAGCCATCAGCGGCCGGGCGGCGGTACCCCAAGAAGGGCAACCCTGGGCGGCGGGAGGTTGATGATGGCAGCAGGCGGTCCCGTAAGTACCCAGGTCCCGAGCCATGGAGCACTTTAAATACCATCAGTACCACCTTGAATCGAATTATGTTATGTATATAACATAATTCTTCAAATTGTGAAACACTGATAACATTAATCACAATAGTAGCAGTCTACATCATATTTTTATAAAATTGTAAACAAGCTACATCATATTTTAATTGTAACCCAGTTACTCCATCTATACCTGCAACGTTGCCATTTTTTAACATTCTCACAGTATTCATTCTTTTTTTTTATATATTTCATACTTTTTAATTACCCATCTCCCTCAGAGAGGGGATCTAGATGGGTGAGTTATGAGTTATCCACTTTTTATCCACTCATTATGAGTGGATAAAATGAGGCAATAGAAGGGGAACTTACCAAATTTGCAGATGATACAAAGCTGGCAGGAATAGCTAACTCCCATAGAAGACAGGCTCAAGATCCAGATGGATCTTGACAGACTAGAACACTGGGCCATATCTAACAAAATGAAATTCAATGTAGAGAAAAGTAAAGTCCTACACTTAGGCAAGAAAAACCAAAAGTATACATATAGACTGGGTGAAACCAGGCTCAATAGCAGTAACTGTAAGAGGGATCTTGGAGTCTTAGTGGACAACCAGCTAAATATGAGCCAGCAGTGTGCAGCAGCAGCCAAAAAAGCTAAGGCAATCCTAAGTTGCATTAACAGAGGGATACAATCAAGATCAAGTGAGGTACTAATACGACTCTATAAAGCCTTAGTAAGACCACACCTAGAGTACTGCATCAAGTTTTGGTCACCACATTACAAAAAAGATGTTGAAACTCTAGAAAAAGTACAGAGAAGAGCAACCAGGATGATTTACAGTATTAATTTTCACACTACTTTATAATGTTTCACTACTATTACCATTCAACTCTCTGAAGTATTCCTTCAAACATTGTCTCACTTCAATTTATCCCAGGTCATTTCACTGTATTTATTTTTAATTCAGTGTACTGGGTTATTTCATTGACTGGTTGGTTATTTAGGCTTAAAACTTTTCACCCCTTCCAAAGTAATATTTACTTCTATCAAAATTGCTCTACATCTTCTCTGCTTTTTAATCTTGACAATTCCTTGCTCTCTTTGACTACTTTTTTTTACAAACATCTTATTTTTTAAATAGATTTTACAATATAGAAATATATATTATATAAAAATAAAGTTATATAACTTTATACCATACATTTTATTAACTAAAACCATTTTTATCGAGTTACTTAATTGCTTCACTAACACCTATTCTAATCCAAAATGCCTTTACATGGCTTACATGCTTCTGATTAAATTAGTTAGGTTAAAATGCAGCATGAATACAAACAAAACCAAAAGCAATAATTCATAGCTCTTCATCTTATACCCATGGATTACTACAGAGAAGACTCAAATTCAAGAACTTGGGATTTGCAGCAAAGCCTCCCAAGTTAGCTTTCACCCAATGGGCAAGTTCCACTTAGAGAAGGTGCTTTAAAGGACCATCACCTTGAATTGTAACTGTAAACCAACTGGTAAGTCTTAGAACATCTTGCTTTAGTATGGACATATTCACTAAATCTTTTATTATTTCATCTTCCACATTCAAGAACAGCTTCCAAGTAGTCTTCTGGGTCTGTCTTGAAGTAAAGCTCATCACAAAGGTCCAAATGTGAGGTGACAAAGGCATGAATTACTATCACTAAAAACTCCTCAACTTGGAATACCCATAATGAGCACATAAGATGGAGCTGTGGAAAGGATCCCCTGACTCCAACCTCATCTTATTCTTTCAGCAGGAGCCATGTTTAATATCTATAGCAGGTATGGAAACTTTGTTGACTATTGATACATTTCAGTAGTGGATGATAAAAAAAAAATCAGTGACATCATTTGCCAACACTTTGAAATGGGAACTATGTGAATGTTTGCTAAGCTAAAATAACTTTATTTGGATATTTCTAAGTTAAATATCAACATATCTCCTTTTCTTACATTGCTAACCCCCCTTATTACAGAATCCTATTCATTTTATACGTTTCTTGTTTCTAAACAGAAAATATAGTCTATTATATCAATTACGTTCTGCCTCACATTTCCTCATTAATGGAATGAATAAAAGAAATCCAAAATAACATGGAACCACACAAATGTTGTTCCTGTTCGTAATTATTTCAGGGGTGGGGATGTGGAACAGAAACACATCACATTAAATCGTCCTAGCTGTGTACTGACATGACTTCTTGTACCAGAAAATACCGTATGCTCTCAAGGGACCTTCATTACAGCAGGTCTAGGAATTGTAAATGAGCTTCTTAAGTTGTGTGCAAGGCCAAAATTACAGTGTTTACACCTCTTCCTAAAATGGCACGTGTTATTCTCAAAATCAAATATGTTATTTTTTTTCCTGTTGACAAGCAGACTGCTATATCATGTTTATTCTGTAACACACTAGAGAAATATCCAGCAAACAAAAGCAGTAGTACAAGTTGAAGTAACTGAGATGGTTGCTGAATACTTGCAATCCAGTGATCATTCATAGAATGATTGTAGCTCATCACATGCAACCATCACACCATTATTTTTTTGGCAATTATTCTAACTAGGTTATCTTTTCCCTCTTTTATTTTTTCTATGCTAGAAAAAGAATAGTAGACATAACACACAATATATAAGAAAGATCTAAATTAAAGATTTTTTTTTATCACAGTATGCATATCATATATATCACGTGGGTTACATAGGGAACTCCAGCTTGGTGCTATCCAGAACTATTGAATTATTACTACTATTGTTATTCCTAAGAAAGGTAGTAAAACTGAGCTATCAGCCCTTCAAGGAACATCAGGCTAGGAAAAAGATGCCACAAGGACTATTAGAATTCTATTATTATAGGGTATAATAATAGAATCATGAAGGCCTGGTAGAATTTCTGTCTGTTCTCCCATGCCATGCAGTATCAAAGTGGGACTGTTTTGAGTCTATTTCTTACATTTTCTGCTTTGCCATGGGAACTGAAGAGATTCACCATATAAAGATTCCAACCATTATTCATAGAAATCTTAAATGACAATAAAATGAATTTAAACTACTGTAACAAATACTTTACCACAACACATATCCATTTAATATGACTATAGGGAACAGAGCATCCACATCTAAAAATGTTTCTGTGGAATATTGATAGGATCCAAATTCATAATTAGGGCAGAAAGAGACTATTTATGAGAAATCGCTGATGATACATCATCAACTATGATGATACATCAGTAAAGGGACCTTGTACCACATTTCCATTTTTTTTCATATATTTTCTTTTAATGTTTAGTGTCAGTGTCAACCATTTTTGTTTCTAGTAAACCTAGAAGCAAGTTTTTTTATATCATTGCTGTGGAATGCTTGGCAACTCACATCTTGACATTATTGTAATTCTTTTTTAAGGCAGGGATCGTGAATTGCACCCTCAAGGGTATTATAAGGATGAATCAGTTTATATAACAAATATTTTATGTATACATCTTTCAGTCATAAAATGCATTGCAAAGCTTAACTCTGCATGAATAAAAAAAAATATTTTTCTTTTCTCCAACTATATGGTAGGATAATAGTTATTTTACAGTTATGGTGGGGAGTTATGCAACAACAGAAGAAAACAACTATTTTCTAATAGCCTGGTCTAGCAGTTTCCTTTTTTAGCCTCCTCTTCCAATAACTTCCAATAACTCCACTACAGAATCACATACAGTAGAAAGTCTAAGACCGTACAAACTAGTTTTATGGTGATATTGACAAATCTTTGTTCATTGAAAAATGCTGATGGCAGATCAAATGTTGCAGAGGGAAATGTATCATTTCAAACATGTTCTACTGGAGTTCAATCACTCCTTAATCTAGATTGAGAATATCAAATCATTGAACTGCTCTTCTAAATTATATACATGGACTCTGATATATACAGAGATGTAAAATCTTAAACCTACTGATTAAATCTTAAATATATTTGATGACACCATACATTTTTCTGTCTCCATTCCACAAATTATTTAATAACAGGATAACAAAGATTGTTTTCTCTCATTTGAATGTGACCATTTCTATGATCAACTGAAGACTTCCATGTCTTCAGGTGCACATGTCTAGGACATGGAAAAAAACCCACCTACCACTTGATCTCCTGATTTTAGAGACATAACTTTGCCTCTTCTTAATGGTACCCAAATACCTATGCATGCTCAATCTGCCTGCATTTCAGTTTATTGTAAGTAAATGCATGTATGGTTATAAAATATGTCCATGCATGCCCACATTTCTCCTTTTGGATCTGTACAATATTGCATTGGGAGACCAAGATGAAAATTAAAGAAATCAAAATGAACGGTGAATGAAAGGTAACATTTCCATTTTTGGAAAAGCTATTTATTTGGAAGTACTTGTCATTACTTATCTTTAATCTAGGGTTATCTTATTATCTAAAAACATCTCCCCAGGACCCTGAATTGTTATCATGGGTTATTTGGTTTTTTTTCTCCATATAAAGAATTTCCAATAGTTTCCTGTAAGTTAAAAGAAAAGGCCCAGGAACGCATAAAGCTGAGAATGAAAAGACTGAAAAGAAAAGGCAGTGAGGAAAGTAATGGTGCAAGCTATTTGTTGGAATGAAGAAAAATAACTTTGCTACATGACATTAAATGGTCTTTCTTTTTTGTGCATGCGAGATTTATTATTCCATTTATTCTTAAAACCAACCAACCATAGTCATTTACGTTTGGAATTTAAAGTTGCTTATTGCTATACTGTAGAGTTTAACAGAAGTCTGGCTGGCTGGTTTCACAAGGCATCAGTCACACTTTCCCAGCATTTGCTGATATAAATATAAAAGCTTCAAATTTAAAGGATAAATAAAGCAACACTATTATCTAAACAGGGTAAAATATAACATCCTTGTGGTTTGTGGAAATTTTTGATGTGCCTGCTGGCTTTTCAATAAAAATCAATTATGCCTTAAATGTGAGCGGTAGTCAACATACTACAGACTATAAATTCAATTTCATACTCAGAAATATGGATTAGCTGAACTAGATGCCCTTCCATTGATTTCGGAAAGCAAAAGCTGATAAGGTAAATAATAGTAAGAAGCTCTCTGACACTCCACATCAAGTTCCGGATTTCCATATTATTTTTGTAAGAACTTTCCAGTCACTATAATATCCTCCTTGTGAAATATGTATGATGAATGAATATTATACGGATTGCTGATTCATCTCTATTTACAGAATGGATATTTAGTTTTTATAATGCAAGGTGGTAACGGGATCGGAAATGAATATACTTATTTCCTCTCACATGGTAGAAGGCATGTTTCATCTCATCTGAATAAAGCCATGGGTAATTACAGAACATTCTGATTAAGCTCATGTTATTTAGACTACACTCTCCTATAAATAAAGGCTCTGGAGAATAGCACTGCAAAACAGCCCCACTCGCTACAATATAAATTAGAGGGAAAAGAGCATGGTATGCAGTAAATTCAACACACAATCACCTCTGCACTTTATACTGAATGTCTTAAGAAGGAAAGAAGAGAAATGTTGTGGTTTCAATGAGAACAACTATAACATATAGCCACTTAGAAAAGCAGTTTTTCTACATCCAGAAAGCATTTCATGTAAAGAGATGGAAAAAAGAGAAATGGAAGCTCTGTAGGAAGGAGAACTAAGAATTATAAAATCCTAGAGTTACTGGAACAATAGCTTTACAGACGAAGATCACATTGATAAAAATGCTTCCCCAAAGAGCTCCTGAGTAGTTTACAATATTGTCAGAAAGACCTGTGAGCTGGTTTGCATCCTTATTTATTTATTTAACAAATTTTCACCTTACCACAGTCGAAATTACTCTCGGTGCCTTACAAGGAAAACAAAGAGAAAAAATTAAAGACATCCATGGTCCCACTGGAGTGCCAGTTTGATGGTTTTAGTGAAGGCATTATACTAGAAAGTAGACAGTGAGTTCTAGTCCAGCCTTAGTCACAAAGTCATCTGGGTCACCTTGGGCTAGTTGACTTTCTTTCAGTCCTAGAAAGCAGGCAATGGCAACTTTCAAAATCTTGCCAAGAAAATTTAAAAGGTTTGTCTAAGCAGTAGCCAGGGGTCAACCAACACAAATTATCACATTTAAAACATACAGAAACATAACAACAACAACAAAATAGCCACAAAGACTGCAGTGAGTCAAAAACGTCAATAAAACTAAAGGATGCACCATATACAATACAGGGGAAAACATTCCCAAACAATTCTATTTTCAATAGTTTATTTTTAAAAAACCAGTAAGAAGAGGGAGATCTACCTCAGGACATTGTTCCATTGCATTGGTGCTGCCACAGAAAAGCAGTACCTTCTCATTCCAGCTCTCCTCCTTCCCCACAAAAAAATCCAAACTCTCTCAAATATATAGGATTACAGAAGTTTCTCCCTAGTTGTTGTAATATTTGGCATGATATCAGTGGACGTAAGTGGTCCTGCAGGTGCCAAGCCATGAAGGGCTTTAACTGTTAAAACCAGCATGTTAAATCATATTTGGAAACCAATTGGCAAAAAATTCAGGGTCCAGAAATCTGGATTGCAGAGTGAACATATTTAGAAGTACTCCTTATGGTTACCAAGACAGTAATTATCACTTTCTTGAGCCATTGCCGAAATATCTGAGATTCCCTAATAAGGTATCTAGATGGAGATTATACAACTGGAACTAACACAGAGCATAATACAGTAAGTAGGAACTGCTCAGGGATCACTTGAGATACATGAGCCAAGTACCAATTCTTATTCAGGTAAGAAGGCATAATGAGAATAATAGTGATTAGATTTCTAGGATTACTCCGTAAACAAGTGGTGTAAGGATCAGAAACTATTGTACATTGTTAAAGCATTATTTGAGTGATTAATAATTGTTTAAATTCCGGTTCAGATGATAATGTGATACTTATAATATGTCATTAATTTGTTGCTAAATATGAAGCTATGTTAGACAGATGGCTTTCATTAATTAATTTTTCCTTGTAAATTATTGTCTAGAATGCTCTATGCGGAATTAAGAGACCTTTAGTGCACTTAATGAATATACCAAGCAAAAGCCTTTCACATTGTGTGTTACACTGTAACTAATTCATTTTGCAAAAAACTACAAAGCATTGTTTATAGAAAAATCATTCATAGAGGCTACACTTAGAAATTTGCAAACATTTGTAAACAGCTCTCACTCTAAAGGAAAGAAAAAGAGTGCTATTAAGCAGGTGTTAGAATTTAAATGGCATCTCATTAGTGTTTCTTTCTATGCATAGAGACAAAAAGAAAACATAAACTCAATCCCTAACTCTTTATCTAAAGGCTATCCATGTGATATCAATTTTTTTGCTCTCTCTATTTATGTGTGTGTTTACACAAACACACACACACACACACAAGCACACACGGAGCATTTAGTACATTTGTACATTTTCAATATTTAAACATTAAAAAATAATTCAACAATTAGGCAATTCAAAAGTACACTGAAATTAAAGTTCCAGAGCTTGATAGTTGATTGCTGCTTCTTATATATGAATCCAGGAACAGATTCTAAAGCAAATGTTGGCATAATGCCCAACATATGTTTTGGACTAGAATTCCAAAAATTGCCTAACCTATTTTCAGGTTGTTTTATATGATAGATAGATAGATAGATAGATAGATAGATAGATAGATAGATAGATAGATAGATAGATAGATAGATAGATAGATAGATAGATAGATAGATAGATAGATAGATATCACAAAGTACACTATGTACGAAATGTAAGCCTTTAATACTATTTTTCAATTAATATAAGAGATTCTAACTACTTGCTTTAGGAATTCATATCCTTTTTTTAGATAACTTGAAAACTGTGGGATTTGGAAGCTTAGGTTTTTCCTACTTTGTTGATGTTCTAAGATGCTTCCTATTATCTCAATTTTTGCCATTTTCTCTACCTGTAACATATCTGTGCATGAAAAAGTTGGCTGTGGTGGACAGCACAAGTGGCATACAAAATAAACTGAATACAACGTTGCTTGCAGAAATGAGCACACTTAAAATACTTTTGCAATTAGCTTATTTGGAAGGCTGCATTATATGGAATAATTAAGTAGATTGTGATATTTAGAATTAAATACACAAGAAACATGTAGTATCTGAAATCTATTGAGCTAAATCTATGGATTATCTCTCATTTTTTTTACAAGGTGCATGAAACATTAGCTTCATAAATCTCTTTTCCTTTACCAGTCTTACCTGTTAATAAACATGTTGACTCTATGTGCTTGTTTGTGTAGAAGATTTTTGGCTTGTATCATTTTTATTATCTCAGCACCTTTTCATTACAAACATTAAAATACTAAAGAATATATTGGCTCTTTGAATGGGGATTATTATTAGCTGTACCCATAGTTTATAAACATCCTAGCTGAAGTTTTATTTTGCATCAACACACAATCGCACTACCCCTAGCACCTTGGCATGTCCCACTGCTACGTACATTAATACCTTGACACAGTTTGTATTTTAGCTTCTTCCATGACAATCACTCTTGCATCACTCAACATTGTTTTGTTTAACGTAATGCTACTATAGCATTCACAAGTACCAGAGAAAACCAGTTATACAGAGAAGATATTCAAAAAAGGCACATTGCCAAGATTTATCCTTCCCTCCCCCTTCTCTCTTGTCAGCCCTTCAGGGTAGCCCAGGTAAGAAGCACATCCAAGACTTCTAGTGCTATACCCATATTATAAGGCTACATTAATAGAATCTTGCAAATCTGAAGGTGCATCTCTCCACCTTGCCTTTTCAGTTAAAAAAAAAACCAGATGAGTCCTGTCTGAGATGATTACCATACCTCAATTCCTTTTGTGGGTCTCAGCTGCCTCTTATTTGACCATTGTGTAGTCTTCAGCTCTTTTTCCTGCCTCCCAAGATCATTCCCACATACTATTATAAGAACCTGGAGTTCTAGTGAATTAATTTGCAAAAGTTCTCATGAGGAAGGTTTGGCCAGTTTTTTATGCTTGGTTCTTATATAGAGCAAGGTCTGATGTGTATGGAAAGAATCTGCCAGTAAAGCTCTATACAGTAGGTACTTTGATGTAGGGAAAATATGGAAAAAGAAATTCTAATGTATCATGTATCTCTTATGGATGAATAACATAAAAAATCAGGCTAGCTGCAGTTTGTAGCATGAACCACCAGTTACTATGGTGATGAGTCCATTAAGCAATGTTAAAAACATTTTTAGATCTTGGAAGAAAACAAACAGGCATTAAGTTTTAAGCCTGGTGAATTATCCCCTCCAGGGAATATGGAGGAAGGAAAAATGATACAGAAATCAGGAGTGGGAGACAACCAATGGCATAACAGAGTAAGGGTATCTGGGATTCTTCAGTTTGGTTGTTTTCCTTGTACCTGTGAATGTATTGATTTATGGATCATGTTCTCCAGCACTACTAATTTAAGATAGACACATAAGAAAAAAAATTTACTTTGAAAGAATTTGGTCCCTGGGCAATTAGAAAATGAATATGTATATCTCCACCACATTAAAAAAAAACCTACACCAAAGTAATTTCAGTCACATTTCAGAATGTGGCGACTTCTCTAATGAAACAAAAGTGCCTTCAAAGTTGCATTCCAACTTCCCATACTTGGAAATTTTGTCTTCCTGCTTCCTCTTCATCAGGTATAATGCCTCCAATCCAGAGGTGGTATTCAGCAGGTTCTGACCAGTTCTGGAGAACCGGTAGCGGAAATTTTTGGTAATTCGGAGAACCGGCAAATACCACCTCTGACTGGCCCTGGCCCCATCTCTTCTCTGCCTCCCGAGTCCCAGCTGATTGGCTGGGTCTTCTTTTGTTGCCCTGCACAGGAGAATGGAGCTGGAAAGCAGGTTAGTGGGGTGGGGTGGAAATGGATATTTTACAGTATCCTTCCTCTGCCATACCCACCAAGCCACACCCACCAAGTCACACCACATCCACCAAGCCATGCTCACATAATTGGTAATAAAAAAATTTGAATCCCACCACTGCTCCAATCCATTAAAGTCAATACCAGCTCACTTTTTCCTGATTTGATGAACATTGTGAAAAGCAGCATCTTCATGACTGTATGGGAAAGCTCCACATGTTGTAATAAGTGTTAATACTATTTCTTTATGAAAGCACACATTGTTTCAATATCCTGTTAATCTACATACACCAACTGCAGTGTAGTTTACACTAACTACTGTCAGCACACTAAAATTTAAATTGCATACACACCCAGTTATGTGTGCTGTCCATAGTTTCTTAAAGGGAGAAAGAGTAGAAGAAAAAAACTGGCCCAAAATGCAATATGATCAAGTGCCCTTACAAGAAAAGAGGCTATCAACAGAATATGAAATTTGTTGCTGGTTTGGGATACCCTAATGTTAATCACAGCATTCACCTTGTTGGCAGTGCTTCTAAGAAGATTTGCAAACAATCCTTAGGGTGAATCCGTTTTTTACTTTTACCTTAAGGAAAGGGGTTATCTCCATTAGAACTGTGATTGTTTCTTTAAAACAGGATATGATGGAAAACATGTTCTTGGGTAAATTTATGTTTACTTGAAAAACAAGACCACACAAAACAAAATCAAAGGGAAGTGCTCAGAACAGAGATTCATCTCAGATTCCCTGGTGGCACTGAATCAGTCCAGACATATGAAGTGAAAGAAGAAAAACATCATACAAAAGAGAGAGGGAGAGAGAGAGACACTCATTTTTCAAGAGTTCTACATCTCTCTCGGGCTGTCACAATCCTTGTCTGACCCTCAGCATTACAATGTCTCAAAGTTCCCAGGTGTCACTGGGCTGTGCCTCTTGATGTTGGATGGATATCTGTCAATTATACTCTTCAGAATACTTTGATGTGGCCAGGTGTGACCTAGCTCATTACCATACTGGGCATGAAAGCATCCTTTGTATTAACATTTTGATAATAAGGTTTATTCTTATCACATGCACTCTTGCTTTTGCTGGGCTCCTGCATGCTCCATGCTTAATTTAATTCTATATTGCACAGCCTACATTTTATTTTGAATTCTCTGCAGCTGCTGTTAGCAATTATTCTTTCTATATACCTCAGAGAGCATTAAGTTCATTTTTTTTGCAGGGGGTAGCTTTTTCTTATCCCCCAGCATAAATTATCTTTCACATTCTAGGATTCTTTCCTAAAATGGTGTCCAAAACATATAAAAGATTATTTTACTCATCCAGCAGTGTAGCTACATTTTGTAAATATCACGCACACATACCTCTCATACATGCCCAAAAATCTACACCACCAAGTTTTTTGTACAGAAAGGTACTATGTTTCTTTTCTTCACAAGTAGCCCACACTTCCACTAAATGTAATCCCATAACTAATAAATTTACTCAAAGCAGAACACAGCAAAATATAAAGCTTAGAAGTCATCCAAAATACCCTTCTCTCGGTTTTGAATAAGTATAATGTGCTTCACAGCACTACTCACAGGTTCTGAGTCCAAATGTCACAAGATTAAAGGCAGTTTCTAACAACTCTCTAAAGCATGTCTCATTTGGATGGCATTTTCTTCAAAGCAGCTTGCTAAAGAGTCTTTAGTGACAAAGTAGCCTGCTCTGAACTTCCTACTGAGAATTCAACATCTGTTACCACCTGTCTAAAAACAACAACACTATCCATGACAAAAAGTGCCAGATTTTGTTGTTGCTCTTGTTTTTGATACACCTGCTAACTATCCAAGAATCACACCTAATCTCTGTTGAACCTTGAACCCATGCCCTACTTAGAATCTAGCAAGGAGAGAATGTTTAAATAGTCTGGTTTCAAATTCCAGACCAGTGCTAGAGGCAGCCAAGTTTAAACCCTTTGCGCCATTATCTGTAGCCAGAATTTTCGAGGGGAAAAAGGCTGAATAAACTTGCCAATTTTATCATGAGAAAAACTCAAATGAGATAAAGATGACAGAGCATGCTCCATGACAAAGCTCTCTTAAATGATGAATTGTTGCTCTATGCATGGTTTGCCAAAAACCAAAGTTCCTGATAAACAGTGTGCATAGATAGATAATGATAGACAGATAGACAGACAGACAGACAGACAGCAAGACAGACACTTATCTTCAAAATTTATCTGAAAAGGATGCCAACATTATACTAACATGAAATTCAAGCGAGTGAGAATTAAAAGGACTATCTTGAGTCATTGCTATCCATGACATATGGAGACCAAATTTATCTTGGGTAGCCTAATTCAATTTTTTGTTATTATTGGTATTAGATTAATTGATCTACAAACCAACAATAATTAATAACAAATAAATCCAAATGTTATTTCAGAGCATTCACTGCTGGTGCTCAAGTAGTAGAATGTGCTCATCATTGGTACTTCTGAGCCATAATGCCAGGTATTTCATCCGAATGGCTCTCAAGTCCTTTGGAAATCATTTAGAGATAGTTAAAGGTAAATGTATCTTTAGCTAAGACCTCAATATTAACAATTTTACTATTTGCTTGCTCCTTCCTTCCTTCCTTCCTTCCTTCCTTCCTTCCTTCCTTCCTTCCTTCCTTCCTTCCTTCCTTCCTTCCTTCCTTCCTTCCTTCCTTCCCTATTTTGTTTTATAATGTAAGGCCAGGTGGGGCTTTTTTATATTTTTGCTTTATAATGTGATATTATATTTCCCTAAATATTAAGTATGGATATCAGGAATAAAATCTGACATTCATAATATAGTTGGGATACCTAAAAGGTAAGACTGGGTGAACTGTATCCATTTTACAGATGTTTAAAAATGACTTCCATGTGCTCAAACTTTGGCGCATAAAGATTCTCAAATAATATTTTAATGAATGAATAATTAGCATTGTATTAATTATAGCAATGATGGTATGTTCGTCAGGGCCTAGAATCTTAATGGACTCAGGAAGTATATAAAGATAAAGAAATAAATAAATCTCCATGAGGAAACAACATTTTGGCCAGGGTGTTGAAATGAGCCAAGATAAATCAACCCTAAAATAATTTGCAATCTAAAATCACTAGACTAATAGAGCTATGGATGCCAAACTGTGACACATTGTTTGGCAGGAAAGGGTTGGCCACTCTCCCATACATTAACATCATCCTAGATTCCAGAAAATGCATTGCTTTTGTATGGCTGGGGAGCTATGTTTCAATTACAATGATGCTTTCAGGCTAGCATCTGATAAAGGAAAAATCCTGATGTCAAGGACAGACATGACATTTAGTTTCCCAACCTTTGAAGCACATTGGTCAAGGAATGATGTTATGGGGGCTTGGTAAGCTACATTAAAGGCAAAAACCTTTTAATGATATCCTCCAGGCCATATATTTTGCTAATGGGCCATATTTATCAAAACAGGATACAAATATAGTTTTATTAATGCATAGCTAGTTAACTGGGTCACACATTTTGCTTTAACCTGTAAGGTATAGGCAGGGGTGGGTTGCTACCAGTTCTCCCGTTTGGCTAAACTGGTTGTTAATTTTATGACGGGTTCAGCGATCCAGCAAACCTACCCGTGGCTGGTACCACCTGCCCCTCCCCTCCCAAGAGTCCCCACATGGTCCATTTTGGATCCCAGGTAAGTGCAGAGCCTGTGCAGAGGCTCGAGAAGGCAAAAAATGGGCCTCCCGGAGGTTCTGGAAGGCTGTAAATGGGCCTGTTGCTGGCCTCCAGAGGGCCTCCAGAGCCCAGGGAGGGCAAAAATGCCCTCCCCCCAGCCTTAATATTCAAGAACAAGAGATCTTAGAACCTATGAACAATCATAACCCACAAATTCAGAGTCATTAAAAAAAAAAGCCACTGAGTACATTTAAAGAGATGAGTAGTTTAACCATATGGTAAACTCTTCTAAAGGAACAATATTCATTCCATTTGTAATTGCTGGTCAACAATGGATTTTGTGAGCAATCTTATTTAATACTTTTGCAGAGTTTTCTTCTGCACCAAAAAAAACCACATTCTGATTCATGCTTAAATCTGAAGATGATGCAACATGTTATTTGTTATCATGTTGTGGGAGCTCGCCCCCACTGTTTATGGGTGGTGGCATGCTCCGACCCCCCGGTTATGTCCCATTCCCTGGGCTATTCAAATGATCCAGCCCCGGGCCTTCGGCTGATGTTATGCAACGCCAGGTCCATAGTTAATAAAGCCCCCCTCATTTATGATTTAATCAAGGAGCGGGGAGCGGACCTGGCGGGCATTACCGAGACTGGCTGGGACAGGAGGGGGTTGTTCCCCTGGTGGAGATGTGCCCGGCCGGGTTTCAGGTTTTTCATCAGCCGAGGGCCCAGGGGAGGGGTGGGAGGTTGCGGTGATTATTCAGGAGGACCTTGGTCCTAGGGAATCCACTGTTCCTCAGACGACCGGATGTGAATTCCTCTTTGTAAAGTGTGTTCCAGGATTCAGATGGGCCTATTGATCACATACCTGGCTTCCTTCTATGTAGCATTGGCCCTGCCTAGCTCCTTGAGGTTATAGCCGGCCTGGCAGTTGAGACCCCCAGGCTGATGGTCATGGGGGATTTCAACCTGCCTTCAGCTGGCAGGACCTCGGGGATTGCTCAGGAGTTCTTGGCTTCCATGACAGCCTTGGGCCTGACCCAACTAATTAGGGACCTCACTCACACTGGGGGTCACATCTTGGATCTGGTTTTTGTCTCTGGACAGTGGCAGGATGATCTAGGTATAGGGGACGTTGTTATTGAGCTCCTGTCATGGTCTGATCATTCGCTCCTTAGACTGGACTTCCAGGCAGCACCCCCTCGTCGCAGGGAGGCAGAGCCAATACAATAGTTCCACCCCAGGTGCCTGATGGGCCCGAATAGGTTCCTGATGGAGCTTGGGCCATTTCCTGGTGTTCGAACACATGACTCGATTGAAGACCTGGTGGCCACCTGGGATAGAGTGGCAACTGGGGCCTTTGACCGAGTCATGCCCTTGCGGCCTCTGACCCGATGCCGCTCTCGCTTAGCTCCATGGTTCTCTGAGGAACTGAGGGAGATGAAGCGCAGGAAAAGGCACCTAGAGAGTGGTTGGAGGGCCACCCGCTCCAGATCTGACCGAACACTATCGCGGTCCTATATTAGGACCTATTTAGTGGTGATAGAGGCGGCAAAGCGTTCTTACTATTCCGCCTCTATCGCATCCGCAGGAAATCGCCCAGAGTGACCTGCTCCCTTTTAGAAGTGGGAGCACAGGGGGATCCTCTGCAGGGACGGGCTGAGGATTTTTCGAATTTCCTGCTGGACAAAATCACTCAGATCTGGGATGGGTTGGACTCTGACTGGGCAACTCTGGATGGAGGGTCGGGGTCGGAATTGGGGGAGGTCATCTGGGGAGAGTTTGACCCTGTGACCCCCAAGGACGTGGACAGGATGCTGGGTGGGCTTAATGCTACCACCTGTTTACTGGATCCGTGTCCCTTAGATCCACACCAATCAGGCTTCAGGCCTGGATACAGCACGGAGACGGCGTTGGTCACATTGGTGGATGATTTCTGGAGGGCCCTTGACAGAGGTTATTCCTCTGTCCTGGTCCTGTTAGATCTCTTGGCGGCTTTTGATACTGTCGACCACAGTATCTTATTGCGGTGGATGGGGGGGTTGGGAGTGGTGGGCACCGTTTTGCAGTGGTTCTCCTCCTTCCTCTCCGACCGTTCGCAATTTGTGTTGGCAGGGGGGCAGAGATTGACCCTGAGGCCCCTGATCTGTGGGGTTCCTCAGGGGTCAGTGCTCTCGCTCCTGCTGTTCAACATTTATATGAAGCCGCTGGGTGAGATCATCCATGGCTTTGGGGTAGAGTTTCATTAGTACGTTGATGATACTCAGCTGTACATTTCTACTCCAGGCCACCCCAAAGAAGCCGTTGAAGTGATGACCCAGTGCCTGGAGGCTGTGCAGGGTTAGATGGGGCGGAACAGGCTTCAGTTCAACCCAGCTAAGACTGAAAGGCTGTGACTTTCCAGCACCCAGATACAGCCACTAGTTCCATCACTGGCTGTGGGGGGGGGGGAATTCTTGCCCCCACAGACAGGGCATGCAATCTGGGTGTCCTCCTGGACGTACGGCTGTTGTTAGAAGAACATGTAGCGGCCATCACCATGGGGGCTTTCTATCAGGTCCGTAGGATCTACCAGTTGTGGCCCTTTGTGGATTGGGATGCACTTCGCACAGTCACATCCTCCCTCGTTATCTCCCGCCTAGACTATGCCAATGCTCTCTACATGGGGCTCCCCTTGAAGAGTACCCGAGGATTCCAACTGGTGCAGAATGTGGCCGTGCGGGTGGTTTTGGGGGCTTCTTGGAGCTCTCATGTTACGCCACTCTTGCGTGAGCTGCATTGGCTCCTGGTGGTCTTTCGGGTGCATTTCAAGGTGTTAGTTACCATCTTTAAAGTGCTCCATGGCTTGGGACCTGGGTATTTATGGGACCGCCTACTGCCACCATCGATCTCCCACCATCGATCTCCCACCATCGATCTCAGCCAGTGTGCTCCCATAAAGTGGGTTTCCTCAGGGTGGTGCCGGCTGGATGGCTGGCGACCCCGAGAGTGCGGGCCTTCTCTTTGGGGCACCCTCTCTCTGGAACAAATTATCCCCCAGAGATGAGGATCATCCCTGACCTTTTGACCTTCCGGCACGCATTGAAAACTTATTTATTTCATCAAGCCGGTCTGGCCTAGGTTTTATGGGGTTTTAAATTCAGTTTTAATTGGTTTTAGTGCTTATTTTTAAACCCTTGTCTCATTTTTATTATTCAGCCACAATATTTAATCTTTTTAATTGTTTTTAATTATTGTGTTATTATTGTATTTTTTAATGGTTTTGCTCCACGCTGAGTCCTGCAGGGAGAGGGGGGGCAGTATATAAATCTTGTAAATAAATAAATAAATAAATAAATAAAAAATCTTAAAGAGTAGTAAATGAGATCAAATCCCACTAAAGGGTTGACCCGCATCAGATAATTGTAATATAATACAGTAACACACTAGAGCAGGGGTCCCAAAACCCCAGTCTTCAGACTGGCACTGATATGCAGCTTGCCAGGAACCTGTCTATGCAAGCAAGTGAAGCCCCATTCATGCCTGTGCAGGGCGCAGCAGTGTGCGAAATCATGCACAATGCAAAGGGACAGGCTGAGGATTTTTCAAAGTTCCTGGTGGATAAAATCGCTCGGATCTGGGATGGGTTGGACTCTGAATGGGCAGTTCTGGGTGGGGGATCGGGGGTGGAACTTGAAACAGTCATTTGGGAGGAGTTTGATCCTGTGACCCCCGAAGACGTGGACAGGTTGCTGCGGGGACTGAATGCTACCACATGTTTATTGGACCCGTGTCCCTCCTGGCTGGTTTTGGCCACCCGGGAGGTGACATGAGGTTGGTTTCAGGGTATTATTAACACTTCCTTGAGTGAGGGGTTTCTGTCTGCCACATTGAAAGAGGCGGTGGTGAGACCCCTCCTCAAGAAACCGTCCCTGGACCCAACTCTGTTATCTAATTATCGTCCCGTCTCCAACCTTCGTTTTATGGCGAAAGTTGTTGAGAGTGTGGTGGCACGACAGTTTCCCCAGCACCTGGATGAAGCTGTCTATTTGGATCCACGCCAATCGGACTCCGAGCATCCGGAGGCTCCAGTTGGTGCAGAATGCAGCCGCGAGGGTGGTAATGGGAGCTCCTCGGGGCTCCCATGTTACACCACTTCTGCGCGCACTGCATTGGCTCCCGGTGGCCCTCCGGGTGCGCTTCAAAGTCCTGGTTACTATCTTTAAAGCGCTCCATGGCTCGGGACCGGGATACCTGCGAGACCGCCTCCTGCCATCATCGGCCTCCCACCGACCGGTACGCTCCCATAGAGTCGGTCTCCTCGAGGTGCCACCGGCTGGACGGCTGGCGACTCCAAGGATGCAGGCCTTCTCATTGGGAGCACCCCCTCTCTGGAATGAATTACCCCCGGAGATAAGGGCCATCCCTGATCTCATGACCTTCCGTCGTTTACTTAAAACTCACCTATTTCTGCAAGCCGGACTGGCCTAGGGGTTTTTTTTTTTTAAATTTTAACCTGGTTCTTAATCTCTTTTAACTTTTTGTATACATTTTTAATTAGAGACATGCTATATTTAATTCTTTTAATTTTTAATATTGTCATATTGTACATGTGTTCCGTATGAGTATTTTTATCTTGGCTGTTCACCGCCCCGAGTCCCTTTGGGAGAGGGGGTGGTATATAAGTCTAATTAATAAATAAAATAAATAAATAAATAAATAAATACAAGTCCATGGAATTGGTCCACAGTGCCCAAAAGGATGGGGGCTTCTGGACTAGAAGATACATTATGAATAGATTAAAAGAGCCACAGCATAAAAGAGAACAATTGAAAAAAAAAAGATACAACAGGGTTCTTTGGTGCTCTCTGTGCTTGATTGTTTGCTTGTAGTCATTTCATTACCCTAACTAGTAACTTCATCAGTGTTAGTGACTGGTACAGGACCTTTCCCACTTCAGCTTTGCTTTAACTGGTCACTATCCCATGAACAAAACAGGCTTAGAAGTGTCTGAGAAATGGAATAAGAAATTTCACTGCAACATTGATTTCCACTAGAATTCAAGTTCAAATGGTTCTTCCCAGAGCATTGGGTTAGGGTGAAACTGCAGCATGATAGATTTGCAGACTACTAATTCTGCAACCACTCAAAGTTACAACCCACCTAAAAAAAGTGGGGGGGGGACTTACAACCCAGATTTAAAGTTCTGATGGGATCATCTCCCCATGGTCATATTGTTTCCCATGGTCATGTGACATATTTGCCAAACCCCGTTTTCAGCAAAATCATGCCATAGAGCACAATGGGTTTGTTTAATAACCAAAATAGTCACACTTACAATTTATGATTGAACTAGTCAGATTCCATTGTGGTTGAAATTTGAGGACTAACTACAATATACCCAAACAAATGGGAAAATAACTAGAGTGGTATGGTGGCCTAGAGGTGGAGCTCTCGCCTCACAATTAGGAGGCTGTGAGTTTGAGCCTAGGTAGAAGCAAATATTTCTCTCTCTGGGGACATTGAGAATATATATGCTGAATATAATTACACATTGGCAATAGGAAGGGCACCCAGCCAGTCAACACTCAGCTCCATTCAGTTGCCCAGACTCCACGCACAAGGGATTATGGGATCATTCAAAGAAAGAAGATGAATAGAATAGTATGGGGAAATACTAGAATAGCCTTTAAAATCTCAGCAAAGTATGATTCCAAGGTTTGCTAAGAATGAACAAATGAGCAGCTTCTGAGAGACATTCTACTGCCACTATCTTTTCCAGCAATATACAAATTATTAAACACACAGAAACACACACACACAGAGAGAGAGAGAGAGAGAGAGAGAGAGAGAGAAGCACAATTAATAAACTTTTCAAAAATGTTCTTTGCAACACAACAAAATGTCACATGCCCTCATTTTCAATGCCTGAAGACTGGTAGCAAAAATAGCAGATAAGCTATTTTAAGCTAAAAATGAGTAACTGTGATTACCGTCTCTCTCAAAAGAAAATAGCAGGCCTTAGGCATACAGATCAAACTAACATAGTTTACTTCCACAGTGTTCACTTATTTATTATAGAATGTATATGATGTAAGTCACATCAAGTTTGTTAAAGGAATAGCCATAAATGCAGGTTTAGAAAACAGTTATAGCCCATCTTCCTAGAGGTGGAATTCAAAAATTTTACTACCGGTTCTGTGGGTGCAGCTTGGTGGGCGTGGCTTGGTGGGCGTGGCAGGGGAAGGATACTATAAAATTTCCATTCCCACCCCACTCCAGGGGAAGGATATTGTAAAATCCTTATTCCCTCCCCACCCCACTAAAACCTGATTTCCAGCTCCGTTCTCCTGTAGAGGGTAACAAAAGAAGATCCAGCCAATCAGCTGGGACTCGGGAGGCAGAGAATAGTCTGGGGTGAGGCCAGTCAGAGGTGGTATTCTGAACTACTCAAAATTTCCACTACCAGTTCTCCAAACTACTCAAAATGTCTGCTATCGATTCCCCAGAACTGGTCATAAGCTGCTGAATACCACTTCTGCATCTTCCCCCTCCTAAACAACCTTATTTTGAGATGTTACAGTATTTTTAACTATGTAAAGGTAAGGCAATTGAGAATGTACAAGTTAACAAAGATATGCCTGGAATTCACAATTTCAAATGTGAAGTTTCAATTTCATTTTGAGACTTAAGATTCAGAAGCAATGAAAACTTTTATTCAAGTTCAGATTCAAGATTCTGTCTAGCAAAAGATCTGCGTATAAGCTATAATGAGCTAGTATTAAGATGCTTATAGCTTCTTCAATTGTTGGCTAAATGAGATGAAAATACTGTAGTTGGATTGGTAGCCACTTTAGGAGACATTAACTCTAAAAAGTTTCAGCTGAGTAGCTTCAAAGATTTCAGGACATTTTTTTTAATGTACTACTCCTGCACTTAGACAGAAATAGAAATAACTAAAGGATAGAACTGCAAGCCTCTAAACTGTCCAGGAAAGTACTTGTGAAGAACAATGCAAAAAGTGTTCTTCTCCAACTGAAACATAAAAACTTTCAAGAGGTTTTAAAAAAACTTTCAAGAAGTTTTTAAAAACTTTCAAGAGCTATTTAAAGTTGACTATAGCAAATGAAATAAAATCTCATTCTAAAGGATTCAGAAAGAAAATGTCATCTATCATCAGAGCAGGCAATTGGGAAAAGAGGTGCTAAGCCTGTGAAAATAAATGTTAAAAAGTCAAATGGATAGAAGATTCCCTTCTCAGGTGACTCATGTACAGAGAAAGGGGCAGGCTGTTGGTTTGAGCTCTGAGCTTGGCAATTTGGTTGCAAATGTTTCGTCACCATTCGAGGAGACTTCATTTGAATTCAAACACTCCGACAATGTCTCCTTGAATGGTGATGAAATGTTTGCAACCAAATTGCCAAGCCTAGAGCTCAAACCAACAGCCTAACTACTATAATAACCCGAGCTACTGAGATTCAAAGAGAAAGGGGCAGTCTAGTCCCTGTCTTCTGCTTTCTTTCACAGAAAGAATGGGGAGATCTCCTTCTGGGTTGCCTCAAATCCATACAAATAGTTTTATAATCAGAGACTGAGTTGGACATAAAGCAATCTGGGGCCATTTTAGATCTAGATGTAGATTAGAACTGGGGTTTTCTTTTATGGGAAATGACTCAAGCTGTTGTACATAACTGACATTTATTCAATATTATGGAGGGCTCATTTATCAAATCTCGCTCATTCAATATTAAAAAGGAAAGCAAGGGACACAAAGGAAACAAAGATTTTTTTAAAAAAGAAATAGGGGTGGAAGGAATGAAATGTCTGAATGGAAGAAATGCAGGCTACCCAGACACAGACTACCAGGGATTATATCACAAGTAAAATAGTTTAAGTACAAAAAAATGTAAACTGAAATAAAAGTAGAAGAAAGTACAAAAATCTTAATATCTTAGTATCTTCCTTTTCTTCCATATGAATCTGTTTAAATCAGCAGAAAATGAGATAAACACCAAAGCAAAACTCCCTCAAATATTCTGATAGGCTGAGATAATATCCTTCATTGACTTACTATTCATAGTATCAGACAGCACATTACATCACTCGGTGTCCCCACACTCCTTCTTCGTCTGTACAGTGTATGGAAAGTTGTGCCAGCATTTTGAGGCTCTGCAAAGCCATAAAGTGTATTAATGCTTTGAGTTTGTCTGAAGTGATTCATAGATCCATAGTACTAGAAAAGGCCCTTTAGAATGAACCCAACCTATTGGTCATGGAATAATCCAGATTAAAGCAAAATTACTTTCCCGCCTCCTTTTGAAAACATCAAGAAAAGAAGAGCTTATTGACTCCCTGATAATTAATACCACTGTTCAACTACTGCTACTGTTAGAAAAATTTTCTTAACCTTCAAATATAAATTGTTGTCCATGAACATAAACCCAGTATTTCATACTTATCTTTTGGGATAGAGAAGAATTCTTGGCCTTCTTCTGGGTAACATTTTTTCACATTGATGCATGCCATCATATTGCCTACACCTCTTTCTTCTTAAGGCTAAACATCCTTATTTCTTTCAGCCTTTCTTCATAAATCTTAGTTTCTATCACCTAAGCATCTTTATTGCCTTTATCGGTTGTCCCAAAACTTTGGGTCCAGTATTAAAGGTTTATTTCTTCTTTTTCCCCCCTCTATTGAAATTGATTACAATTAAAACCAAGCACTTATATAAAAGAATGGAAATACCAAATAGACTCTTTGCTGAAAATGGAAGGAAAAATGAATTAGTGATTTACAGATTTGCTGATTACAAAGGGTTGAATATGGGAAGAATCATGTTGTAAGCCTAAAGAGGGAGGAGATAATAAATGTGTTTGTAACTGCAGTAAAGTAGAATGGAAGCACACACACTGTTTTATATATCTTTTCTGTTTTTTTAGAAACACAGTCTTTTCTATTTTTCTTTTATCTTTATATTTTTTAATTTCACTCTGTATAATTTCATGCTTGTCTTATGTGAAAATTTTTAATAAAAATTATTTTTAATAAAGGAAGTTTTGCAATGTTGCGTTTAATATTTTCTTTTTATGAACTCTCCCTTGACTTAATCTCATTTTCCCTATCAATGTGTCTTGTCATGGGATACCCATTATTATTCCTAAATTCATCAAAATCACGTTCTTCAACTACAGCTACACTTAGCTTTAGTGTCCCTTGCATTATTTTACCCTCATCAAGTAAATCTTCCCTACTGGTTAGTATCAACTCAAGATACCTGATCTTCTTTTGTCTTCTTCCATTTTCTCAAACAGAAAGCTTTGAATAATTTTTTAGCAGGACTGTGCGTAGTAGAATTTTTCAGACACTAGGATAAACTGCCCCATCATTGCTGCTTAATGGATGTTTAAGAGATCTGCAATTTTCTTGTGGAAAAATGATCCACACTTTCTCCATAGCATCTGATTTGACTCAAAGACACCTGATTCAATTTGATAGAAAGAGTTAATCTGGAGATTTAATTCAAAGGAGTAATCCAAATATATTTCAAATATATGTTCAAGTTTTTAATACCGCCTACAACAAGGGACACAGTGGCTCAGTGGATAAGATGGTGAGCTTGTCGATCAGAAAGTTTGGCAGTTCTGCAGTTCAAATCTCTAGTGTCACATAATGGAGTGAACTCCCATTACTTGTCCCAGTCTCTGCCACCTAGCAGTTCAAAAGTATGTAAAAATGCAAGTAAAAAAATAATGACCACTTTGGTGGGAAGGTTATAGTGTTCTGTGTGCCTTCGGTATTTAGTCATGCCGGCCTCATGACCACAGAAATGTCTTTGGACAGCATTGGCTATTCGGCTTTGTACGGAGATGAGCACCACCCCCTAGAGCCAGAAACAACTAGCATGTATGTGCGAAGGGAACCTTTACCTTTACCTTACAACAACACTAATAAATAGTTTCCAAACTTACTTTCAATTCTTTAAAACTCAAGTGTTGTATAGGATAGATTAAAATATAGGGACTAGTTCAAATATCTACCCATGTTAATTTTCTGACTAGCAGGGTTCAAGACAGATGACAGAAGTGCGTGTCTCAGCCAATCCTCCTGTGATGTGTAAGCTTTATACTAGTGGCATGGACTTCATAGATTCAAGTTTTCCTAATGGGTTCCATTTGGCTCCAGTCCTGTTGATCTTATATAGATCATCCTTCAGAAAGGAAAATTACAGCTATTCTATCTACTCTTAAATGTTAAGAGTAGATAGAATATAATGTGATCACATTATATAAGGGATGGAAAATTGGGAAGAAAAGGAGAAAGGAAGAAAAGGTGAGATGAAAAAGAAGAGGGACTGGAAACAGTGAATGGATAGCTGAGGAATGTATTTGTGTGTGAGGAAAAACAGAGGAGTAGAGAATGGATGAAATAATATAACCAAATTAAAAAAAAACTTTCATCATCAGCCACTCAGTCACATCTGACCCTCAGTCACTCTATGGTTCAACACTCTCCATGCCCCTCTGTCTCACATCACGTCCTTCAGATACGCCATGGTCATCCCAGAATAAACAAAAAAGAACAGTAAGACAGAAATGGAAAATGATAATGAATATACTGAAGATGATAACGATGTCGAAGAGAAAGAGCTCATGATAAAGGTGGCTAACAATCAGCTCCAATTCCAATGTAACTATTAAATTACACATCCTGACACAAGTGAAAAAATGCATGAAAAAAGAAACCAATTTCATTATCTTTCTATCACATGTTTAAACAAACAAGAAAAGTAATTTGGTAGTATTTGCTTGGTATAAACTGTTAAGACACAAACTTCCTATTTACCGGACAGAACAATTGTCCTTCAAGTGTTTTCAATAATTTGGATTTCTAAGCAGAAGCTCAGGTTTGCACTATTCCATTGAAGAACTTTACAATTCAACTCAAAACTAATTAAGCTCTGCCTAATTTCAAGTGCAAAAGATATCACTCTAACTATTGATGATGAAATTATACTAGAATGTTTGTCTGTGTTATTCAAACTAATAGAATAGTTTGGTGGAGGAGGAGGTTTGGTAGCTTTTTGCTATAAACGAAGTAGCCTTTTAAACAGGCTAGCATTGTTTCCATCATAAAAGCTGACTCTGTTTTCTATCTTCAAGGATTTTTCCAATGAAAATTCTGCAGAACATTACAAGGGAAACTTTCTCCATGCCAGAACAGTAAGAACATCTTTCTGAATAAGACCTTCAGCGCTTCACCTCTGGGGTTATTCTCACTAACATTTGGTTTCTTTAAACACCTTAGCATGCAATTCCAGTCTTTCGTTCCCAACCCAACTCTTGGTTCACCTTTCAGCCCTGGTCGCTGCTGTGATCAGACTAATAGAAATATTGTCACTCACTGCCATTCAAATCAGCAGAGACGTCTCCCCTGCCACCCCTCCCTTCCTATTATTTTTAAGAAAGGGCAAACTGGTTTATATTGAGAACCATCTGGGAGGCTGTCTCTCTGGGCCATCAAACTCTCCCATCCATTACAGCGAGCCTCTCCTTACCTCCTCTGCATGACAGCCCCATAAAGATGACATACTAATTCAATGACTTGTAATTTCACTTGAGCAAAGACAAGTGCTGTGCCTTTTTCTTTTGTATTTTGGTACCATATCAGCGAAGCCAGCTATGCAAACACAGCACTGGGAAGGTTTTATGACAACTACTGAATGAGAAGGGGCGGGGAGAGGGTAGGTGGCTCCTGATTGTTGTTGGTTTTTGTTTTTTGTTTTAAGAGTTTTTGGCTCTGTCATTCTTGGCTCTGTGCTACTAACCATCGCCACTGTGACTAGATTCTATGTCAGTAGCAACTAATTGTTCCAAATAATCTTTATCATGGGGATACACCAGGGAGCTGTATATGTGGAGATAAGCTACTAGGGAGTGATAATACACCCTATCTTACTGATCTCTAGACCAAGTGTTTTTGCTTCTTGCCAAAGACCTCTTTAGGTTTCCCTAAAAGAATACAAAAATAAAAATAACAGCTTAATCATTGTGCCAACAATAGCATCTAAGGGGATGTAATCAGCTTCCTATGATAATCTTAGCAACACTTGAAAGACATGCACAAAAAAAAAGCAGTAATTGAAGCAGTTGGTTCATTCTACCACCTGCTGTTGGAGTCACAGATTAATCTAAATGAGGTTCCCCCTTCCTATGAAGAAGGATGCCGAGTACTTCGCAAACTACAAAGAAGGTATATTATACAAATGTGTACAAAATAATAAAAGAAACAGTTCATTAAATGGCAGAAGGAATATTTGGTCTCTAGGGCTTATTCAGCATTTAAAAAAAACTTGACTACATACAGGGTATCATTCTCAATGACTTCTACCCAAGCTTTATTTCTGATTTAAACTTATCTGAAAAAGAAAGGATGGTGCCGAAAAGTTTTAATATAAAAACCTAACAGTTACTACTTGGATGGTCTCTCTCTCTCTCTCTCTCCCTCCCTCCCTCCCTCCCTCCTTCCCTCCCTCCCTCCATCACAGGCATCTCAGTCATATACACTGATCCTGTTCATTCAGTCTGACTCTAAGAGGGGTCTATGTAAGTATTGAGTACCATATCTGGGACATCCTTGTCACATTGATTAACATGATGCACCTCCACAGCATCTTCTTGATGCTACAATCCCTCCACATGATCTTTCTTTGATAGTGTTTCAGTGTCCTGCTGGGTAAAATGTATTTCATTGTTGTGAGGACATTTCAGGCAATAGGTACTCAAAAACAAGATGCTTTGAAATAGGCAAGGTGGAAATGAATAGGTGTGGTGGAAGAAAGATGCTGACAGGTCAAATTTTCTTTTTCTTTTTAATTTATCTTCTCTCTTGTTCTGTGAGGCTTTGAACCTCCTACCTTAGGTGACTGGCAGAGAGATACAATGGACTCGGTAGTGATTAGACTGGAACCAGCTATGGGGACAGTATTGACAGACCTATGTTAAATTAGCTTCCATTGGCTTGATCTCATATGTGGTCTCACTGCTTACTAGAAAAGAGACATATTCAAGGACCATGTATTCTGTTCTCATTGTTTCTTTATCCTCAAACTCCAATGCTGATTTGATACCTGGGTATTACCTCTGTATTACACTCTAGTACTGGGAATCAATTTACAATCACAACTGAGACCAGAATTTCCATTGCTAAACAATGCAGTCATAGTGAAATTTCATGTGACGACTTTTCTTAGCAACTGCAATCCAGGTTTCTGCAGTTAACTGAGAATCATGGGTCATTGAGCAGAGGGAGTTCCAGGCAAGGACTGTGTTATGCATGGACATGCTGTATAGGAGTGAAAGAAGAGCTGGAAGATTCAGCACAGGCAGTGCATGAGTTGAGGAGCTTCAGTGTGCTGCATAGCTGCAACTGCCCCTGAAAGTGTCAGCCTTCCCATCTGAACCAGCAGCACTATGGTTACAGGGTTACAGGTGCTACAACTCTCCCGACCTGCCTACCTCCATCCTTTTGGCCATCCTGAACTCAATGGTTCTGCTTCACCACGATCACCTTGTTTTACTCCTACTGCTGATGAAGCATGCCTGGCTTGACCCTACAGTGTGCCATTCAGCTGCTGGCTGCCTATGCCTTCTTCACAAAGCCACTCATGCCATTCCTATCCCATTCACAAAATTCTTCAAAAAACAAACAAACACCCCACCTGATCTTCCCCAGATCATGCAAAAAACAGATGCACTACTTGGAGAAGATGCATTTGGAGAATTGGATTAAATTCTTTGCATTGAGTGGAGGAGTAGTAGTTTGGTGCATTAGCAGGTCTTAAGATTAATAAACAGAAGATTAAAAGATTAACAAATATGAAAATAGAAGATCAAACAGAACTGATGAATAACATGGATTCTAAGATTAAGAAGAAGGTAAAATATCTGAGTACATTGTGACATACAATATGAATTACATGTTGTTTCAAAATAACTATGTTAAGATATCAAATGAATTTTTAAAAGATATGTTAAGATGGGAGAAATTACAACTGTCATTATTGGAGAGGGATAAAAATGAATGACATCCCTAGAATGATGTTTTTGTTTCAGACAATACTTGTTTTGACAACTGATGGACCATTTAAACAAAGGCAAAAGGATAAATTAAATTTCTGTGGTGGGGAAAAAAACAAGTTAAATATAAGATGCTATAAGATACGAAGAAAAGAGGAGGATTGACTTCTGATGAGAAATACTATTTTGCAGCTTGCTTTTTGGCTTAGGTGAAAGAATTCGTTCTGCTGAGAAATAGAAGGCTTTTGGAGTTAGAAGGACATGCCTTGAGGACTGGGTGGCATAGATATTTATGCTATGATGACATCAAGGTCAATGTGGATTTTCATTATGTTTGATGTGTCACATTGAAAATATGGATTGGATACAAATCCAGTTTGTGCCTGAAAACACCTCTGCTGCTCTCAGAACAAGAAGAATTTTACAGAGGAGAAATAATAAGCAAACGCTAACTTCTTGTGAGATATTAGAAATTTGTCAAGGGGAATCTAAAATAAAACCAAGAGAAGAACAGAGTGACATAGTTATCAATGGTCCTCTTAATTACAGCTATTAAAAACATTTAAAGTAGACACAACATCTATATTTTTGATTATTCTGAATCTGAACTAGAATTGTGTACAAATAAAGAACATGCAATTGCTAAAACGTGTAAATTGTTATTGAAATTTGAAACAGAAGAACATGTGAAAGAATGTATAAGAAAATGGGCTAAAATTTGGGTTATAATGTACAGATGGAACAGTGGGAAATATGTGCCTAAAAGGATTGAAACTTACAATATTTTACTATCTAAAAGAGAAACAGGAAAAAATGAACTTATGATTATGCAGAGTAGACCAAGGAAAGAAGAGAACTATGTTGTAATCATAGCATAATTGTACTTATAATTACTGCAAGAAAATCAGAAGTTACTTTATTCTCCCTTACTCTTTTTCCTTTCTTGCACTTTTAGCTTTCTCTTTGATTTCTTTCATTTTCTTTTCTTTCTCATACTTTCTCCTAGTTTGTGTTAGTTTTTAATTTCATTATACATAAAAAAAATCAAGCAGGCTCAAGAAGAATCTCCATTCCCTCCCTACTCCTGGAGGAAGGTTACTGCAAAATCCCATTCCCTCCCAACCCCACAAATCTGCTTTCTAGCTCTGTTCTCCTGTGCAGGGCAGCAAAAGAAGACCCAGCTGATCAGCTGGGATTTGGAAGGCAGAGAATAGATGGGAGCGGGGCCAGTCAGAGGTGGTATTTGCCGAACTACTCAAAATTTCTGCTATCGGTTCTCCAGAACTGGTCAGAATCTGCTGAATACTACCTCTGTTCCCCATCCTGTTCAAACCATGAAACCATGGAAGAAGGTTTTTATGAAACCATGGGAAGAAGTCATTTGTAGGTTCGGTGAACTATGTAGATGGTATTCATGCCCCATTGGTCAATGGTGTCATTTCAAACAAAATTTGAACTCATTAATTTCAGTATATAAATTACAAAATTGGATTTTGAATTGTACTATTTCAATTAATTTAATTGATTGATTTTAATTAATTAACTAATTCTGAATTGCATTTTTAAAAATAATTATATTGATATTATACTGTGTTTTATGTATGCTATTTGTAAGTTATTTGTATGTTTTGTAAACCACCTACAATCTGTCAGATTTCAGGCATAGACAAATCTCATAAATAATAGACAATGGCCACCTATGGTATTCGCTCAGTCAAATGAGTGAAAAATTAGCAGCAAAACTGTTAGATTGCAGTAATAGTAATATGTGAAAAGTGCTACTGACTTAATATTACATATTTCTGATGTAGGACTTGTCAAGAAATGCTGTCAATAAATTGCATATCTTCTTAAAGAATAGTGGTTCTATCAAAATCTACAAGGGGCCAAAATCTACAAGGGGCCTGGAACACTTGAAGTGGCATTTGGATGCAGAAATAAAATGCATTAATTCATATGGCAATTGAATAAGAGAGCAAAATGCAACATAAGGCTAACAATGACTGGAAAAAATCATCATAAGAAAAAAAAAATAGTATTGACATCAACATCCGGTATAGGATGGTAAAATAAAAAGGATTACTAGTCAATGTTAAATATCATGCATAGCCATTTGTTACTATGCCCATGGTGGAAATTCCAATTTCTTAGTTCTAGTGGATAAATACTGGCTTTTGTCTGTTAAAGCCTTGTAACGTGCTATTCTTCTTAGTATGTGAATCGTTTGCTTTGTAATTTATTCATCAATGTATTATTATAAAATATAAAGAAATAAATACTTCAATATTATATAGTGTTTATTATTAAATGCACACTTTTTAAAATAATCTGTAAATAAAGGCAGCAGGATACATTTCTCTTATTCCTAACCTTCAAATGGCCTCAATTTAAATAGATTTTTAAACAAATAAATGCACAAAACCTGAAAAAGAAATGTAACGTTGTGATGAAACAGTTTCCATTCTGATCACTCTTCAATAACAACCATCTGAAAGGTAACAGAACCTAGCAAATAGAAAATCAATTGTATATGTGAAGCAGTGATATAAAGTCATCTTTTTTGCATAAAGGGCGGGACTGAAGTTTTAGGAAGTTTCTCAGTGAAATTTTCTTACACAGAGTAGACGAGGAGGTCAAGCATAATTCAAACAGTTGCAAGGTTTCTGTTCTATACTATGAATACTACAGTTTCTGAAACCCAGTGTTTTACCAGGAATAGCACCATTTTCAGAAATATCACCCAGAATGTCCACCATGTATGGAACTGAAATTGTGTTGGCTGGTTCAGTACTGCTGAAATCAGTGGGAGTTAAACTGTGGTCCACATACTCCGCTGATTTCAGTGGACTTAATCAGTGGTGGGATTCAAAAATTTTTACTACCGGTTCTGTGGGCATGGCTTGGTGGATGTAGCATGGCTTGGTGGGCATGGCAAGGGAAGGTTACTGCAAAATTCCATTCCCTCTCACCCCACTAATCTGCTTTCCAGCTCCGTTCTCCTGTGTTGGGCAACAAAAGAAGACCCAGCCAATCAGCTGGGACTCGGGAGGCAAAAAAAAAATGGGAGGGGCCAGTCAGAGGTGGTATCTGAACCACTCAACATTTCTGCTACAGATTCTCCAGAACTAATCAGAACCTGCTGAATAGTACCTCTGGACTTGATGCATTTTCCTTGATATTTGAAATTTATTTTTAATCGTTATGGATATCATTTGAATGTTACTTCCTCTCCCTTTCATCAAGTCAGTGTTGACTATTTTATTTATTTAATTTATATTGCCACCTATTTATATTGCCACCTATTGCCGCCCATGGCAATTCGAGGTGGCTTAATACAGATTATATAGACTACCTGGACTAGTCCTTGCAGTTTTTTAAGCAAGGCTTTTCAAAAGTAGTTTGCCCTCGCCTACTTCTTCAGACTGAGAGAGAATAATTAGCCTATGGTCACCCAGCAGGCTTTGTGTCTAAAGTGGTACTAGCTCCCCCAAAATCCTGGTTTCCAGCCTGGTGCCTTAATGACTACACTACATGGCTGTCAGATTAGCTCTAACTAGGCAATTATTATTGTACAGGTAGTCCTTAACAATTACAAGAGATCTACCAAAATGTACATATGACCCAGATTCGAAGTCCCCCCCACAGTCACATGATTGCATTTTGCTTAATGATCATGGATTTGCTTAAGAACTACCACAGAAAATATCCTAAAATTAGTTCAGTCACACTTAATAACAGTATGATGCCCCCAAAGGTGCTTTTTCAAGAAGCAATTGGATTTTCTTATTTTTGCTTGATGACATTTCCCTTCTCATCCAAACAGTTTATTCAAGTCTGACTAGATGGTAGAGAATGGAAAGATTTATACTCCTTGCAGACAGTTGATCATTTGCATCTTTTTGCACAACTGTGAGCCTGAGGACACAGACAAATCTCCAAGTGGCCTTAACAGCCCACTAAAAGAATGCAAATGACCATCCCTCTGTAAGGACTGTAAATCCTTCATTCCCCACCATCTTCAGCCAGAACTGTAGAAGCTTCTTGGATGAAAAGCAAAAGATCTTTGAAAAAAACCAGAAAAAGTTCAGTTGCCTCTTGAAAAAGCTCCTTTGGGACAACCATGACCTGAATGATTGAGAATCTCCATAGACATTCAACATCACTTATGCTTGTAAGTAGGTAACTATCTGTAGTATAGGAGATCCATTTTGTATTGATGGAATACTGATTGGAACCATGATGAGCAACAATATCTCTATATGATATTACGTTTGTAATATCAGTTAAAGGCACATGAAAAGCCCAATTGTCTGCATAGTGTAGAGATCTTCACCTACACAGTTGTGTGTTCATTGGCTTCCAGATGCAAGATCTGAAATTGTAAGGAAGCTAAAACACAAGCAGGGACTTCCGGTGGTAAGGTTACAGAGGAGTGGAGTGGAGCAGGAGAGCGATCTCTGCAATTGTGTATCCCAATTTTCGTGCTTGGAAGCTCTCAGAGGCATCGTGAAGCTTGGAGAGACACACGAATTAGAAGGGGAAGCCTAGGAGCAGAGTGGAGGAAAGCAACCTCCCACTGCAATGAGGGGAAGCCCTTTGAATCCAGTACGAAAGAAACCAGGCATCTATGGCGGGTCTGAAACTGTGACAGCCAGCTGCGATCGGGAAGCAGGAAAGTGGATCAATGCAAGACATCAGAAGGAGTATGGCAGACTGGGACAGTTTTTGAGAGGTGAGAATGCCCTGAGAGAGTGAATATAGCAGCTAATTGGCGAGGGATAGCAGAGCAAAAGGCAGAGGAGGAAACAACAGTTTAACAGCTGAGAAAGAATACTGCAGAAGAAACGATCGAGACTCTGTGAATCAAAACTCAAAATTTCTATGATTTGGATTGATTACTAATACAGCAGAAAAGAGACATTAGAGAGAACAATTGGAACTTTAATGGAGAACTGTAGTTGAACGGAGAGTGGAACCATTTTGATACAAAGCTGTGACTGTGCAATTTGAGAGTGAAAGTGACTAAGTAGTTAAAGAGGACTGAGGAAACAGGAAATGAGGAAAGTAATGTGACAGTGTGCAGAAGAAAGGGAAAAGAAGAAGAAAGAAAAAAGAAGAAAGCTGAATAATTTCTAAGTATTAAATTCAGGAGTGTATATTGAAAAAAAAATCTAAAGTAATATATATATAGCTGATTGCTTGCAAAAAGAATTAATTTATGTATCCTATTTCATAGATTGCTACATTCTTTATAACTACTATACCCTATATATTCTTTATATCTTTCTATAATATGATACCTTGGATAACAACTAATTAATCAATTGATGTACATCTACTTAATGGCTATATATTGATTCATAGATTTAATTGAACTGTAAGAACATTATAAGATATAGTATATAAGAAAAGAAAACAATCAAACACATATTTATCTATATTTATTGAATTATATATGTTTTCTATATAAGCTATTATATTTAGAATTATACTTAATTAATTTATTAAAAGGAATAAATAAGATTAGAAAATTAAGAGGGTTACAGACTATCATAGATTATAAACAATAACAATATTTAGTTTTACATTGTTGTATACATACATACATACATACATATGGTGTGCATAAAATTAAGGAGAGACATTATTAAGTATATTAGACCTTGTAGTGATAAACTGAAGAGATTAGAATAAGATAAAAGGGAAGAGATAAATATAGAAAACGCAGAAGGGGGTTGATACAACGGATAGAATAGAATAGAATACTTTATTGGCCAAGTGTGATTGGACACACAAGGAATTTGTCTTGGTGTAAATACTCTCAGTATACATAAAGAAGGAACATTCATTAAGAATCAAGAATCATAACATACAACACTTAATGATAGTCATAGGGTACAATCAACATCAAATCATACTAGGAAACAGTCAATATAAATCATGTGGATACAAGCAACAAAGTTATAGTCACAAGTGGGAGGGGATGAGTGATAAGGAGTGATGAGCAGATTATCAGTAATAGTGTACACTTTGTAAATAGTTGAACAGTGTTGAAGGAATTATTTGCTTAGCAGAGTGGCGGCTTTTGGGACAAAACTGTTCTTGTGTCTAGTTGTTCTGGTGTGCAGTGCTCTATAGTGTCGTTTTGAGGGAAGGAGTTGAAACAGTTTATGTCCAGGATGTGAGAGGTCTGTAAATATTTTCACAGCCCTCTTTTTGACTCGTGCAGTATACAGGTCCTCGATTGAAGGCAGGTGGGTGGTAATTGTTTTTTCTGCAGTCCTAATTATCCTCTGAAGTCTGTGTCTGTCCTGTTGGGTTGCAGAACAAAACCAGACAGTTATAGAGGTGCAGATGATAGACTCAATAATTCCTCTGTAGAACTGGATCAGCAGCTCCTTGGGCATTTTGAGCTTTCTGAGTTGGTGCAGAAAGAACATTCTTTATTGTGCTTTTTTGATGACATTTTTGATGTTAGGTGTCCAATTTAGGTCATGTGATATAGTAGAATCTAGAAATTTGAAGGTCTCTACTGTTGATACTGTGTTGTCTAGTATTGTAAGAGGTGGTAGTATGGGAGAGTTTCTTCTAAAGTCTACCACCATTTATGATAATATTAAAAGACTTTCTTAAGAAAATAGGTAGATTTGGGAAGCCTAAGATGTCCACGATGACAACTTCCGCTAAGATTGGGAAGAAAACAACATCCAACCCAACATCAATGATAACACCACCAGCAGGACAACGTCCCATAGAGTACATGCTGAATCCTAAGAAGGCAAGTCAGGTATCAAATATACAAACAATTCAAATAGCATTAACAACAATACAAGAAACGATGGTGAGAAACCATGCAGATTTTTAAAACGGAAATGGGGGAAATGAAAGGCAAAATATGGAAATTAGATGAGAAGATAAGTACAATCCAACAAACAGTAGTAAAGACAGAACACAAAATGAAAGCAGTGGAGGCAAAGGTCGAACAAACAGATAAAAAAGTAGAATCAATAGAACAGAAATTAATGGGACAGAACAGGAAATTAGAAGAGGCAATTGCATATTTGGAGATGGAAAAGGCTGATTTCTTCCTCAGATTTTAGAATGTAACAGAAGAAAGGGGGGAGGACTTGCCCAAATTAATGGCAGATCTCATAGCAGAAGCATTACAAAAAGAGGACCAAGAGGTTGGAAGGAAAATAGTCGAGGTATATAGAATATATACCAACTATACAAGATGTTTTAGACTTCCTAGAGAGATTCATATACGATTCTCAAAGAAACAACTGAGAGATGAGATATACAAAGTGACAAGAGACGAACCGTTGATACTTAAGGGAACAGAAATTGTAATGTTGAAACAAATTCCAAGAAGAATAAGGGAACATAGAAAGAAATACAGATTCCTGACTGTCCAATTGAATAAGAATAACATCCTATTCAAATGGCTTATCCTAGAGGGAATGTTAATATCATAGCAGGATAAAAAATTTAAAATAGACAATATAGAAAAAAACGAGGGAATTCTTTGAACTGTATGTGATATCAGGACATGACCAGAACAGCAAAAAGGAAGTGGAAACTAGGAGCCAAGAAGAAGATCAGGTGGAGGAAAGAGAAACAGAACAAGAGGAAAGAGAGCAGGAAGAATTGGAAAGAGAAGGAGTAAGAACAAGACATGAAACGAGAGCAAATAAGCTTCAACAAGAAACAACTACAGAGTAAGATGTGGAAGAAATCGAATTGATTTCCATTAATATCAATGGCTTAAATTCACAAATTAAGAGGAAAAAAACGATAACTAAACTACAGAAATTGAACTTAGATATTATATGCCTTCAAGAAACACATATCCAGAAACATCAAAGTAAACTGTTAGAAGCACCAAAGTTAGGAGATTTATATGTATCTCTAGCCCAACAAAAAAAGAGGGGGATAGCAATATATATTAGGAAACATTTACAAGCAAAACAGGTATATGCAGATGAGGAGGGTAGGATTTTGATGTCAGAAGTTTATATAAATTATAAGAAAATGTTATTGACAGTGATATATACGCTGAATGAGAAACAAGAAAAATTTTATACCAAACTATACAGAAAATTAGTAGAACAGGAATATGAGAACATATGCTAGGGGATTTCAACGCAATAGCAAATTTAGGGAAAGATTTCAATAACGAAAACCTAGGGGAAAAAAGGAAAAGGAAAACATTACCAAAAGTATTTTATCAAATGGCGGAAGAATTAGGATTAAAATATATATGGACAGAAAGAAATCCAGACAAAAAACAGTATACCTACTATTCAGCACCACACACATCATGGTCAAGATTGGATATGTTATGGACAAATGGGGAAATGGAACGTAATATAAAAGAAATAGAAATTGAATCTAACACGTGGGCAGACCATAATTCCATTAAAATAATTTGGAAAGGATTGAAAAAAAACAGAAGATGGATGCTAAACAAGGAGATCCTAAAAGAAAAAGAATGTGCTAAAATTATTGAAAAAGAATTGGAGCTCTTTTTGAAGGAAAACAAAAAAACAACAAACATCAATTCCACACCTATGGGACACAACTAAAGCGTGTATCAGGGGCCTAGCAATTTCATATAATACACGTAGATATAAGGGGAAAAAAAGGAGAACAATCTAAACTACTAGATACTCTCAAGGAGTTAGAAAAAACACTAGAAAAAACACCACATAATAAAACAGCAAATACAGAGAGGATAATGATTAGACATAAATTGAACATATTAGCCCAAGATGAATGGTTACAGGACATGAAAAAGATAAAACAGAATTATTTTGAACACGTGAATAAGCCGGGAAGGTGGCTAGCCTATAGACTTTAAGAAAGAAAAAGAAAAAAGAGCAATCCAACAATTGAAGGACGCTGATGGTATGCTACATCATCAAACTGAAAAGAAACAACATATTGTTAAAGGTTTTTTTGAGGAATTATATAGTAGGGAAGACGTACCAGAGGGAAATATCCAACATTACTTAGAAGGAAAAGGGCTACCTGTGATCCCAGAAGCAGGTATAGAAGAGATAAACAGGGAAATAACACTAAGAGAACTGCAAGAGGCAATCCTGAAACAGAGAAACAATAAGACACCAGGACCGGATGGTCTCTTAGGGGAATTGTATAAAACGCTCCAAGAAAAATTAGAAATACAATTATTAAAAATCTATAATGAGGTACTGATGACAACAAAATTACCTAAGTCATGGGGGGAGACATACATAACACCGATCCCAAAAGAAGATTCAGACCATCAATTAATTCAAAATTACAGGCCCATATCCCTTTTAAATGATGATTATAAAATATTTATGTCCATAATGGCAGAAAGATTGAAAAAAACCCTTAATCAGATCATTCACAGTGACCAAAATTGATTCTTACCGAATAGACAAATTAAAAATAATACTAGAATGGTATTGAATATAATAGAATATTATGAAGCAAATCCAGGAAAACAATTGGCAATGGTCTTCCTTGATGCGCAAAAGGCATTTGACAATGTTAATTGGCAGTTCATAATACAACAATTAAAAAACATGCAATTTGGCAATAAATTTATTAAATTGATTTTGACAATTTATACGACACAGACGGTCAGTATAACAATGAATGGTGATAGAACGGAAACATTTAAGATCAACAAGGGAGTAAGGCAGGGATGCCCACTGTCATCCCTTCTCTTTATTCTTACCTTAGAAAACTTATTGGAAAACGTTAGGAAAAATGTAGAAATCAAAGGGGCTTTAATCAAAAAGGAGCATTATAAGGTACAGGCATTTGCCTATGATATAGTATTTTTTCTGGAAGGTCCAGAGGATACGGGAATAAAATTAATAAAGGAAATAAATGAATTTGGCAAGGTCACAGGCCTAAAGATTAATAAAAACAAAACAAAATTATTGACTAAAAACTTAAAAGATAAGCAAAAAAAAAAAAAGAATTAGAAGGAAAATTGGGAATGCGAAGTGTGAAAAAGGTAAAATATTTAGGTATTTGGTTAATAGCAAGATGCTCTTCAATCAAAAAAGATTATTATGACAAATTAATAATACAAATAAAAAAAGAATTGGAAGTGTGGAGGAAATTACAGCTATCACTATTGGGGAAAATTGCGGCAATTAAAATGTCTACTCTACCAAAAATACTATATCTTTTTCAAACTGTACCAATAAGATTGGATAAAACCTTTTTTTAGAGAATTAGATCGAATAATAAGTAAATTTGTTTGGGATGGGAAAAAAGCTAGGATAAAAATGAAATTGTTACAGGACAAAAGAGAAAGGGGTGGCTTTGGACTCCTTGACTGGGAAATGTATTATCAGGCTTCGGTTATGGTATGGATTAAAGAGTGGATCAACCTGGAAAATAGAAGAGTATTGTCGATAGAGGGTCATGATTTGCAGAGAGGGTGGCATAGTTTCCTATGGGATGGGAAATGTAAATAAGCATGCATATTTTCAGTGACACATGATTAGAATTCATTAATCCAGACATGGAACAAGATGAAAAAGAACGATTATACTAAAATAACAAACTGGTTGTCAACTATGGAAGCACAAATCTACCCAAGGACACACAAGGAAGATTAAAAACGAGACAAGAATTACAGCAACACAATATAAAAATAGATTGGTGGCCGTACATGCAAATTCAGGCGAGATATCAGAAGGACAAAAAACAATTTGGTTTCTGCATGGAAAAGAATTAGATAAAATTCTGCAAGAAATGGAAAAGAAAATGATTTCAAGAATATATAACTTTCTACTAGATTTTAAAATGGAAGAGGAGGTGGTCAAAGAGACGATGGTGGTATGGGCGAAAAATGTTGGCCATAATATAGACCTGGAAAATTGGGAGAGAATGTGAGAATCAAATTACAAACTAATTACATCCACAGCATACAAGGAAAATCAATACAAAATATTCTACAGATGGCACCTTCCTCCTGCTAGATTGGCAAAAATGTTTAACTCAAACTGTTGGAAATGTGGAAAAGAAAAGTGCACTTATTTCCATACCTGGTGGACATGCCAGGAAGTGAAAAGATATTGGAATACAATTAGTCAATGGATAGAAGAAATTACGAATCAGAACATTGAATTTAATCTGGAAACTTTTTTATTAGGTATAATAACACAAAAATGCAGTAAAACAGATAGATATATTATGTTACATATATTAACAGCTGCAAGGATTTCGTATGCACAACTCGGGAAGGAAAAAAGGGTTCCATTGGAAGGCATGGTTATTAAAAAAATAATAGATTGTATAGAGATGGACAGGATAACAATGAAAATAAAAGACAGAGAAGATTAAATTTATTATAGGGCCTGGGATGCCTGGTATGAGTGGTTTAGAAATAAAAAGAAAATAAAATGGCAATTAGGAAAAGAATGAAGGGATATGTAAATATGTAAATATACCATGGAGAAGATTGAGATGTAAGGATAAAAGATATTGATTTATAGTAAGAGTAAAATGCAAAGGTAAAGGAATAAGTAAATACATATACTGAAAAATGTGAGGAAATGCAAAAGATGTCTTGATGTTGATAACAATGTATAAAGTTTTGTTTTATATTTTTAAATTTGGAAAGTTAATAAAATTTAATTAAAAAAATAAAATAAAACACAAGCAGTTGTACGTGGAAAACTCCACAATGAAGTCTTTGTAATTGCAAATGTGCCTTAGATATCACAAACAAAACATAAGGTATTTGTGTTGAGTTGTACTAAGCTGAATAATATCCCAGTAAAGCATGATTGAATTCTTAATGCAGATTTGAAGAAAGATATCTCTGTAACCTCAATATGCTGTATTACTCATCTTTGAACATCGTTTTACAACATAACATAATCTGCAAATTCAAGCAATAGCTATTAAACAATCTAATATGCAAACAATCATTTACTTCCACTGCAATCCTATTCATTTCTACTCTCAGGTAATATTTGCAGTGTTCAACAGGACTTAAACACTACACAATATCTACAGTACATTATAAGATTCCAAAAGACATATGCCTGATACCTCTTTTAAGGTGACAAAGATGGATGGATTCATAACAGATCATATATCTTTTGATTCTTGGCTATTCCCTTACATCTGCCCCACATAACCTCTGAATAATATGGTTGCATAAAAGTGCAAGAATATCCTGTCCTCTTTTACTTGAAGTCATTCACAAAAGAGAAGTTCGGTGATTCTATTCAGGATTGTCTACATTACTCACTATCATCTCTAGGCTTACTGCCTGTTTAAGAGCAATTAAGATTCTTACTGTTCAAAAACAGGAGCTTGGATTTATTTCAACTCATTCAAACTACTTCTCCATTACATCAGGCTATAGATTGAGGCACTTTATTTTTATGCTATTTTTATTTCTTGTGGGTTTTCAATTGTCTTTACTACTGTATTCAAATGAATTTTGAATTATCTACATCATCTAGAGATGCCTTACACAGCAGGCAGTGTATAAATATGTTAAATTAAGAAAATAAATATGAAAACAAATAAAAAAGTATATGTCACATTTCCCTTCCAAAATGAGTCCCTAAATGGAGCAATAATCAATATATTGATAACAAACAAATATAGCAGCAGCAAAAACGTTTGTTTTTCAAAAAGCAGATTCACCAAGAACATGTTATCAAACTATTATTAAATCACATTTATGGAATATAATAACTAAAAGCAGATTAAAAGCACTAGACCACTTTGGTTCAATGGTTAAGGCATCAGGCTACAAACTGAGAGATTATGAGTTCTAATCCCACTTTAGACATGGAAGCCAGCTGGGTGACTTTGGGACAGTCACTTCCTTATTCCAACTCACCTCACAAGGTGGTTGTTGTGGAGAAAATAGAAGGGGAAAGGAGAATTAGGCATGTTTACTGTCATGAGTTGTTTATAAAAATAAAGGTGGGATAATTAAGTAGCCATGTCTGCTAAGGCAGACTGTTCAGTGACCAGAGGCCTTTCAAGTCTGATACAATTGATCAAGATCAAATTCTAAAAGCATCTAAGCAAAATCTTGGGAATTATCACAGGCATTTTGCACTCCCATTTATTAATGAGTTCATTGTAGTTGAGTCTTTTGGAATATTTTGAAGAGTTTCTTCCCAGGTTATTTGCCATCTAGTTGCCATTTGATTAGCTACCAAAAGATCTCATTTCCTATCTTTTGGTTGTTAACATCTAACATTGCTTTCCCAGACTCTACAACCTCTCACAAAGTCTTTTCGTATATGCCTGTCAGTCATAGCTCAGATTGGACAGAAGTGTGGAGCAAAATCTTAATAAATTCTATGAAGATATGAATATGATTGTCATAAAGGTCACACCAGCCCTTTTTGTTCAGAAACAAGGAAAAAGCCTATGACCTTTGTAGACATTACATAGCATCTGAAGATCACAATGTAGGTACTATATTTTGCACAGCTTGACGGACCATACACTTTTCCAAGGGAGGCTTGAGAAAATGAATTATAGAAGTCAATTTTGTAATGTAAGTCGCTGGCAGATATTCCTTATTATTTCATAGTATTTACACTTTAAAATAAGATAGATTCTTAATCTAGAGGTGGAATCCTAATTAAAAATCTGATCTATGGAATCATAAATTACAAGAGTTCCCATCAAGAGCAATGATTCCTGTTATTCTGAAAGTCCATCTTTGGTGTTAAGGTGTTAAGGTGAAAGTATTGCAGTCCAGACCAATCCCAATATGGCTCAATACGCTTTCTTAAAGTACTTGATCCAGAGAAAGAAGTAAGTTTTGGGAGTAAAAAAAATAAATGTGCAATTCATGTAGAAAAAAGTATGAATGGATGCAGAAATAATATGTATGGTTTATGATAACATTTTTTAAAAACGTTTTTGAGTATTTCATAATTTATTAAATATTGTCAATTAAGCTGTTCAAAAATGCAGACTGACTGGAGTTAATAATTTCATAGCTCCAAACCTATTTCTCTGAAATTACTTTTTAGCATAAGTTGCTGAAAAGAAAAGCATTTGATCCCTCTACCCCAGGCTCTGCGTTCATACAGAAAAAGTGGTTGAATTACGTAGAGGATTATTGTCCAAAGAGCTTCTGCTTCCTCTTTTTTTTTTTTTGCACCTTGCCATAAAAGTATCTTTTTGTCTGCCACTGACTGGGACTAAGCCAGGATTCACGTAGAGAAACAATCCACTTGGCATCATGTTAACATGTATAAACAACGCTCTGCCGACAGGCTGCACATTAGTGGCTGAATATTTTTGGCAAAAAGGAAAACTCCCTCCTGGGCAGCAGTAACAGCCAGCGGTATTCATTCATGCCTTTACTCTAACTGCACAATAGTAATTAAAAGATTATTGCAATGACATACATCCAACAAGTGCAAAAAAAAGTGTACGTGTTGGAATGATTTTTTTTTAATGAATGAAAAGAACACTCTGCTAATTTAACCATTCAAGTTTCTGTGCCGTAAGCAATCATCATCTGTGTCACCATCCAACCCTTTTCTGTTGATGTTTATAGGAAATTTTATGTTAATATTAGCAATAGCAGCTGCCAGCACAGTGAGCTGGGGAAGAGTCCCTATAATAATGTCTTTACCAATGGGAGTGCAATGTAAGTGTGAAGCTGCTGGCAGCCAGAAGGTTCCAGCAGAGGGCACTGGCATTCTCAATCTCTGCCTAAGTAGGACTCTTGATTGATTTGTTTAACTGTAGAATAGGTATGGCTCATCTAATGAAGCCAATGGGCAGGATATTATGGACAAGAAAAAAAGAACAACCTATTGCTACTTACGAGTTTCATTTCTGGATCCTACTATCCCAAGATGGGTTCATTGCCTAGAGTTTAGATGGATATGAAGGGAAGATGAAATGAATTTGTAGGTGATTTGTTTATTAATATTTGTTTATTAATATCTATGAATTATGGTTTTCCTAGTTGCAATGTATGGCTGTGAAAGTTGGACCATAAGAAAGGCTGAGTGCCAAAGAATTAAGGCCTTTGAACTATGGTGCTGGAGAAGACTTCTGCGAGTCTCTTGGACTACAAGGCAATCAAACCGGTCATTCCTAGAGGAGGTCCACCCTGACTGCTCTTTCGAAGGCCAGATCCTGAAGATGAAACTCAAATACTTTGGCCACCTAATGAGAAGGAAGGACTCACTGGAGCCTAATGCTGGGAAAGATTGAGGGTAATAGAAGAAAGGGACGATAGAGAATGAGGTGGCTGGATAGAGTCACTAAAGCAGTAGGTGTGAGCTTAACTGGACTTCAGGGGATGGTAGAGGACAGGAAGGCCTGCAGGATCATTGTTCATGGGGTCACAATGGGTCAAACGCAACTTCACAACTAACAATAGCAACATGAATTACAGCATCTCCATCTGCCCTGATGGAACAAAAATTTAGAGCTTTGTAGCCGCTGTACTGCACAAATAGGGTGAACATCTTCCTAAATTGAACTTCAATCTCTCTTGAGAATTCTTACAGGGCACAATTGGAGTTCTTTTCCATTTCAATTTCCTTAAGATGTTCATGATGATAATAATGTTGCCCTTTTAGTTGAGTCCAACTCTTGACAATTCTGTGGGCCAGGTTTCCCCAAATCTTCTGATATTGCATTATTTCTTTGAGTTTTTCTATCGTCTGGCTGGTATCAGCTTTGATACTGTCCAGCACTCTGTTCTTTGATGGCCTGGTTTCCTTTTACCACTAATTCTTCCAAACATAATTGCTTTCTCCACTAAATTCCCCCTGTATGACATGGCCAAGGTAAGTGAGACACAGTTTTGTGATTTTAAAATTTTCATAACCAGTTCTGTGCGCTGGTTATGACACCAGGCTAGAAAGCCGATGACTGGGAGTTCTAGTCCTGCCAGTTAACCTTGGGCCTGTCACTCTTTCTCAGCCCTAGGAAGGAGGCAATGGCAAAACACTTCTGACAAACTTTTAGTATGTACAGACAATTTAAAAGATGCATTTGGTTCTCAGAGAAACATTTTGCAGAGAGAAAGAAAGAAAAAGAAAGGAAGGAAGGAAGGAAGGAAGGAAGGAAGGAAGGAAGGAAGGAAGGAAGGAAGGAAGGAAGTCACATCAAGACAGCCACAGATACATATCAGTGTATCTTCATATGCAAAGCATTGATATACATACCTTGTTTCCTCCTTATTTTAGAGGATAATATGATCAGGCCTTTGCCTTTCCAGTTTATTCCGTCTGTCTTGTCTCAAAGGAAAACAGAAGAAAAGGAACGGCTTGAAATTCCTCTGCAGGGCTCAGAGATACTTAAAGGGAAGCATCTTCAAAGGGTGCAGCATATTATAATTGTTTCTCCCTATTTGTCAGAGATATATTGAAAATTAACAAATCCACCTTTTTTCAGTGTCATGGTAGCATTTTAATCTTTTTGGTGCTGATAAAAATATTTGTACTGCAGCTGAGAAAACTTGTAAGACAAGACATTAAAATAAGTCAAATATAATATGAATATACACTGAGAGATCAAATATCACACTGAATATCCAGGTCTATCACTAGCATTCTTATATCTGCAGAAGTGAGTGATTGAGTCAAAATTAATGGTGATAATAATAAGGGTACAATGCTTTAAATGCTTTTAGCTATAGTAATTCTCATAGCAAATATCCAATGTTCTATAGGGCTAAGTGCACTATTGAAAATAAATGCCCCACCACACACACAAGTTATCTAAACGAAAGATATTGTGCTACATTTTTGCTTACTGTTCTTCAGATTTATGTTTAAAAGCAGTTGTCTTCATACTGACAAGTCATGAAAAGTTTGCTAACTACTCTAAATAAGGGGTTGCTGTTTTCCTTTTCTCCCTTGGTATCCCTGTTATCTTATGACAGAAATCAGTTCACCCTGAAAAAGGACAAACGAATACTAGTGCAATATAGTGCTATTACGGATCCCCTGGGATCTCCTAAATCAATTGCTAACAAAATGGATATTTATACTGAGCAAGATCTTCAACCAGATGATGAAGCAGCATGTATGTGAGCACTTGGATAGGTACAATTAATAGGATCCAGCATGAATTTATCACAAACAAATCATACCAAACTCCTTCTTTGATGAAATTCTGACTTAATACCTCAGGGTAATGCTATAAACATAGTGTCTATGATAGTTTTTTTTCATAGAACTACATTCATGATAATCCCCTTAATAAAGTTATAACAAATAGGGTAGCTGAACTGACAGATAGATGAATGACCACACCCAAAGAATGCTCATGAATGGCTCCACTTCCACTCATGTCATGTGGAGTACCATGGAGCTATAGCCTGGGCCACAAGAATGCCCAACATGTTTATCAATAACTTGGAACAGTGGTGAGATTCAAAAAGTTTTACCATCGGTTTGGTGGGCGTGGCTTGATGGGAGCGCTTTGCATGCGTGCACACACTTTGCATGCACATGCACATTAAACACGCACTTTGCGCAGGCACAGAGGTGTTCCAACTCACCTCCTGCAAGCTTGCATTCTCCCGGTTGCTTCAGCAAATGCTACACGGCACTCTACTGTGCCACGCAAAGCAGAGGATAAAAGTGAGTATGGGAGCCCGGGTGGGCCAAACAGCAGAGCGGTGGAGAGAACCAGTTCGATCTCCACTGCTCATTGCTGCTACCGGCTTGGGGGAACCGGCCCAAACCAGTAGAATACCACCACTGACTTGGAAGGAGTTGAGGAGATAATTTTAAGTTTATGGATGACAAGTGAGATATCTTTGTCTAATATGAGATATGTGGCATGAGATATGTGGTTAATAGTTTACTTGAAAGTGAGAAAATTTAAAAAGAATTAGACAAGTTTGAATAATGGAGGAAAATGAAGGAGATGGAACAATAGGGATAACATTCACGTAACATGCAACTAAAAAAGTAAATATTTCCTTGTCAGTCATGTCCTACTCTAGGTGCTCATTCCTGTTTCTTGGCCAAGGGAGCATATGTGGTCTGAAGAAAATTTCTGGGATCATGTGACCAGGATGGCTATATGCCAAAGGCAAAGAGAATGTTGTTACTTTCCACCAAAGTGGTACTTATTAATCTACTTGCATTTGCATGCTTTTAAACTGCTAGGTGAACAGGAATTAGGGCAAATAACAGGAACTCACCCCATTGTGTGGAGCTCGGGTCTCAAACTGCTGAGCCATTGTGCCCCCAAAATGCATCTAAGTACAAACATAGTCCTAGGTAGAAAAAAAATACAGTATGAGTTTAAGGTGGGTGAGGGCTGGTTTGGCAATAATGGATGTAAAAGGGATCTGGCTTTGTTAACCACAAGCAATGTGATGCAGTTGCCTTGGGATGCAGTAGATTCTGGATCACAGGAATGATCTAGTTTGCCCTGGTCAGTCTCCATTTGGAGAACTGTGTCTAGTTCTAGAAATCACAGTTCAAAAGGGATTGAATTGGAGCAAATTCAGAGCACTATTAAGGTGAAGGGTCTGAAAACTAAGCTGCAAAGGGAATGGTTAAAAACTTTTGAGAAAAAAATATTACAGGATATCAGAAAAGTTGCCACACAGATAGAGGAGTGAATTTATTCCCCTTACTCCAGAGGGTACAACTAAAAAAATGGGTGGAAAGTATAACAAGTAAGGTTAGGCTAGACAACAGCTAGTGAATGAAGCTGTACAGTTCTACCTCATGAGTAGCTGGATAATCATCCATTTCAGAAGCTCTTGTGGATGCTACACTGGGGTTGGACTAGATGGCTTCCAACCTCTAAACTCTATCATACTATCTTTGGTAACATTGTTTTATATTTCTGCCCACAAGGTTCTTCCCTTCAATTAAAAAGCTTTCATTACCAGAAAGAGTCCTACTTATTTCCAAGTTTAGATCAAATTTGTCCAGAATATAAAAGCAGAGTTATCTACTGTAATATGTAGATTTTGTGTATGTTCAAATTAGGTCAAATTTAAACAGAGATACAGGACAATATTCACTGGGGGGGTGGGGGGAAACCATCCATAAAAATATACAATGTATCTACCAAACTATGCCCAGTTGTGAGGTGTGTAACTAAGATGATTAAGTATTTCAGAATTTGGAATGTAGGAAAGCATTTCTGTAATAGGTCGGTATACAGCAGCATCTCTTTTCTTTTAGCAGCGAAATATATCTCTACATCTTCAGAACATATGTAACGTGCTCACTGATTGAGTATTTAAGAGATTAATTAGAACTTTCTGATTTTAATTATCTGTTTTAAATCTTTGCATCAACAGTTCCTCAAAATATTCAATTATTTTCTCTTTGCTCTTCATTCCACACACTGGGACTTTGTGTGTTAAGCTACATTGGAAGACTAAAAGAAATAATCACCTATTATAAAAATGGATATTGCTCCAGCATTTCAGATAAATGAAAACAATTTGGTTGTCAAGATTCAGAATCCGGGACATCGGTTTGTGGATTTTAACCTTTTACTGGGTCTTTTAAAAACTGTTATGAGATTTTTTTTTCCTTAACAAGCTAATTCATAGCTGCATCAGCAAAAAAGAAGAAGAAACCATTAGGAGGAATGCAAAATTCCTTCTCCAGTAATTATTTAGAAATGGCAAAGACACTTTAATATCTGGGGTTTTTCCCCCCTTGTATTGATGCATCATCTTTTCCCAGTGGAAATATTTTAGCATGGATTCTATTTTCCTATAATATTCTGAAATTCTCCACATCTGAAGTTGTCAACTAGATCAAAATATTGATATCCGGCATGAGGAATACTAGTCAAAAAATTATTAATGTAGCATTTAGGGATATAAGGAACACGCTCCGCTTTAAATATTTTTCTTTATTTTTTTCACAGAGATGGATTTCCGTCCTCCTAACAATCATTTGGGATAGGCTAAGTAACGAAGTGTTAAGATCCCCCCCCCCCCATTCAATTGTGTCTAATTCTTAGAGACTGCCTGGACAAATCCTTCAGTTTCCTTGGCAGGTTTTTTGTTGTTTGTTTGCATTGTCTCCTTTCTAGGACTGAGAGAGCATGACTGACTCATGGTCACCCAGCTGGCATTGTGCCTAAGTTGGGACTAGAACTCCCAATGTTCTGGGTTTTAGCCTGGTACTTTAATCCTGCAGTCGCCAATCGGTGGGCGGCGGTCCACTGGTGGGCCATGAGAAAATTTTGGTGGGCCGCGGAGAAATCTCACCCCCAGAGCACCCCCCCAAAGCAATTAATCCAGGCTACGCAGAAACACAAGGCTGCGCCGCCCACATGGCCCGTGGGAACCCTCCCCGCCCACTCACTCCTTACTCAGTAAACTTGCCTGCTAAATTGCTATTTTTCCTTTTTCCGACCATCATCTGTTCTGCTGTGCCGGGAGATTTAGATTCACTAGGAAACAGGAAATGGTTGGATTTCTTGCTTTCTAGCTAAGCACAGCCAAACCTCCCTTAGGGGTTGAAGGTTTGTTTGCAAACAAATTCAGTGCAGACTCACGGCAAGCAAATTTGAGAGACTGAGCTAGCCGATGGTAGATAGATAGATCACTGAATGATTCTGTGAGAAACTCAATCTGCCTGCTTTGCCTGATTTTGGGTAAAAGTTGATTTTTTAAAATAAAAAATTCAATATTTATATACATGGTGTGTGTGAGTTAATTTTATGAGTTTGCTTGCAAGCAAATTTTATGTGGCAGACTGAGCTAGCCAATGGCAGATAGATGGATTTCTGAATGTATCTGTGATTCTGTGAGCAACTCAATCTGCCTGCCTGCTTTGCCTGATTTTGGGTAAAAGTTGCTCTTTCTTTATAAAAAAAATCAATATTTATATAAATATTTATAATATTTACATACAAGCCATGCCCAGCCAGTCACATGACCACCAAGCCACACCCACAAATTAGGCCATGCCCACAGAACCAGTTAGTGGTCCCTGGGATCTAAAATTATGAGTTTGGTGGTCCCTGAGGTCCAAAAAGTTGGCGACCCCTGCTTTAATCACCACACCAAACCCAGGTTCTCACTAGGGTTCTATGGTGGGCTTTATAACACTGAGATTCAGTACAGTGTCAGTGAGACAAAGGATTTCTTAACCATATTGTTATAGGCAAGCATACAAATGAACATGTAAAAAGAAACACTGCCCCACCCTCCTGAATCTTCCATAAGGAAGGGCCTGAAAACCTGGTTTGCCAATGAGGAAATGTGATTGATAGACTAATAGCAGATCCCACCTCACCCCCTGCACACCTTGTTACCTCCCTCACCATCTTTTAATTTATAATTTTATTGATACACACACACACATACTCATTCGTTCATATTTATTGTTTTTAACTTTGCAAGCCACCCAAAGTTGCCTTGTTGCAAGATGAGTGGCAAATAAATTTAATAATAAAATAAAAATAACTATTCATCTACACATTGAGAGGACAGTCTTTGTAGTGCTAAAATATCACTGTTTTCTGATCATCAGTCAGATGTCATTTTGCTCATGTTGGTATCAAGCTCGTTAAAAATATCATACTTACTGGCTGAGCCACGCCACACATTAATTTGGATATTGAAGCATTAATTTGGATATTGAAGCTTTACCTAACCATTCCAGTTGTATTTCCTCTGAAGCTTGAAGCAATCTGGGTTGCACAATGTTAGCCAAGCTATGGTGAATCTGAAGGGGGTGCTTTGTTTCAGCTAAGCCTTGTTTGAAGGGCCCCTGAAGTGCCTCGTTGTGACAGAACAGCACTCCACTATGAAGAATCAGATCAGAGTGGCTGCATTGCTTTAGTTCGATGGATAAAACATGGCCGTTCGAGGGAGAAACGACCTTGTCAGAATAGAGTGGCTTACATCATCAAGATAGAGTGACATTTCTCTATCAAGAAAAATATTTCATCAAGTTGGGTCATTTCCAATCCAGACACTTCTAATTTTTGTCAATATTTTGAAGTGTATTAACTGCTGGTATCAAGGACTACATCTTGAGGATCTGATACTTTATTTAATTCAAAAGGCAATTTTTAATAATCTGGCCTAGATAAATATGTACTAATTGCCCAATAAAGATATAATTCATAGGAAATTACCTATTCTTATTTTGTTATATAAGTACCCCTCATGATATTGGTGATGGGGTGTTCCTGGGAGAGTGATGAAATCCAGGAGTGAGTGACATAAGGTGTGAAAGCTGTCCCAGCTGCCCAGTTACAGCAGTTATTGCTATTGGCCAACAGTGATATAGGAAGATGCTGAAGCAGATAATCACTTTCATGACTATGGAAAAGGTGTTATTTCAAGAGAAAACAATGGTAAACTATGCCTGGATTTCACCAAGAAAAACACATGGATAAACAAATTAAAGCACCCAAATTTAATCCACATTTTCCTTTGAGTCATGGGATAATGGGACAATGGGGGAGAGTTTTCTGGAAGCCTCCAACTTGACTACAAGGGAGATGTTGAAGCCTTGCTAGAATGGAAATGAGCCATATATTCCCCATTAGGAAGATACCTTAGGACTGTAATATACCTCAGCCATTTTGAGAAATACTGAAAAGTCTCTATCAATTCAAAGAGCCTAGCAATAATTCTATACTTTCTTTTACCTTTATTCCTTTGTAGTGGTTAAGATGCTAGTTTAGAATCCAGGAGACCCTGAATTCTAGTCCCACTTTAGGCATGAAAACCAGCTGAGTGACTTTGGGCCAGTCATTCTTTCTCAGCCCACCTATCCAACAGGGTTGTGGAGAAAATAGACAGGCAGAAGCAATATGTATGCTGCCTTGAGTTATCCAAACAAAGGCAGGGTGTAATTCTAATAATAAAATAAAAATAGATTCTTTTTATACTATTTATCCTCTTGAAAGAGTCCTTAAACTAGAACACAAATTAACTAGTCAGAAACATATGCACATATTTAAGTTTCTCCCCTTTTTGATCTTTTGTAACTAAAAACATTAGCAATAATTTCTGAAATCCTATAAAATGATCTATTTGTTTTACTCTATGTTTTCAATATGAATTTGCATCATGCCTTGTATTGGCAGTGTTAAGAGAAATCAGGTGACAACAACGTTCCATTGGTAGAAATAAAATCACAAGTTTAAAGAGCGCTCTTCTCTCATTTAGTGCATTATCTAATTTCCATAGATTAAAATAATTAGCAGCAGCTAAAAGCAAACATCTTTTATGCAGAGTATTTCAACTTCTCCATTTCAACATTTCTTTGTTCTTCTCAAATAGATGGCACTATTAAAAGTGCCATGCTTAACAAGGTTGAAAAATGCAAGCCCAAGACTTCCTTTTATTAATTTCTATAATGTAATTGATGCAAATGCTGTTTTTAACAAAGTGGATAATAGTTTGATATATCTGTACACTATAATGAACTCCTAGTTTCTATGAAATGGCATTTCAAGGCACATGTACTTAGTCACAATCGCAGATATTTGCCTGAGAAAAAGTCAATGAAAACACAGACTGATTTTTACTTTTCACCAAAATAGTATACTTCTAGAAAATGAAGTAAATCCAAGTGTGGTTGCTTTACTGCCTTTTATTTATTACAGAAATCAAAACAAACATTATTAATAAACTTACCCATTGAACAAACTATACTACAAACTACATAAAAAATCTACACCATTAATCTGCTGTCTGTGTTACACAGGATATAAGAAATGGATTTTCAAAAGGAAAACTCAGATGATTGGCAGAAGCATTACCTGCATGGCTAATTTCTATAAAATCATAACTAGGAGGGAATGATTTAAAAAAACTCCAAACCTATTTATTTATTAAGACTACTGGCATGTAAATAGTGTCAGTATTGGAGCCAGGGAAAATTGATGCATAGCCAGTTATATGTGATATTCATGCATCCTTCTCTGTGCATTTAGAAACATGTACCCATATACCCCAACAATCCTTGTAACACTGAATTGAGCAAGAATTCAAGTCCCCCAATTTAGAATAATAAATTATAGTATATTAGTTTTTTTTAAAAAAGAAGAGTTTGGAAACAATAAAAACTTAGTTTAATTCTATTGAAATGATTAGGGAGAGAACAGGGAAACATAAAAGTGTTTTAGACATCAGTTGTCCACATTTTTGTGGGGAAGAGAGCCATTGAAATGATAGAATTCAGATAGAAACATATGAACCCAAATTGAACTGTAGACTAGAATGTAAATAATGACCTTGGAGTCATAATTACTGCTTGAAAAAGGAAGCAAGAAAAACAAGGAAACTGAAAGAAAAATACAAAAAAAAGTGCAGATCAGTGGTGGGATTCAAATATTTTTGGCACCAATTCGATGGGCGTGGCTTGGTGGGACCGCTTTGCGTGCACGCATGTGCCAAACGCATACTTTGTGCAGGCGCAGAGGTGTTTGCACAGACGTAGAAGTGTTCTAACTCATCTTCTGCAAGTTTGCACAATGCCAGTCACTTCAGCAGCTGCTGCGCGGCACTATTCTGTGTTGCGCAAAGCAGCTGCGCTTCAAATTCAGCAGATAAAAGTGAGTATGGGAGCCCAGGCGGGCGGGTGGGCCCAACAGCAGAACAGCAGAGAGAACCAGTTTAGTCTCCGCTGCTCATCGCTGCTACTGGCTTGCCAGAACCAGACCGAACCGGTAGAATACCACCACTGGTACAGATGTTGGTATTTCAAAATTAAATGAAGCAAGCATGGCATAATCAAATATTTCTTCTTGAGCTAGCAGTGGTCAGTGCTACAAATTATGATCAAGAAGAAATCAACAATCTGATAACTGGGTAATCTTTCTTACTGGGCATATCTAACAAGAACCTGTATTCTTCAAATCCCAAATTACAAATTAATGAAAAAAAAAGAAAGAAAGGGAGAATAGAAAAAAAGGAGAAAAAAGAAAAAAGGAGAAAAGGAGAGGCCATTTCCAGTTTTTGAGAACATCTAGGTATAATTAAAAAATAAATAAATAAATTATAACATCCAATGAGCTCTCACCTGCTGAGGTTAAGGTCCAAGCCAATAGCCTTCAAACCTACTCTGATTGACTCTAAGTAAGAGTCATCTCCTTTTCAAAATAGGATAAATTTACTGTGAATTCTTGGTGCTAAATTGAGTGAAGTCCCACCTACAATTGCAGGAGAACGGTTAATAATTTTTAGGAGGAAGAGGAGACTTTCCTTAAGTTCATCATCCACCCACATTTTTTTTTCTAAGCAAGCACGCAGAGTGTAAATACAATTAAAGACCAATGATTACAGACTCTGAGCAGGGAAATGGAAGAATATAAAGCAATAGTCCAATAGGAATTGTGAACATATCCCTCTGAACATGAAGAATAATTTACAAGTTCTTGACTGACAAACTTAGTAACTATGATTCACAGGAGGCAGGAAATCTATTATTTAAAGATGCAGAGAATCCATATGTACAAAATAGCTAATATAGTTACAAATAATTAGAATTTCACTTAAAAGTCTGTCCAGCAAAATGGTTTTAAAGCTTTCTTAAAGGCCACTAAAAATGTTAAGTCCTCTTATCTCAGTAGGGAGCACAATCACTCAGATTCATTTATAGAATAATACGTACCATATAATAGATCTATATTGTATATATTTTTTAAAAGCATGGATGGTTACGAGCCAAGTTTTTGTTTTTAAAAGATTTTTAAAAATGCATGATTCATTGTAATTTTATATTAATTTATCATCTAGATAAAAGGCCAGAACAATATTGGCATCACCAAAGTAGATTTTTACAAATAAAAATAAGTTTTTTTTAATATCTATATGAGCATATTAATCCATTATTCAGATGGAAAAAATCACTGTCCTTTGTAATATATTTTACTACCAAGTAACCGTATCATTTTTGGCTAACAACACAAAAAAGCAAGGTAAGAAAATAGAAAACTGGAATAATTTGAATGAATGAATAAATATCTATTATTCGTTCATTGATTCAAATTTATTAACTTTCCAACTCCAGAGGACTCGTATATATGCTCATATGCTCATCTTTTATCTGTACAAAGTGATCTGTCATTCAAAGTGGTATAATGTTTGAAAAGGATAATATTGCTTCCTAAATTGGGATTTCATTAAAAAAAACCCTAAAAATTTGTTTTTTTAAGTCAATGTTTGATGGAAATGAAATTATGTAACTAAAATTATGCTAGGAGTATGAGTGGGTAGAGGAAGAGAAGGAGATTTTAAAATTAAAAATTCTAATGAAATAATAATTGTTCTAGTTTAATATCCAGTGTAGGTATTAAGACATCTTTTGGCTAGATAAAAATTATATTACTGATTCAATTGTCCTACCTTTTGTAACAGTGATTACATTTGTTTTCCACAATATTTTTTTTAAATTTCAAAGTTTATGATCCTTAATTAGTTTTGGGCACAGTCATTAAGTACTCCTCAGTCCTCATTGATTTCACTGGGAAAAGAATATTTAATAGCTACAAAATTCAGTTTACTTTGGGAGAAATATGCCATTGGTTGTTGCCTATACTTTTGATTGATTACAAGAAAGGATTCCTGCAGGGAGCATTATATAACTTTGCACTGATCTGTGCATGGAAACAGATTTAATTACAAATGTCTATATTGGCTGTATTGCAATATGTTTCCATATGGTGCAGATTTAATAATAAATTTAAAGATTGAATTAATGTGATATGAATATTATATACTTTTCCCCCTTAATTTTCTTTTAAATTTTGTTCATTTTCATCACTGCAATATATGTACTTTTTATTATAATACTACTCACTTGTTATTGCTCTCCAATTAAAAAAAAAGGATGTCTTCAAAGGAAGTTGCGTGCAAGGGGAAAAAAGATTTCACTGATCATTCATACCTGTATGCTTTTTTTACTGGAACTAATCTCAGGAACACTAGCTAAAGAAATAGTTAGTCAGAAATATCAACACTAAACCCATATGAAAATAATGGAAGATGACATCAACAAGATAAGCCATCTTTTAATAAGACACTAGACCATTTACTTCATTCTCTCCTGGAGTGCAATACATTGACAGCAATATTATATCCAGCCATGTTCTGATACCATATCATATTACAATTATGTATAAGGTTGATTACTTCTGTTGTTTAAAAATGCAGCAGCCCAACATCTTGCTGTTGAAATATATCCAGACAGGTTTAAAACATGCAGGATAGAAAATGCTGGTTGAAACCAACCAATATGGAGGTGTTTAGGAGAGAAGCAGGAAACTGAATGGGGAGTGTCTGTCAGTAGGAGAGCTGTAGGAAATGTGAAAAGTTATGGAATGGTTGATTAGGTTCTTGACTTCTAAGTAATCTATGATGTTTCTAGGGTGGAATGTAGAGTAGATTACATATCTGTACCAAACTATATAGTTTTATTATTAAAAAACCCTAATAGTTATATTATTGTTGCTACTTTATTTTGTATTAATATCATAGTTAATATTTTAATAGAAGTTTTAATTGTAATTCAAAATAAATTTTGGAAAAAAACTTATTGGTGCAGTTTTTCCTTAATTTAAATCCTAGGAACTCTAAGCAGTTCACAGGTATTTTTTAAAAATAGATAACAAATCAACAAAAATAAATAGGAACAAGCATGTACACATTCCTTATTATACCACTGCATTAACTAATATAGTCACAAGTGGATTCACAACTAACTCTTAAAGATCTTTCAGATAACCAAGGTTTTAATCTGCTTCTGAAAGATCAAGGAGAATAGGGGACCGGTCCAACTATGGGGAATGGGAACCTGAATGATACACATGTTAAATTCTCACACTGAAGAACAAATGTACTGTTGAAAAACAGATTTGGTTGTTCTGTCTTTGACTTGTAAAAGTCCTGGATCAACAAATCAAAAACAAAACAGCAGGGTAGCAATAAAATGAAAAACTTTATTTGTGATTCTTTCTTTCCTTGTCTACAAGGCAGCACTTATATTAAAATGTTCTAATCCTGTTTTTTTATTATTTGAACAAACGTTGTTCAACTTGAGCTTGCTCTTAAGAAAAGAATGGTTTCAGATTTTGCAAATGAAAAGGGTCACAGAAACCTACAAACAGAAGCTGCATCAGGCAAAAAAGTTAAAAGTCTTGAATGGCACACTTTCCAGCAAAGCAAGCAATTTATTGCAACACCCCACATCCACCCCAATTCTCAGAATTAGTGACTCATACATTTGATCAACTACATTAAAGGTCACCCCTAAGTAACTCCAGTAAAGAATTACCTGGCATTTTTCCATACGGTAACTCTTACTCAATTTATAGAGCTTGGCAACTATCCTGGGTCAAGATCTTCTTTTCTTGAAAAGCTGTCCAGCCCAAGTCCATGATGACTATAAGGATGAAAAAGAACTATCAGAAGGTAGGAAAAGGGGAAGGATGCTTGAAGAGGCCTGCCAACACTTAAGGACCCAGAGAAGAGCTTATGGAGACATAAGCTTATGGAGACAGTTGCTGGGAGGTGGCTAAGCAATTCATGATAAATGATACCAAAAAGGAACAGGATGAAATGGGCTTTTTTTTCTCATAACTATCCCTTTAAGTCTTAGGGTCCCTTTTAAGGCAGGCATAACTAGCTCTTAGAGAAGCTTCAATCTTTTAAATTAAACTGTGACCCTCCAAGGGACAGAACAGAAGTCAGAAAAAATACCAACATAAGGTTCAGAAGTCTGCTTGCATAAGATACCTGTGGGCAATCATAATTAGCAAACAGAGTCTGTAAGAGCCAGGTGTAGAATTCCAAGCAAGCCAATTTTCTTCTCCAATAGTAGCAATTTGGAGATTTTGAACAATCATATTTGAAAGCCAGTGTTTCTTGGAAGGGCCTGGTGATACTGAGTCGTTTAGCAGGCCTTGAACAGCAATGCCAAAGATAATAAGAGTCCACTCAGGAACTACTGGCTCTCCAAATTCTCTCCAAATGTCTTCCTCTCTGGTTTGTGTTCAGTTGATCTCTGTAGACTTTTTGACTCCCTTGACTTCACTTCCACTCTTGTACTGAGTAACTCTGCTGCTGTCAAAATGCTCAGTAAATCTACTAATTCTTTCTTCCCAAATGCTTGCAAACACCTGAGACAACTCCAGAGGAGACTATGGTTTCCTCTCACCACAAAACTCACCTAGGCATCATTTTCTTCACTATAGAAATATGTATTTAATTTCTATTCCAGTTCCTGTACTTATTTCTACTTGGCATCTAAACCATCAGAATTTCATCTTATGTCTGCCTGTGAGTTGACCATTTTGCCCCAGTATAAGAACGGACCAGTGAACATTTTTTTGAGGACAGGAATGCACAATGTCATCCTGTACTTACACTCAGCCCACCAAGAAGGCAACCTCTACCAATTTTCTTTTGGTATATGTCAAAAGAAAAAATATTTGGCTTGTAACACTCAAGCTCTGCTGTTCAATTCATCTGGCGATTGTACATTGTGCAGGAACACTGCCTTCTCTATCATTGAATGCTCCCCTCCACAGTCATTGTTTTTTTTTTTTACATGTTCACCAGTGAAACAATGGATCCAACTTTCTCTCTTTTTTAAAAAGCTCATTGATGGAACATGATATGTTTGTATGTGTGCACTCTGTCATCTAAACCCATGAGGTCCTTTCTTTTTGATGTCGCCCCAAAAGTCTCCCGTAAATATAGTGCAGCAGTTGTGAGGATATTCTTATTTTGGCCAAGGACATTAACATTCCTACTTGAAGAATGGACTCAATCACTTCAGCAGGTCACATTGGCACAGAGGACTTTGAATTCAAGCCAAGACAAGGTAGACGGCATTACAGTTTTACTAATTAACTACAATATTTTCACTATTTTAAGTACAATACTACAGAATCTGTAGTTGTTGTTTTGTAATCAGTGGCTGCTAATTAACAGAGCCAGATCTAGTGCTTCTCAATCCTTTTTCCCTGGAGTTGAAGGACTAGGTCTTCCTGTTCCATGGGGAAGCCTCCACATGAGCAGCAAAATCCGTACTGACTAGGCAGCAAGTTGGCACTTTGCTAAAAACTTCACTGTTTATGATTGCATATGCATATCTTTGGATCAGAGCCACTGGCTCTCATAATTAAAAAGTGTTTGTTTATGTGACACAAATAGCATCTTGCTATACTTTATTCCCCTTGAAGAATTATTGTCATGCCACTTGGTATTTAGACATTTCAATTGCATCTCTTTGTTTAGGTGGGAGAGAAAACCGTGAAGGAAGGCACAGTATGTCAATGCTTTTTCTAATTGAAAATATCAACACAGTGAACACGTTTCCTTTCTCCTTGTCCACTCTAATCTTATTTATTGTGCCTCTGACACCTTCCATTGCTTTTGTCCTGGCTCATTATTTTAGCTAACATGATTCTAGTAGTTTAAAAAAAAAAGCAACAACCGAAAGCAATATGGTTCCTATGTCATCAGACATGAATCTCATTTGCTGTTGTGTGTCCACATTATAGACTGGGTCATCACTAATTATGGATTACACATTTTCATAGCAAACACCTGAAGGTGACAAACATTTGCTTTTGTCTTGATTCTGTTGAGAAACCCTGAGTTGTTAGTTGTATGACAGTTTCTAAGGGAAGGTCAGGTATATGACAACAACCTGATTTTATTTCACACCTTATTTCCTGTTATCAGTGTAAGCTGTTAATGAAATTGTTTGAACTAAACTGTTTTATCATCCCAGCAGCCTATATTTATTCCACATTACAAAGACAGTTCTGGTTAGTATTATCTAACTTGCTAATCCTTCATTTAACCTTTTCTCTCACTAACAAACTAGGAGATGTCCATAGGTTTCATAATAGCATAATCAGTAGATCACATTGTTTGGTAAGCATGTTTTTCACATAGTTTAAGCAGATCTGTAAAATCAGCTCTTCCTACTGTCCAATTTTCTAGTACTATCCTAGTAATACTCCTATAGTACAGTCTTTAGCAGGTATATGACAGCCAGAAATTCCACCGGTGATGTCCTCTGAGAGTTCCATATTTTGAAAGAGCTGTTTTTTCTTCCTATGCGGTGCAGACCTTGTTGGGAACTAGAATGAATGTCTCATTTTTGAATCAGACAGAATGTAGGCCAGAATTATTCTAAATTTTCTTTGATGTGCACTGATAGCCTATTTAAGGTAAAACTTAATGAAGCACGTAAGAGTCTCTTACTATAGCCCATCTCAATAAAACTTTTTAATCTATGGAGTTGGTTTCCAGATCTGCACTATCTTATAAAATTGACTTTAATCTTGCAAGTCTCATTGTGCTTTACCTCCCTTTCCTCTGATGAAAATGAGGAATCTGCCTGAATCTCTTCCAAATATTATTTTGCTTTCCAGGATGTAAGGAAATTTTCAGCCTTCTTTGTTCATGAAAGAGTTCTTGCTTATGTCTCTCAAGGTTGTCTCCATGACTCTCTAAAGTAGATGAGTCCAGACTATTTCTAAATGTTCCTATTTCCTTAATTTTTATGTTTTATTATGGGATTGATATAGAGTTTGTATTTTTGAAAAAGTCTCTTTGAAAGCTGGAAATGGATTACTTCTTTATTAACTACATTGAGCTTATCAACATGTTTTAATACTATGGTCCATCTTTTTGGACCGTAATATCTCAGCTGATAGGACATGGCCACTCAGATGCAAAGTATAATGAGCAGAAGCTTTAAAGCTTTAAAAATAGGGAACAGTACCTGTGATGACATTTTGTTATAGCTCTATATGTATCCAACAAAGGTTATGGATTGCTGTCACTTTTCTAAATCATGACCTAGATGATTGAGAATCTCCATAGACCAGGGGTGTTAAACTTGCATTGTCACTGTGGTGTCACATGATGTATTGGGCCTTTTTTCCCCTTCGCTAAACTGGGTGGGGGTGAGGCCGGCACATGATGCAACCGGCCTGCAGGCCATGAGTTTGACACCCTGCCATAGACAGATAACCCAGATCCATAGAAGAATAGGAGTCATGGGAACCATTTTAGAATGGATTGCTCCTTGTTTTCCAAACAGTACAAGAAGGATTGATTGCAAGATGTTGTTAATATAAACTTGCAATAAAGATAGAACTAGTATTTATTGTAGTGCTTCTTCTCAGAACTACCTTGAAGAGCTACTATCAGGTTATTTAATTGTTTCCTGAATAAGATCTCGTAGTTACAAATCATGGCTGCAGTGCAAAATGGGAGGAAGAGAAGGACCTTGGTAGAGAAAATGAGAGTCCTGAATCTATGGGTAGGAGAAGCTAAAGTCACAGCAGTTATAATGACTATTGGTAGTTGGATCTAAAATATCTCCTAATATGCAGCCACCCGTGCCAAATGTGAATGAAAAATGAAAATTTCCAGAAGGCTTCATCTGTTCAATGAGTTGCGTTTATATGTCTACAGTACACCCTGTCAGCTAGGATAGCTATTAGACAACATTCCACAGTAATGATTATAGGTGTTGACAGTAGGCAAGAGAATGAAGAGCACTACAAAATTAAAAAGCACTACAATTTTTTAAAAAACTACATTCTAATAATAGGCATAAATGTAACCAAACAAATGTCCTGGTGTCTCAGTTCTAATAATATCATTAAGATCATTAAGTACTGTGAATCTCCCAGACTTCTGCCTTGGATCCCATTCTGGCCTCTATTTCCTGTAAAGGAAAACATAATAGGAAGTGTGTGAACACAACAGGGGAGGTGATGGTGGTGGTGACAGAGGAAATGTGTGTGTATATATGTGTGTGGGTGTGTGCGTGCATCTGTGCATATATATGTTTGTGTGTGTATGTATGTATGTATGTATGAGGAGTTTGTTTCTGGCGTTGTTGTAGTTTTCTGAGTTTGTTGGTGTGTGTGTCTGTCTTGAGGGTGGTCTATGTTACGGCTCTCCAGACAGCGAGTTGTTTGGATTTGTCCCAAAGTGTGGGGTGAATCTTGTTGCTGAGTCTGAGGTGAAGTGTGAGGAGATCTTTGTTGATTTGGTCTAGGAGGAATCTTTTTGTGTGAAATTCATTTCTAATTAGGGCCAATTCTGTTCTTTTTAGGATGCGTTTGGTGGCTGCTGTGTTGGTATGGAATTTCAATTGGGAGCTTCTGGGGATTAAATTTTGATCTCGGCAGTTGCATAGGAATGCGAGATCACATAAAATGGAAGTTCTGTGGACTTCACGTTTTTCATAAGTCCTGGTCAGATGGTGGGTTTCCTCCCCCATAGAGGTGCAATATTTGTTTTCTGAGGTTTTCGCAGGTATTTATATGTGGTTCTTTGGTAATTCGGGTTTTCTCCCATGTAAAATTGGAAATATCTAGGCGACGTTTCGATGAAGTCTCATTCATCATTTTCAGACTTGTGTCTTCGGCCTTGTGCTTCTCAGAGTAATGTGAGCTTGCAGCTGCTTCTTCCTTTTAATTGCTAGTGGGGGTGTGACTTGATTGGCTGGGGGCTTGGCTGTGTTCTGATTGGGTAGGGGGTGTTCTCATTGTTGGGTGTTTGTCTGTGTTCTGATTGGTTGGGGGGTTGGCTGTGTTCTGATTGGTTGGGAGTATGTTCTGTTCCGGTGGGGGTTTGGTTGTACTCAGGTTAGTCTTAGTTGCTGGGGGATTTGAGCTGGTGAGCTGTGATCCTGTGATTCTGTTCTAAAAAGAACAGAATTGGCCCTAATCAGAAATGAACTTCACACAAAAAGATTCCTCCTAGACCAAATCAACAAAGATCTCCTCACACTTCACCTCAGACTCAGCAACAAGATTCACCCCACACTTTGGGACAAATCCAAACAACTCGCTGTCTGGAGAGCCGTAACATAGACCACCCTCAAGACAGACACACACACCAACAAACTCAGAAAACTACAACAACGCCAGAAACAAACTCCTCCCCCCTCACAGCCACACATGAAAGAAACAGTGCACAACATCTCAGATCCTCAGCGAAGATCCTCAGCGAAGCCGAAACCAATGTCCTTTCGAAAGGATTCAACTTTGCTGTCGCTCCCAAACACATCCCCACAGAAACCATCATATGCGGAGTTGAAACCAGCCTGACCAAAACTAACCCTGATAATGCGAACAGAATCAGACTCGAAATTACCAACATCCTCTGCACTAGCAAACCACCCAAACCATCCTCTGCACTAGCAAACTTATCCAAAGAAGAACAAATTGCACTACTTAACCTGAAAAAAGACACCAGCATAATAATCCTACCAGCAGACAAGGGCAACGCGACAGTGGTTTTGAATGCATCCGACTACCAAACCAAGTTAACCAACCTACTCCAAGACCTACATACAAACCCCTAAACACAGACCCCACCACCTACCTAGAAAAAACCAGCAGATCCAAAATAAAAGCCTCCCCCATCAGCGAAGAAATCCAGCAAAGAATCATACCCAGAGAGAAATAATCCAGATGCCCTAAGCTTTATGGTCTCCCCAAGATACACAAAGAAGGAACCCACTTAGACCAATAGTCAGCTCCATAGGCTCACCTCTACAAAACCTAGCCAAATTTCTCGCCAAACAACTACAGCCCTATGCAGAATCCATCAACTCACATGTAAGAAACTCATTCCAGTTCATCGAGATCATAAAGAAACAAAACTTACAATCCAGCAACCTATTAGTGAGCTTCGATGTCATATCCCTCTTCACCCAAGTGCCTATAAAAGAAGCCTTGATAGCCATCCAAAATAAATACAACCCCCCCCCCAAGCACATCCTAGATCTGACCAACCACTGCCTATCCAATACATACTTCACCTACAATGGACAAAAATACAAACAAACAGAAGGAGCACCCATGGATCACCCCTCTCACCTGTCATTGCAAACCTCTACATGGAACACTTTGAAACACAAGCTCTAGAAAAATATGACCACAAACCCAAACTCTGGCTCAGATACGTAGATGACACCTTCATAATCTGGCCACACGGGAAAGAAAAACTGAACAACTTCCTCACACACCTCAACAGCCTACACCCCAAAATACAATTCACCATGGAAACAGAAGCTAACAATCAACTTCCCTTCTTAGATGTCTTAGTATACAAAAAATCCAATGGCTCCCTAGGACACACCATCTACCAGAAGAAAACACATACAAACCGCTATCTACATGCACTCTCACACCACTACCCAGCACAGATTAATTCTGTAACTGAGACACTCATCTTCAGAAAAAAATGCTTAGCCGATGAACAACACCTAAAAACCGAACTACACACTACTCACTAACGTACTAACAGCCAATGGATTCCAAAGAAAGAAGATTACTCACCTAATCCAAAAAGAAACCCCAACCAAAATCCAAGACAGAGAACAAGAAAATGGCAAAGCCCTCCTCCCATATATAAAAGGCACTACAGACAAAATCAGCAAGATCCTCCAAAAACACAACATTAAAACAGCATTCTGCACAAACGGAAAAATATCCACCATCCTAAGAAACCCTAAAGACAAAATTGAGTTAGAAAACCAAGGAGTATACGAAATCCCATGCACCTCCTGCCCCACCACATACATTGGACAAACTAACAGAAGAATAAGTGCATGTATTGAAGAACACAAGAACTCAATCAAAAAAGAAGAACCGACCTCTTCCCCGGTCCAACACCTCAAAGCCACAGGACATAAGATTGACTTTAAAAATACCAGAACTATCGCCAAAACCGAACACTTCAACAACAGAATAATCAGAGAAGCCATAGAGATAGAAAAACGCCCACACAGCATGAATAAACGAGATGACACCTCCCACCTACCAGCCATTTGGAAACCCGCCCTCATTAACAAACGAGTACCTAACATGAAGAAGGACACCAGACCCACACCCACGAGGGCCACACAAGAAACTACCACCACACTTCCACGTAGAAAGCAGACTCACACCCACACAGAAGATGAAACACGACCACGGACCAGAAGTCGTACCACAGCTGCATCACTACCTACTTCAAACCCCCCCAACCCATACATGAAGGGAACTGACGCCCACCATGAAGATGTGGCACAACTACGAACGTGACGCCAAACAACAGGATCACAGCTCACCAGCTCAAATCCCCAGCAACTAAGACTAACCTGAGTACAACCAAACTCCCACCGGAACAGATCACACCCCCAACCAATCAGAACACAGACAAACCCCCAACCAATCAGAACACAAACAAACCCCCGACCAATGAGAACACACCCCCAGCCAATCAGAACACAGCCAAGCCCCCAACCAATCAAGTCACACCCCCACTAGCAGTTAAAAGGAAGAAGCAGCTGCAAGCTCACATTACTCCGAGAAGCACAAGGCCGAAGACACAAGCCTGAAGATGATGAATGAGACTTCATCGAAACGTTGCCTAGATACTTCCAATTCTACACGGGAGAAAACCCGAAGAATCAAAGATCCGTATATATATATACGGATCTTTATATATATATAGATAGTATAGATAGATAGATAGATAGATAGATAGATAGATAGATAGATAGATAGATAGATAGATAGATAGATAGATAGATAGATAGATAAAAATAGATAGATAAATATACATATAGATAGATATACATATAGATAGATATACATACATCCAGACAGAAAGATATTTGTTTCGTTGTCTTTTGTTTTATATGTGTGTTAGGTTTTTGAGCTGATCAATAATTAAACAAGGGAGACTAGGATAGATCTATTTCGAGCTACTTAGCTCTCGTCAGCTAGCCATACCCTTACTGGGATTCGAACTAGGGAAGTATTACATGTGAGGCAGTTGTAATTGCCATTAGGCCACTGGTTCTCATCCAGATCAGTGATACAGGGGAATGAGTATATATACTTGTGTTACAACACCCTGGTAAGCCCCAATCAAGGGAGGAAGCATACTGCTGTCTAGCTGACGAGAGCTAAGTAGCTCGAAATAGATCTATCCTAGTCTCCCTTGTTTAATTATTGATCAGCTCAAAAACCTAACACACATATATGTATGTATGTAGGTATGTATGTATGTATACATACATACAAACATATTCCTGCTCTTTAGTAAAAATAATGCTGCTATTTGACAGGTGCTGACCAATTTTTATAGTGAAGCAGAACATTTCCTCTGTCACCACCACCATCACCTCCCCTGTTGTGTTCATACACTTGCCATTACTTTTGAATGATTTTTGTCATGAAAGAGGCTTACCCACAAAAGGTATTCACTGACATGGAAAAATGCATGTGAAAATAGTCATGAGTATTTCATGAAGTGGTCAGGCACTAGATGACCAAATTTATCACTATATGTTCCCTTCCCCCCATAATAAAATACTGACATACAGAAAACTGTTTTCTGTTTATACATTCTTTTCCTCTTCTTTTTCTCCCTCACCACTACAGTAGTAATTTTACTTTGCTTTTATATGGATTGTACTATTGAATACAAGCGTACTCATAGGCAAGCCACAATGGAGGCAGTGTCTGTTGTTTTCAGCAGAAGGTCATAACCCAGGCTTTATATTTTAAATAACTATTACAATGAAGATGAGGGTATAGCTACAAAAGAAATAGTTATAATTTATGCCTGACTTACTTCAGCAGAATATAGTTTATTTATAAACTGCTTATGGCAAACTCTGTATGCCCCTGTTCAATGTGCGTGCTGAACTGTCTTCTGGTAAATTATTTAAATTACACCTAGCAGTAATTCCTGAGGACTTTCATACTTCATTTTCTCTATTAATATAACAGGGAAAAGCTGCTATGCAAGGATTGCTCTAAATTCCCAGAGTGTGAGTTCCAAACTCTGTATGTGTTGCATTATGCCTGTCAAAAAACTTGTCTTCTCCTGAAATTTATTACTGAAGTCTCTCCACTAGAACTACTCATTGAAGCCTTACGGAAAGCTCATACATGATTTAAGAAGCTAACAGCACTGAAAGAAATAGGTCAGGTTAAAAAAAAATCTGAATTTAAGCTACCTTCACTTATTACTTATGCAAGATTATGCATAATTTAGCACGCTGCTGAATATGCAAGGGCAGAATAATTGTTTACAAAATATTTACTCTGCATTTGTACCTGTGTTTTAGTGAGATAAGGTGATTTCTCAGTACTTGCTAATCACATTAGGAAAAAAAGGGATTAAATACATTTTTGATTGTGCTGATAACTGCACGACATTATATATAAACAAAGATCATGTACAACATTCTTAAATAAGATATTTAGTTCTTTATTCACATTGTATAGCTAAATGCAGGAGGGTGAACACAACTCTCTCTGCCTTCCTTATATCATGATCCAGTCATTAGCAATTGCAGATGCTTGAATCACATGCATTTTAAAGTCAGATGCTCTGAGATAATAGGGCTCTTTAAGCACCTTCTGTATGTACGATAAACTATTCTACTCACACTCATCCTTCATAAGAAGGAACAGTGGGAACTCCAATATATTAAATTCAGCACTACTAATCAACATGCATAGTGTGGGTACACATTTTAAAGAATAGACATGTGATGCCCTTCTGTTCCCAAGCCCTAATCATGTCAACCCTCATATGTCAGCTAGGATCATGACCGATGCTATCACATGAGTCTGTGTCCATGTGAAAGCAACACTTGAGTTTTCAAGAACTGAGCCAATTTCTTTTTAGCTCAGCTGGAAGCTGCAGTAAAGCTCATCTGTATTGTTTAATGCTGCAGCTCTACAGACCTGATTAGAGGACCATCTATCCATCTGCATGGCGAGATGCCTTATCATGCTTCAGGTCTTTCAAGGGGAGAAGTAGCTTGATGCCATTTCATCTCTTTCTCATACAAACTGCTGAGATTCTTTGGGGCATACATAACATGAAGTAAGGACCTGGAGAGGAAGAGCATATGCAATTCATTATATTTTTTCCCCTCTTCAAGGCATGGATAAGAGGATTTTTACCACTGCAAGACCTGTATTAATTTCCTGACCTTATCTGACAACAAAGACTTCTTGCTAATGAGAAATTCTCAGGGCCATTGTTTATTTATTAAGAAAAGTAAAGATACTCGTAGGATCTTTAAAACCTTGGAATAAAGTCAGACAAAATCAAAGTGCTATTATGGACTTCAAATGGGGTATAATCTTCTCTCCGTTATTGAATGGGTCCCATTCAGGATTGGAGAAGACTATACAGTGAGGAAAAGTTTAAATCCAAAGCAGACCGGATTCAATCCAAAGTTTTTCATACTTGAAGGGACCTGTGATGACCCATAGTGCCTCAAAAATAACACAAAAACTTAAACATGAATCAAGGTCTTGTAATACCTTCAACTTAACTTTGTTGTTTTATTAATCACAGTTTAAATTCAAAAAAGTAGATAATGAAGCAAAAGAAAACCAAAAACAAACCGTATTGACAAGAATTCCAAGGCAAACCAAGATAATTAATCACACATTCCGGGGAGAGTCCATGGGAAGAATGCCAACAAAGATAAACCTCATCTAAGGAAAGCACTAATTTGACTTCAGCATCTGTGAATACGCAGTTCCAAACTCTTATACAGAGCTCATAGCTGCAACCCATGAGGAGGATCATGGCCCTCTCCTCCTGAGTAGACCACGCTTTTCCCTGATCCTCTCCTCCCTACATGTCCTAGGATGGATAGAGCATGGACCTGGATCCTCCTCTGGTTGCTCAGCCAGCCTCTGCCTTCCCCAGCCTCCTCCACCACCTCTGGAACCACACTTCCACTCCCTGTTGGCTGTTCCTCCTCTTCCTCAGAGTCTGTCTCCACCAGGGGCATGACAGGACCTCAGTTGCCCTCTAGACCAAAATGTGGGATATAAATAATAAGATTTAAACCAAGATAAATAGAATCTTCTGCATGATTTCCAGTGTTCTGAGAGAATGGTACCCAAGAAACTACACCTGTACATTTTATCTGGTGGAACACTCAAGAGAGTGGTGGAAGAGAGAAAAAAAAAACAAAAGGGGAATGGTGATGGATAGTCAGCCCTGCAACAGGACAACTAGAACTGCACTTTGTTGGAATAGCTATAATTACAAATCTTACATGACTGCTGTTTTCTCTCCCTCTCCCAACCCAAGGATTCTGGGTGGGGGGGGGTTAGTCTGAGTCTCTTTGGAATACTGTCCCACCTCTCCAGATTTAACACATGTTTCTTCTGCATCTGGTATTTACCTAGTGACTTGAAGATTCCTTCTCTAAGATCTTTCAAGAAGAGACTGGGTGGCCATTTGTCAGAAATGGCATAGGATCTCCTGCTTGAGTGGGGGGTTGGACTAGATGACCTACAAGGTCCCTTCCAACTCTTAATCTGAGAAATTATCTTCCTGGCTCCCTATAAGGATAAATGTAACTACAAATTATATGCTAAGGAGAAAAAAAAGTTATTCAGAAGTCATATAGAATAAAAAGACAGCCAATCATAACAAAAGTGATATCTCAGTAAAGATTTTATCATACTGTTGTTTATAAGCAGATACTATTAGATAATATAGTATCACATGTGAACATAATTATTTTATGGATTACACTCATCCCCAATTTAATAGCTTTCTTGCACTTTCAAAGTTGAAGAAGCATTCTATTGGTTTTGTATCAACATGTTCTTTAGTACAACCACCTTTAAATTTCAAGAGGGTTATTATAACTCTGATTCAACACATTAAATATATTTATGGAAATAATTGCTCTATGGGGAAATAGGTTCCAGGCCCTAATATTAATAATATAATTAGAAAGATTTAGATTAGATTAGATTAGATTAAATGGAAGATTCAGTGAAATCTAGAACATAAAGCAAAATATTTTTGAAAGTCACTTAATAATTCTGAGTTAGTTGAATCTCTCCAGATCTTACTTGAACTATAACAACCCTCACTATGTTTCCCTATGACAGTTCACGGTGTCATGTGATTTTGGAAGACCCAGAAGACTACAGTGATATCCTATGACTATCAATCATACATAAAATTATATCAAAACCATCTCATAACATAAATTAGCACCAGAACCTTATTCAATTATTTTAAAAATACTGTTGGAATTTTTTAAAAAATGACAATAGAATTTTTTATTTACTAAATCCTATCCATGGATGAGAAAGAATAATAGAAAGAGAAGGAGATGAATCAAATGAAAATATATACAAACTGAAAGCTTGTATTGAGTTTTCCTCTGAGCTTGCCAATAATGATTTAAAAGGAAATAAAAGATAGAAGCAATTACAATTATAGGAAGGCATGTTTTGGCTGAGAATTACAGCAAGCAAAACAGGAAACTATAGTCAGATATAGTTTCATCAGAGATGTTTAATTTCAACTCTTCCATTGCACAAAGAGCTAGACATTTTCTTGCTCTTTTTGCATCAGTGACAACAGTGGTATTCTTTGGCTGAATAAAATCACGCTCATACTTAGTGTCACATAAATAACAAAATGAAGTTTCACCCTATATCTAGCAAAATGGACTTCTGTGCACAAAAGCCTGATCCCCTCAGATGTATGTGTTGAAAATGGCATGAAATACTTAGCTTTCTGCTACAAAAAATTAATAATAAAGCCATTACATCAGTCTTTATCAATAACTATCACAATAACAGCATAAAGCCTCAGGAGAAAAACGATAATATATATAGTTTACATAGAACCAATTTTGTTTAGTGATTAAGGCACTATGTTAGAAGCCATGTTAGAAACTGTGAATTCTAGTTCACAGACATGAGTCAGCTGGGCAAGTCACTTTCTCTCAGCTCAGTCCACATCACAGGATTGGTGCTGTGGGAAATGTTAGAGGAAGGAGGAGTATTGCCACCTTGAGTTATTTATAAAAATAATAAAGGAAGGATAAAATATATTTTATATCTCTATCATCTATATGTTTCCTCCCCTCCCCTCCAGTGGTGGGATTCAAATTTTTTTACTACCAGTTCTGTAGGCATGGCTTGGTGGGCATGGCAGGGAAAGGATACTGTAAAATCTCCAGTCAGAGGTAGTATTTGCCAGTTCTCCGAACTACTCAAAATTTCTGCTACCAGTTCTCCAGAGCTGGTCAGAACCTGCTGAATACCACCTCTGCTCCCCCCTCTCAGTTCAATTGTCCAGGACTATGAGATTCAGAAAAGACAAACATCAATGCCTTTTTCATGTTCCTATAAGGAGGAGTTTGTAATTTACTGAATCTAAATATCACTGTTCTGCCTGTTTCCTTTAAGAGCCAGGATGGACATCATATAAATAATTATGTAATGTGAGTACCCAGTCAAAGAAGTAAATATCAAGTTGCAACAATGACCATAAATACCTTGGTTTCTAAATGGAAAATATTGCATACATCATACCAACATTGTAAGAATCAACAGTGTTTGAGTAGCATTGGGGAAACCCAGCTGAAATCTATCTTTTACAATGGTTTCTCTCTTTTATCTCAACCTGCCTCACTTTGTTGTTCTTATAGGAATAACATAAAGGGCAAATCCCATGGAAGCCACCTTGAATGCCTGGAGAAAAGACAAACTAGCAAAGGCAAGTTTATGAAATTTATGTGTAAGTATTGCAAATTCATAAAGGAAACATCCATCAATTAAAAAAAAACCCTGCAATTTTCATTTCACAGTTTACAACTGATATTCTGTTCACTGATCCCTGCTAAAACAAACACTAATTACAGCATATGTTGGCTTCAAAAATACTGCAGTTTTGACTTTTTTTAAAAAAATGCCTCCAATATTTTCTTATTTTTCAAACTGATTGCAATGAGTGTTGCATTGTGCTATAGAGAAGGAAGAGTTCTTACCACACAGGGTGGTTAAAGAGCATATGAATTAGATTCCATATAAGCAAATTTCTCTCTAAGTAATTTATATTGTATGGTAAACTTGTAGCCAGCAAGAACAGCAAATTAAAGCATTAATCACATCTGTAAAATTTAAGGCCTTCTGCATGCAGAGAGAAAAAAATAAGGAAATACATTTTCTTGTATTGCGAAAATAAATATTCCACATATGGATGCTGGTCTAATTCTTCTCATTACACTAGCAATGAAGATGTACGTTAAGCCCATATAACATTTCTTTCAGAATTAGTCAATAGCTCATTTTAGTAGGTAGCACATATTTTCAAAACCTGTAATACACAAACACACTAGCTGCCATTCCTCTGTTCTCCACATCCACCCTTTCCATTTGCAGCTGACGCTGGTACTAGCACCCAATAATCAGCCCTATTCCACTTGAATATCAACTCTCTGCTGAGAAATTCTAGACAATCTCTAGAGGGCAGCAATCAGAGATTCTGTATATCTTTCCTACTTTCTAGAGCAAGGGTTCCTAATTACTTAGCTGTCACACCTCCCTTTAGAATAACCTTAATTTACGTATAACCCTTGAAAATCTAAACACAAACACAAACACACATGAATAGTGAAAACAATATGAAACTTTGGAGAGGTCTATGACAATTAATCATGACCAACTTGCCAGAGCCAACTCAAAATGGTTAATTCACCACAGCCAACTCGCCGCAGCCAACTTGCCGGAGCACAACTCACTGCAGAACAAGACTTACAATATCATCAAAGAAAGAGTGGAATAGAATCATTAAAGTGAGGGTGCAAAAGAAGGGACAGAATCAAATGTGAATGGAAAAAATTACAATACTTTTTAAAATTTATTTTAAATAATTAAATAGAATTGTTAAATTGTCCAGCAGCAAGTTGTCCCATGGCGAGTTGGCCATGGCAAGTTGTCCTGCACTGAATTGCCCATGGTGAGTTGGCAGTGGTGAGTTGTCCCATTCCGTTTTGGGAAAAGTGGATTTATTGTAACAGGGCAATTAAAAGTTTCCTCACACTTCCTTTAGAATCTGCCACACTTTCTCAAGGGAGATACACCTCACAGTTTGGGAAACCTTGCTCTAGTTTGTAGGCTTAATTCCATATTATGTGGAGATGGTAGGGAAAAGCAATAATAATCACACCCTCTTCCAGCTTTGATTGGCAAAAGGACTGATAAAGAAACAAAGGGTAAAATTGTCACCAATGTAGCACACTCTTTCTTTTAAGTTTTGATGCATTGCAGCAAAAAAACTGATTCACATATTGAGTTAAACCATAATATTGTTAGTTTAATTCTATGAATGAACTCAGTTTGTGAAATAAACCAAGTGATGACCTATAAGAAAAACACTGTGTAGGAGTGAACATTTGGACATTGAAACAATTATATGTATTTGTATATTTAATTCATTCATCACACATTACTACTCAGCCAAGTATCTTGGCAACTAATATAAGGAAACTATACTTCTTGAGAATATAGTGAAATTTACATTTAACAGATTTTCATTTAATGGACTTTGGATGCAACAAATTTGCATCAGATTTGTATTTGGACTTCATCCTGAAATAACAAACAAGTTCATGTTTATGATATCTACTGTACAATTGCTGTAATTCTATAATTTACCAAGTTTACATCATACACAATAATTTACCTTTTTCTAGTAATGACGTAATTGACATTTTACATCATCTGAACAAATGTAGGACAAATTTCACATGACATATATTTCCAGAAATGACATATATACATCAATTAAATAATTACACAAATAAGGTAAATTGAAGCATATGACATAAAACCCTCAATTACTTTATTACATGACTGACACAAATTACATAAATTGCATCAATTACTTAAATTTTGATTTAATGGATATTTAGATTTGACAGACACTCCTTAAATGGCTCATTAAATTAAGCTCTCTCTCTCTCTGTCTTTTTTTTGCATTCATTTTTGACATCTTCACCAAAATCTTTCTGCATTTGCTAACAAATATCATAACAATGCAAGCATAGAGATTCCTAATATAATTTGAATAAGTCATGGGGATGTTCTGTAAAATCAGAAGCCATTTCATATCTTCCTTTGGTCGTAATTTGAACTTAAATTCTATAAAACACAATAAAATACAACATTCAAGTTTTTTGTATCAGATGCATAATCATCAAGTTGCCTCATTATTAGACATTCAAAGAACTTGGCTGCTAGCAAAACTTTGAATTCCATAGAGTTCACTTTTGAATAAAAATCATTTTGAATCTGCAAATGTCTTTCTATCCTTATGTTGTACACACAGGCTGACGGTCATACTACTATTCAATCATTACATAATATTTGGTAATTAAATCTTATTTGTTCCTTAAAGGGAACGTGTTTTACATGTGTAGGTCATAGTAAAGAAAAGGTCCTGCTGACTTTAATGATAACTTCCCCTAATAGGCAAGTACTGTATTTTTGGTGGTTTTTTTCAAGATTTTTACTTGCACTCCAAACCACATTGTTAACTTTGACATCATATAAACCATAAAGGAGGAGGAAAGGAGTAAAAATGGGGAGAGGAAGAATGTTAGTCAGCAAAGATTTGAAAAGAATGCCTTTCTCAAACAATCTGGATTTCTTTTTTTAATCAGATCACGCTGTTGTGCAAGCAGAAAAATAAAAGTTTCCACTAAAGAGTCTCTGTGAACTTAAATTCATAGGGTATATCAGCATCTCTGGATTTCCTGCATCCGAAATACTGTGAAGATATGGGAGCCATGAATAGTATATTATTTAAATGTCTGTATTAAGCAGAACCCTCTCTCTGCTAAAAATGGAGAAAAAACAAACAAGTCATATTCATCAAAGTAATTGTGTAGGTACTTTCAGTACCAAAATGCCTAGAATGAAAGATTGAACTGCTAACGGCAGCGGTGACAGCCATGAATCATGGGAGGCTACTTCGGGGCCTTTACCACCATAAAACAAAAGATGTAGATGAAAAATGCTGCAATTAAGTGATTTGATTCCTGCCCCCTTTTTCCTCCTGCATTTGTGCATGGCTGCACAGCAAAGATTGATGGGAAAAATTACTCTACGTGATCTCTGACAGAGCCTTGGAACAATTCTATAAGGGGGAAACATACAAATCAAACCCGCTTTCGTGTATTCAAACAAAATAATACATATAAAGCAAATACTCTACCCTATATCCAAAGCGCCCAAGATTTGCATGTACACATAAATTGTAGCAAAATGCTTCTGCTATCAAAATCTAACTCATGGATTTTCCACCTAGTTGGGTAATGGTAGTATTTGTTTTAAATAAATATTCTATCGGTGCCACTGAGTGGCATCCTAAATATGTTTGTTCAGTGAAAAAGAACAAATTGCAGAGACAAAAAAATTACAGAGAGGAAATGGCATTATTCCATCAATATATTAATAAAAGTGTAGAAAATAAGATTACTACAACAAAACTTCCTTTGCAGATTATCTGATGCCATCGTTACTGTCACTTAAACAGACATTTTCAATGGTTTGCCAGTGACTGTATAAAGAGTGATAGAATGGAAGATTTGGCACTCATGATACAGCAAAGCTATAATACTTACCGTATACTTTAATACTTTAAAAATAAATTCAGGGCAATGCAGAAAAAAGCATTTCTGTAAAATAAACAAGCCCTGGAAATGCTAATAGACAGGAATAGACATGCACCACCTGCTTGACTGAAGTTATGGGACTTTTATTTCAGAGAGAGAAGAAAAACTCATGTATTAAAAGGTAGTGATGGTAGTGTAGAAGGAGAACGAAAGGTAAAGAAGTTGAACAGGAGAGAATTTGCTGATTTTGCTTTGAATGCATACAATGGAGTCATTCTATTAAGGAAAACAATGTTTTTGCATTATGCAAACAACAAAGTTGTGCCAGAGTAAACATGCTAAGGTATTGGTAATTAGCAGAGCCCTTTTGTAAAATTAATATCATGCACTATACTCAAAGAAATTAATCTTTGAAATAATAGAAAATATTTGTAGCTCAGGTTTTGGATTTTGGCAGTGGTTTGCTCTCCAAGCTTGTTTCAATTTAGTTTCTGAACATTTTGTTACCAGACTAGGTAACATCATCAGCAGGATATATAAATTTTTTATTAAACAAACAAACAAAAACAAAAAATGCATTAAAACATTGAACATGGTACAATCCTCCTAACCCACATCTTTGTCTTACATTGCTAGCAGGATTTTCTTGTCTAGGATAAGAAAATCCTGCTGATGATGTTACCTAGTTTGGTAACAAAACATTCAGAAACTAAATTGAAACAAGCTTGGAGAGCAAACCACTTCCAAAATTAATCTTTGTTTATATTTCTGTGTTGATATCTCCTAACATTTTAAACATCATATACCAATCACTTCACATCTTCTAGGACAAGTAGGGAAAAAAACATTTTCAAAATATTTCCACGTATGGATGAATTTAGGATTATGGTCCTTCTATGATATCTTTTTTTAAATATTGTATCAGATTTTAAAGTACATACTATTTTAGTACTTTAGTGTATGTTTATTTGTACATAAATCTCTTACATGTATTAAAATATTTCAATTATCATTTTTCTGTGATTGTGATTCTTAGTGCATATTTATTATAACTCTTGATTATAATAATTATTGTATTTTAAGTAACATCTTTTGATTCATGAAGATGTTTAGTTATTGTTTATGTTCTCTCTCATAAAAATGCTAAAATATAACTGATAAATAGCATAAATACATTTTAACAAAAGCCATAATCCCACTCAGTATAAGGTTTTAAATTTTCAGAATAATACTATGGAGACTCAAATGGTTACAAAAAACAGAAATATTCTAATAAGAGGTAGTCCTCATTTAGCAACTATGTTAGATTACAATAGTTCACAAATATAACAGGACTAAACAGTAGTAAATACATAATTTTCTGACCAATGTATGCATTTACACCCAAATTCTGGGACTGACAACAACATGGCAGAGTGAGAGCAATGTTAGAATTGTTGCATGAGAAAATGTTACCTAAATTAAGTGGCAGCAATCAGTGGTCTTCACAATATTTTTCTCTCATAAAGTGATCATTTAGCGACTATGTCACTTAGCAATCATTTTACTGGAGCCAATTGCAGTTGCTAAATGAGGCCTACCTATATGGCACTAAACTAAACACAAAGCAGTATAGACATTGGATAAGCTGATTTAGAAAGAATATAGTATAGGTGGGTGTAATACAGCTTCTCCATTTTAGTCAAATATCTAAATTCATTTGGCAAGAGTACTTGAGGAAGATCTCAAAATATCACCGGCATGCTTGTCTAGGTGCCCGTAGGAATTCTTATAATAATACCATGATTTAAGTTTATTTGGCTTTTAGATGCAACAATCATCGTTGTTTTGGATTACATCCCAAAAGACCTGAAAGGCAATACAGCTGATAAAGTATAAGCAACATTTAATCAGTTCCACTTAATAACTGAAATGGATTAATGGTTGGTTAGTCGGTCTGGGAGACAAGGATTGGCCCAAAGTCACCTGCTGGCTTTCATGTCTAAGGAAGGGCTAGAACTCAAGGTCTTCTAGATATGATGTGCAGCAAATATTAGACTGCATGAGCATTAATCTACCAAAAACCAAGGTACAGGTAATTCTCATTATCCTCCATTCTTACCTTTGAACCATGGAAAACAAAATCCTGGATAAGAAAGACATTTTTAAAAAATGATTTTAAGCACTGCATATCAACTCGTCCATGTATAATTAATTATTGCTAAAAGAAGTAAAGATGGCTGCATTCCGTTTTATTGATGGAATTGAGAGTCGGGGATCTCAGAAGAAGCATATGACTTAAATGAATTTCAGTGGGAATGGGGTATTTATGAAACATGTGTGCTAAAACCAGAAGAGATAGGATTAAAGTACTGCATGCTGAAAGAATGTGGATTGAATACTAAAGTGACTGACCTGAATGAAAGTATATTGAGGTGTTTCGGTCTTTTATGAAAAAAAACAAAAAACAAATGAAGATGGAATCATGAAACAAATTTATGAAATAAGAGTGAATAGATCAAGAGGAAAGTGAAGACTGAGAAAGCTGTGACTGGATGGAGTTGATGAGATCCTGAAAACAAAGAAAAAGGTGAGAAATGTAAAGAAGAAATGGAAATGAAAAGTGCAATATACAGAGGTGATGGATGCAATCATCTTCAGGAATAGAAAGAAATAAATCATAGCAAACTAGTTATAATTCCTTTTCTTTTCTTTATATGCTTTAATTTCTTTGGTTTACTATTTTTTACCCTTTTTCAATACTTAAATTGCTGATCCCAAGCAAGATATAAAGATATATATGCTCCAGGTATAGATCGATTTACAATAATAAACTCAATAATTTAAATAGAAGTAAATATTGTTAATCAAAATCAAGCTTCATATATTCATAAGGATAACTACATGTGCACTGTAAAAGAGAGAGAGAATATTGTACAGGAGGGGGGAAACTCCTTAAATTTATCTTTGCTAATCTATACTGTATGTTTAAATGAAAATCTGGAAATAAACAAAAAATTCCCGAAAGAAAGCATGTCTTAACTCAGTGGGAAAACCTACAATCAATTTTGATATGGCAGTTTAGTTTTTCTCTCCTATTGACCAAACTTGAGCTGGTCTTTTTAAACAGAAGCATGCTTTGAAACTATTCATCTTTTGACTGCATTTAAAGTAGAAGAATGAAAAATAAAAGTTTATTTGGGATTTGTTTAGGGTTAGAGCAGATTCATCCAATTTGTGAAAAATGAATGCTAAATATAATTTTCCACTACTAAAAAGCTATCACACTTGTTAGGAATCTGTCCACCAATTAGTTGGGTTGGCAATATATAAACCAACAATGTATGTTTGTAGCTTTAAGACAAAATCACTGTATTGATTTATACTATATTCCAATTGGTTGATTATATTGTGCATTACCATAAGAGGGAGCTAGAGAACATAGCTTGCTCTCTCTGACATTCTGTATCTCTAACATTCTGTCTCTCTGACATTCTGTCTCTCTGACATTCTGTTGCTATCTCGGTTTGACTCTGAGACTGTTGTATTTATGCTGTGCTTATACTTTGATATTTTTGTTTACTGGAAATGACAAAAGCAAAAGATAAGAAGACTTTGTAATTCGATATTCTTTGGACTGTAAAACGTATATGACCTGGATCAAATAATTATTCATAACTACTCTCATAAACGTTCCATGTGCATATCCTTGTTACTCAAGGGTTATTCTGTACATATCATAACAATACTCCACCTCCTTGCAGATTAAGAACACAATTTTCAGAGGGTTGTACCCAGGGTGGGATTCAAATTTCTTAACAACTGGTTCTAAGGGCATGCCCTAATTTGTGGGTGTGGCTTGGTGGTCATGTGTCTGGGTGGGCATGGCTTGGCGGTCATGTGACTGGCTGGGCGTGGCTTGTATGTAAATATTGTAAATATTTATGTAAATGTTCAATTTTTTATTTTAAAAAAGAGCAACTTTTACCTAAAATGAGGCAAAGCAGGCAGGCAGATTGAGTTGCTTGCAGAATCACAGAATCACTTGCAGATCTACTTCTCTGCAATCTGCTGCCTGACTCTGCACTGAAAAATGGAAGCTTCAGTCCTAAGGAAGTTTCAGCTCCACTCTCAGGCCAATGGTGCGATTTGCCGGTTCTCCGAACTGTGCAGAATCGTAACAACCGGTTCTATAGAACTGGTCCGAACCAGTAGAATCCCACCCCTGGTTGTACCACTCTTTCCCACTTTTCTTCTTTCTCCTTTTCTTTGTGGACTTGAAAACAAAAGTTAGCTTTCAGAACAAAATGTTAATCTACCAAACTGTGATTATAGCGGATATAATGGGTTTTCAATGTTCAACATGGGTGATTTAAAAGCAAGATTGAGAGATAAGAAGTTAATCCCGATATTATATATCATATTAGAAATGGCATTTTATCTATTTTTATGGTCCCACAGCAGCGCTAAGCACAAATGTAAAGCAGCCCTATTGAAAGCCAGATAAATTATTAGGTAAGTGTCCACTAAGTTCTTAATTAACACAAAATGTTATCTGCAGCTAGAACAGAATTACACTGCTTTTTTCAAAAAAAAAAAATGAATACAGATAGAACAGTGATAGGTGCTATGGAAATTAATATTTAATAGCATCTTTTAAAAGAACATACATGTCTATTTTTTTTACTTTCCTGGGCACTACTTTTCATTAAAATTTAATTAGAAATTTAAAAGGCAATTTATATTACAGTTTTTAATAATTTTCTTTTTGTAGAACATTTTCTTCATACTTCTGGAATAATGATCCTCGGCAAAAAGTTTGAGATCACAGAACATGAGTTATGGTCATTTTTTTTTCTTAATCCCTTTTTAAAACTAAAATAAAACTAATTTTGAGTGGTAGAATTAAAATCAGAAGTAAGTAGTCAAATCAAAGGTGAAGGAGTGAGATACCAAATACTTGATAGACCAAAGAAAGCATACTGGATAACTGAAAACATTTCTATTCTTTTATTTTTAATTGCTGTAATTAGTAGCTACCCAGATTAGTAATACTAGGACTTGCCTTTTAAAAAATCTGGTGTGTGATTTACAGATAATAAGCAAGTTGAGTATCTTTTGAAGGTTCCAGCCTTTTCAATCTGACAGGAGACAAGAAAGATATTTGTTTCATGGCTTACCTTATTTTAATGTGTAGCACATGGGAGGCAGTCCTTATTGGAACACTGCAAAGAAAGACAAATTTATTTTTCTTTTCCCTATAAAGCCAGAACCTTAGGGAAAAATTCTCACTAGCAGCAAAGGAACATTTTCCTAAGGCTCCGCACCACGAGTAGGTGTGTGCATAAATTTTTTATTGTGCTCATGAAAGGAAGGGGAACAGAATACTCACCATGTTATATTCTGCATTCCCAATAAGGGTCTTTCCTCCTTCTAAAATAAAAAAAGAGATGTAGTATTTGAAGAATAATGAATTTTGCTACTAAGGCACATCCAGATAAACATTTGGGGGTATTAAATATATTGTCCTACAAAAAAAAAACCTAAAATCAGAGAGACTGGATCCACATATTGTATGTAAATACAGTAGGAATAGCCCAAAGCACATAGTCTGATAGAGAGAAGTTCTCTGAGAATGGGCTCCAGCACAAATCCAAAAGCTCAGAAGACCAAACATCTGAACTTGGTGGCCAACCCAGACTGGATCCTACAAATACATTTGATTCTCACTTAGAATTATATCTGTTATAATTAATATTATGTACAAACTAGAACATCATGGTTTCCTTTCCAACCCACGATTTTAAAAAAATGATTTAACATTACAGGTAGTCCCAAAGGTGTTTTCAAGAGGCAACTGTACTTTCTGTTTTTTCTTTGAAGACATTTCGCTTCAAGCTTCTTCAGCTCTGACTGGATGGTGAGAAATGAAGAATTTATACTCCTTACAGACAGCTGGTCATTTGCATTCTTTTTGTGAGTCACTGAGGTCACCTGGAGGTTTATTGGTGTTGTCAAGGTCACTTGAGTAGTGCAAATGGGTATGGAGCCTTCTTGGAACTGTTGAAAAGATGGTGTTGTAGATTGGAGATAGATGATGTTGTATCTCTCCCCCTCTGTTGAGTGAGGGCTATTCAATTTTGACATAGATGGCCTCTTTGATCTCTCTTTCAAACCAGCAGTTATCTCTGTCCAAAATGTAGACTTTGCTGTCTTCAAAAGAGTGTCCTGTGTCTTTTAAATGCAGGTGGACTGCTGAATCTAGTCCTGATGTGTCTGTTGTGTCATGTGGTTATGAAGTGGTTGTTTTCTTAGCAGTCCATGGTATTTTTCATCCAACACCAAAGTTCAAAGTTGTCAATATTCTTCCTATAAGTAATATTATCTGCCAGAAATCTCTCAGTTTCATCTAGCATGCCTTTAATTGTTTTATCCTGTTTATCCTCTCCTTTCAAATTACTCTAAAACAAGGAATTTCAGTGGGAGGCTGCAAATGCATGTTGCTGCTCTTATCACCATTGTATGAGATAGAATGTGAGCTTTTACCAGGGAATAATATAAGATTAATGTTCAGGCAGAAGCCTTACTTGTTCAACTCTCTAGTCCTTTCTGTGTTCTGCAAATGGACCAGCCGAGGGGCAGAACTGCCTGCCAAACCATTGGGTAAAGTCCCAAGCAGCTTCTTGACATCCACTCAAATATACTGGATATTCAGTGAGAGTTTTCCACAGTTTTAAGTATAATGAGTTAATGAGTTCCCTTTAAATTGGGGAAAAAATCAGGCTTTAATACAGAGGTATCAAATTCGCATAGTCACGGCAGTATCATGTGACGTATCAGGACTTTTTTCCCCTTTGCTAAACCGGGCAGGGATGGGGCCAGCACATGACTAATCTGGCCCATGGGCCACGAGTTTGACACCCCTGCTTTAATACATTCCATGTATTTATTTTGTTTTGTCAAATGCTTACAATATAAAATAAGAATAAACATAAGTTTAAATATAAGAAATAGGAACTAATAATTGTGGACAATAGGACAGGGACAGTAGGCATGATTGTGCACTTATGCACGCCCCTTACAGACCTCTTAGGCATGGGGTGAGGTCAATAGAGTTTAGTTTGAGGGTAAAGGAGAGGGTGTTTGAGCAGGTGACAACAGAAACAGGTAGTGAGTTCTAGACATTGATCACTCTGTTGCTGAAATCGTACTTCCTGCAATCAAGTTTGGAGTGGTTTACATTAAGCTTATATCTGTTTTGTGCTCTTGTGTTGTTGTGGTTAAAGCTGAAATATTCAATAACTGGTAAGACGTTGTAACATATGATTTTATATACTATGCTTAAGTCCAATCTTAGCTGGTGTAATTCAAGGTTGTCTAAGCCTAGAATCTCAAGTCTGGTGATGTAGGGTATTCTGTTGCGAACAGAGGAATGTAGTACTCTTCTGATAAAATACTTCTGGACTCACTCAATTGTATTTATGTCTGATATACAGTGCGGATTCCAGGCAGTAGAGCTGTATTCAAGTATTGGTCTAGCAAAGGTTTTGAATTCTCTAATTTGCAAATCAGTATTACCAGAGGAGAAGCTTTGTAAAATTAGATTAACAACTCTTAAAGCCTTTTTGGCAATATTTGCAGTGAGCTTTGGCGCTTAGGTCATTCGATATGAGAACTCCAAAGTCCTTGACAGAGTGAGGGTCATCAATAAGGTCATATCCACCTAACTTGTATTTGATGTATTGATTTTTTACTAATGTGTAGGACAGAGCATTTATTTTATTTTTATTTATTTATTTTGTCAATTGCTCACAAGATAGTAGGTATAAGTAAAAACATAGTTATGAATACATGGATACATATAAGAAAAATAAAAAATAAAAGAAACAATAGGACAAGGAACGGTAGACACTTTGGTGTGCTTATGCACGCCCCGTACAGACCTCTTAGAAAAGGGGTGAGGTCAATAGTAGACAGTCTAAGGTTAAAGTTTTTGCGGTTTGGGGAAGAAACCAGAGTCAGGTAGAGTATTCCAGACATTGACCACTCTGTTGCTGAAGTCGTATTTCCTGCAATCAAGTTTGGTGCGATTAACCTTGAGTTTGTATCTATTGTTTGCTCTTTGTTGGTCGAGATTTGGAGTTGCCAACTGTTAGACTATTCAGACACATAATCAAGGTCGTTTTGAAGGACAGTAGAATTGTTGGTGGTGTTGAATAGTTTTATATCATCAGAGAAGAGGACACAGTTGTTTATAAGGTGATAACAGACATCATTTATATAGAGTATAAAGAGTGTGGGTCCTAAAACGCTCCCTTGGGGGACACCACTGTTAACTGGTGCAGGGTTTGATAGGGCTTTTTCTAGTTTTATTATTTGTTGCCTGTTTGACATCCACTTGTGAAGGGATCCAGAAATGCTGTAAGAATTTAATTTTAATAGTAGTTTGTCATGTACACTGAACCAAAGGCTTTGCAGAAGTCTAAATAAATTATATCTATTGCTTTGCCCTGGTCAAGTAGTGTAGTCCATATGTTTTTGCAGTGTAGAAGTTGCAAACTGCAGGACATTTTTTTTCTGAAACCAAATTGTTTATTGGAGAGTAACATATTAACATATGTTATCTGTTCTAGAACAAAGACCACAATTACTGATGACAAAACTATGCATATGAAAAGCCGGTGACTCCTTTTTATAAAATATTGCATAACCTAAACAAATTGTGGTTCTCAGTTTGAGATCAGATTTCTTTGGTCTATTTGAATGAGAAATTATGGCATCATGGACCACTTTAATTTTTTTAAATAAAGATTGGTTTCAGACCTGATCATATTTATATTCTTTCTTTACAAGAAAGACTTACATGTCAGGATTCCGGCAGTTACTCCAATTAAATCATGAGCCATAAAACATAAAATATTTTGTGTACATATTTTATAGTTGACATTACAACTGTATAAAATACAGTAAATACATCCACTTTATATATGAAAGCTTGCAGGGAAATTGGCAATAGAATGGGAGAAATAGACTGGGTGAATCAATGGACAATTGATCTCATGAAAGATAGCTCATCCCTGATTTGGGGAAAGCTGGATTCAAATTCTCAAGGTAACAGTGGTGGGATTCAAAAAAAAATTACTACCAGTTCTGTGGATGTGGCTTGGTGGGCATGGCTTGGTGGGTGTGGCAGGGGAAGGATACTGTAAAATTTGCATTCCCATCCCACTCCAGGGGAAAGATACTGCAAAATCCAATTCCTTCCCCAACCCACTATGCTGCTTTCCAGCTCCATTCTTTTGGGCAGGGGAACAAAACAAGATCCAGATGATCAGCTGGGACTCAGGAGGCAGAGAATAGATGTGGGTGGGGCTAGTCAGAGGTGGTATTTGCCGAACTACTCAAAAATTCCGCTACTGGTTCTCCAGACTTGTCAGAACCTGCTGAATAACACCTCTGGTACTTAAAGGTATTCAAAGTACATATTATTATTATATTATAAGCAAGGCTAGGACATTCTTATTACAATTTCCAAGATTCTAAATTTACTCCAGATAAGCATTACTGAAATCTGTATTATTATTATTATTTTTTGCTTCCTTGGCCTTCCTTGCCCAACTGGGTAAGCCCTGATAGTAACAAAAACAAACAGTAAATGTGTAAGGTCTCCATGATAAGAAAAAGACAAGGAAAATATTATAAGCAGGTAGAATTTTTACTATCTTATTGCAGCTTCCAAGCAGAATAAAATGACTTCCTAACTAACCAAGAACATAAGCATTATTAAAGACAATTGTAAAATGGCATTTAAATCCTGATTCAGGTTATCTTTGCAAAGGTTTAATTTCTTTTCTGGTTCCTCTAATTTAAAAGAAAGAGGTTGGGGATGGTGACAGCCACTCTGTTTATACCACATGGCACCACAGTGAGATGATCACTTAGCTTTTGTTTTGGTTCCAATTCATTTTTTCAAGAAGTGTAATTAAAAATTTCATTAATGCCACCAATTATGGCCTCCAAGGGACCAGAAACCTCATGTTACTATGTGATGGAACACAAGTGAGCTGCAAACATCCATTTACTATTATAATACTCATTAATCCTGCCAAAAACAACTCATTATGAGACTTCAAGGAAATCATCTCATAGGCAAACAGAGCACAGGATCTATCTGTCACTGTATTCCTCACAGCACAAGTTGCAGAGGTGGAAATTGTACCATGTAACTAATTTATGAAACTGCAAACTATACATTCATTTCTGAACCAAGAAAAATAGAGGGGAGGATTCTCAGAACAAGGACATTGCTTTAACAACAACATTTTGAAAATAAAATGGGAAAGATTTACCAATAAAAGATAAAATTATTTGAGATTATTGGAGCATACACAGGTAGGGAATAGGACTCTCTTATTATAGAGTCCAATTTGAAGATGGCAATGTGAGTCATGGAATGTATTTTAATTGTTACCACTTGCACTATCTTTTGCACCAGAGAGTTTACCTTGATAAACATATATCAATTTGTTTGCATATCTTTTCTGCAAGATAGATAGATAAACAGATAAAATGAGGGGGACACAAAAATTTAGGTGGCATTTTCTATTTCTCTGAAAAATCTTCTACTTCATAATTTAACTACTCTGCTGAATCTTCCTTTGAATTGCAGACTACAGGAAATAGGAGCACTAAATCAGGTGTTTCAATGACCCGCTAAAAAGATGCAGATTACCAGCAGTCTGCAAGGAATATAAATCCTTCCATTCTCCACTATCCTGTCAGAGCTGAAGAAGCTTCTTGGATGAGAAGCGAAATGCCTTCAAAAGAAAAACCAAGAAAGTCCAGTTGCCTCCAGAAAAAGCACCTTTGGGACAACCATGAGCTGGATGACTGATAATTTCTACAGACTTTTAGCTGTACAATTTGGGATGGACACCCTTTGAATGATGTGGGAGTAGGAATGAATTTCCAAAGGAAAAATTACAGGAGCATTACTCAGGTGACCCTGGGGATATTCTCAGTGTTTTGATTGATTTAAAATGTGTTTTATATTTTTAACCATAATATAATTTTTTTAATTGTAAGCCTGAGTCATTGCCTGAGATGGGCAACTATAGAAATTGAATGAATGAATGAATGAATGAATGAATGATAAATAAATAATCTTTTTACATAGATGTAGTAGTTCTTCTTTATTCATCTAAGACTTCTCTTCTAGAGAGAAATTCTGATGCTGGGTCATACTTTAAATCTGTTCAAGTACTATCAAAACTGAAGTTCTCATCATGTGATCATCTACATCATGTGATCACCTACATCATGTGATCACTTAGGGCTGTCAAACTCCCGGCCGATGGGCCAGATGTGTCATGCACCAGCCATGCCCACGCCTGGTTTAGTGAAGGGGGGAGGAAGTCCCAATGTGTCATGTGATCTGCCATGACAATGTGACTTTGACATCCCTGACCTATCCTTGGTGACAAAATTTGTTTACTAATAATGCTGCAAAAGAAAAGCCCTAACATATACAGCTGTATGCAAGGCCCTATGAGCTAGGGCCTTGCATTACCAATGCCTGGATTCCCATATAGTCAACAACACAGGTGGTATCCATCAGGTTCTGACCAGTTCTGGAGAACCAGTAATAGAAATTTTGAGTAGTTTGGAGAACCGGCAAATACCACCTTTGACTTGCCCCGCCCATCTATTCTCTACCTCACGAGTCCCAGCTGATCAGCTAGATCTTCTTTTGTTGCCCTGCACAGGAGAACAGAGCTGGAAAGCAGGTTAGTGGGGTGGTGAGGGAATGGGATTTTGCACTAACCTTCCCCCAGGAGTGGGGAGGGAATGTGGATTTTGCAGTATCCTTCCCCTGCCATGCTCACCAAGTCACGCCCACCAAGCCATGCCCACAGAACTGGTAGTAAGAAATTTGGAATCACCACCACTGATGCAAAGCCTTTTTCCCCCCCTGTAGTCATGTATGCTAACTATGTGAAAATATACATCATTTATGCATAGAAAAGGAAAAGGCATCATTAAATCACATTGATTGTGAACGGGGCTTATTTCAAATCACAGTTTCTAGTACTGCTGCACAAAGAAGCATTTATGGTGATGGACAGTAACATTAAGCTGAATGGAACTGACATCTTCTAAGGTTCACCGCAACAAATGTAAACTTGGCAGGAGAAAGTTCATAGGGCTGAAGGTGTTAACAGTGGCACTCCAGTTTGTGTTGCCAGAATGCTTTGCTTAAAGAATTCTTGAAGAAATGCACTTAATCAAATTGAATTTTGCTTTTTGTCTGCCTGCTATCAACCCCCCCACCCCTTAAAATTAGCTGCTATCTTTCATGTGTCTTCTACTTGGTCCTCTTTATTTTAAGGTACTAAAATGCAACAAGATTTGGTGCCAGACTATGTAGTTGGACACCTGCCAAACACCCTGTAGCACCTTCTCTTCATTGAGAGAGAGTTGAGGGGTAAGTGCAGATTTAGAGCTGGGCTGGGGATTTAAATATCTCTGTACAATACAAGCTTTAACATTTTAAGATTATAGTTCGCTTTCTCTGGACTATAATGTGGCATATATAGTAAAAACTGTGTTATTGATTGTGTATGATTGTGCTTTTAACTTTAGCTGCTTTGTGTGCCAATCATAGATGGAAAAGTGGCATAGCCAAAGGAACTGAATAGCAGAGAACTTTTAAGAAAAGAGGACAAAAATATGCAAAATAAAGAGACTTTAATATAATTGAGCTAAAATTAAATACATTTAAGCCACCCTGATTTTAATGGGAAATATTTAAACCTATGTTTAATTTTTTAAAAAGCTGAAGTTAGTCATTGAACAATTTAGTCACCGTCATGCCATGGTATCTTTAGGGATCAATTCCTTCTACATGTAGATTATTTTTATTAAAAAGCTGGGGCTTTCCATTTTTTTTCCCTTTTACTTCCCTATAGTGACACATAGTGACACAAATGTTAAATATTAAATGCCTATGGGAACAGGGAGGTCTTTCTCACTGAAACTAATAAAAAAAGAAAAAGTAAAAAAAAGTAATGTAATTAAATACATGAATGTATTTACATTCAAAAATATAATTTGTTTACCTGTTTCTTGTAGCTTCTTCATATCCCATATACTGTACACCCGTACAATTGTTTAAACAGGATGTGTCTCATTTATGTATTTATTTGAGTGGTTTTGATGTGATGATCAGCTATTCTGCTTGCTACTGAAAGGTTCTCTACCTGTTTTTTTGCATTGATCCCAAATTACAACTGCCCCCGTCTGATCCTGTGCCATCCTTCTATCAAAAAGGTAATTTATTTCCGGCTCAGCCAAAATCACAGAGAATCCTGCTTTTTATTAGAAACATGGGGGCTCCATAATGCTGGGGATACATTCCCCATTGGTGAGAATTCTTTCTTCCATTTCCTTCAGCTGTCCCTACCAGAAGTTTTTTAAACTCAGAATAAGAATGTAAACAATCAGAGAATTCTATCTTAACCTCCTTTGAACAAATCCCACAGAAATCAGCACAATTCACCTTCAGGTGCGTTTTCAGCTAGGCTGCATGTCCTATTTATTTCATATATTTTCTCTTCTCCCATTACATTTTAGACAGTAATCCTCAAGTGCCAAACACAGTAACTATGGGTTGTTTCAGCTGCCAGTATTCCAGCTCTGTCCATGATGCTCCAGAGGGAGCATCAGAGAATATCATGATCTTAAGCCGTCTGATACTCTGGATAACTCCCCTCCCCAACCTTTAAATTATGTCAGCTTTGAAACTGATGAAGTTAATCCCCTCCTATTAATTTCACTGAGGAGAGAGGAGATTAGATAAGCAAAAACTGGCCTCTTCCCCAACGCCCATCTCCCCCATAGCATCTCATCAAAGTAAATGAGTAGAGCTTGAAATCTGGATGTCAGATCTGCCACTGAATCTTCCTTGGCCACTCTATTATTTTGATTGGATCATGCCAATGCAGCAGAACTGTATGCATGTTTACTTAGAAGTAAATCTCATTATATTAAGATAATTTATATCTCCCCTTTTCTCCATAAAACAAGCCCTCAGAGCAGCTTATAACGTTCACATAGAACATTGTCACAAACACAATGAAAACAATAGGTGTGCATAGGATTACATCTTGCTATTTTCTCTTCATGCTGATGAATTCATCTCTTGGGAAAGAGGGTGAAGAATAATGAAATGAATAAAAGATTCCCTTCTGGATTTTGTCAGAAAGATCTGCCAGAAAGGTTTCAGAATCTCAAGGGTTCTTACACATAGGTTTTACCTGCAAAATGAAGAGATACCTTTTCCTCGGCATTCTTTTTTCCATGTGTATTCATCCACGTGTATTGTTGTATGAAAGAATAATGGAGGAAAATGCTACAGGGAGCCCTAGGAGATATGTTCCTTTGGGAGAGACAGACATGTTGTACAGAACAAAACTATTAAAAAAGGACAAATTGTGTAACAGTGAACAAACATTCTGTTCTTCAGATTGCTTAAGGTCCTATTGAGATTGGTGGTTACCAAGAACAAACTTTTTTGGTCATTATCATGATCAAGCTTTAAAGAGACTGCAGGGAGTACTAAATACTATATAGAGAAAAGGTACATTTGTGTTAGTCTATTGTTTCAAATCAGAGAAAGTTGTTTGTTTCTATTTCAATGATTCAAATCTCCATGGGAATCACAAACCTATCCTCCAAAACCTTGTTTGCACAAGAATGAATGTATGAACAACTAGACACACATGGAGCCAAACATACTTCTTACAGATAATTAAGCTTATTCATAATTACTTTCATTGGTCTCCAAGGAACATGATTGCAAGTAATGACATTTCAGTTTGAAATTTTCCAAAAATTAAATTAGGACCAAAGGGAGTCAAGAATACCCTTGACCTTTGATGTCTGAAGTGAGGATTAGTGAAATCCACATGCTAGCAACTTCAGAGACAGAAAAATAAAGCATCTCCTCCCTGTTATGTAGCCCTTTGAGTTTAACTTTACAAGTCAAGTCAAAAGGAGTAAGGAATTGCAGCCTGTCTAATCAATTTCAGAGTAAGCTGGCAACTTGCAGGTTAAACTTCAAAGAATGCAAGTCTGCATTTAAAAATAAAAGACTAGGAATGCAATGATGAAATACAGCTAGACATTAATGATTAAAATTAGAACTCACCTAAGTTTAATGGGCAGGTGAATTTAGGCAACCTATAAGTATTCCTGTTATACAGAATAATTCTAATATAATTTTAGCTTGAGTACTGATGTTGTTTGCCTCAGTACTGTATTACAGTTGTGGTTTTACAAAATTATAATTACATATTTAGACTGATTTATGAATCTGCAAACAATACATTCATTTCTGAACCAAGAAAGAAAAGTAGAAGGAGGATTCTGTGTATGTGTACACTGCAGTCTCAAAACAATTTCATATTTTGTTGATAGATGTCTCTCATTGTCTTTTCAGAATGTTGTCTTTAAAGCAATGTCCTTGCTCTGATCAAATGGTAGAAAGGATTTTTGACTGATCAAAAGTGCAAATTTCATTGGTGTAGAATAAAATGGCAATTGGGGCAGAATTTTAGTCACTGAGCAATGTGGTCCTAAAATTTAATGTCACATGATCATTTCACTTAGCAACAGCAGTTCCAGCAGTTCCTAATTGCAGTCAGTAAGTGCATCCTGTGCTATTGTTAACTTTTTAATTTATTTTTGAAGAAACAGCAAAAAATTCAAACGATTTGGAATAAACAGCAAAATTAAAATTTTGGTTTTAGAAAGTTACAAATGGATTTCAGGTGAATTTAAAGTAAGATTTTAGAATTAATTATAAATATTTTCCTATGGAAAAATGCTTTTGTTTTTAAACATAAGATTTTAAAATTGGACACAAAAGGGGACTAGTAGAAATGAAAGATTACAATTAAAGGAAAAGAATACTTAAACTCAGTTTACTTTTGAGAAGAGACAAAGAAGAAATTAAAAGAAATTAAATTCTACATTATTTGAATGGATTAAAGATTAAGGTTATTAGAAGTAAAAGGAAGGAATACAAAATTTGTTTCTTTAATCAAGGTTAAAATAGATTGCTATCTCTGGTAACTCTTAATTACCATTATAATTATATTATACCATTATAGTGCAGCATTGGTGCGGTTCAATGTGTGGCATGTGAAGGATGTGTGTTTGTGTTTATTTTCATGGTCATGATGTGCACTGAAGATGGTGTTTGATTTCGTTGTACGAAGTGCAATGACAATAAAGTAAACTAAATAAGAACCACAGTGGCATAATGGTTAGAATGCAGTAGTGCAGGCTACTTTGGCTGCCTGATGGCGGCCTGTAATTTGACAGTTCAAATCTCACCAGGCTCAAGCTTGACTCATCCTTCCATCCTTCCGAGGGTTGGTAAAATGAGGACCAAAATTGTTGGGGTAATATGCTGATTCTATAAAACCGCTTAGAGAGGGCTGTAAAAGCACTGTGAAGTGGTATATAAATCTGCTATTGCTATTAATGGACTTGGGTTGACCCTTAATGGCTGATCAGGACTGAAGTGGCTAAGCTTTAAGGATTTGTTTATAGATAAGAGATGAGATGTTGGAAGAAGCAATATTTGTTGTATTTTAAGAGGATGTAAAAAGATGCTAATATTATTTATACTTGTGATAAACATGAGAAGTCACTTATTTATATTGTATTTTTCCTTACCATATTCTCATTTTCCTTTTGTCTGTACCTTTTACTTTCTCTTTTTACTTCTGTCTTATCCATTTATATTATTTTTTATTGTGTTTATAATCTTTTAAACAATCACTATTAAAAAGAGAGAGAATATTGAAGAAACCTAGAAGTTTGCATGTTGTTTTTCAACATCCTAATCGAGGTAATGTGCAACTATAGATTTTAGACTGCTCAGATATCATGACATTCTACTATCCCATACAGGCATTACAAAGAAGACTACAATTCACCATCAAAGTAGCAGTGAGTAGCTCCTTTCCAGGTTAAAACTATATGGTGTAATTGGTTCTCTGCAAGTACAGCACTAAATTATATGTAGCTGGAACACTTTGTATCCACAACACTAAGACTCTGTGCTAAAATTGAACATTACATTGCACTCAAAAAGTGACTGTTCACCGACATCCCAAAGGGTTGGGCTTCTTTGGAGAACCTGAATAGGGCTCTCAAGATCCTCCATTCTGACTGCATTCCAGATCCTTGTTTGTGCTATAAACTACATTGCACAGTGCAGTGTCCTTCAGGGTTAGAATTATTGCTAAAACCACAGTTTATCAGATCAGGTGTAATGCAAAATCATAGTTAAATTTCCTTAATTAACATATGTCAATATTGGATGAATCACTTAGATGCAAGATTGCAAGAAAATTGCTGTGGTTTTTAATTGAAATTGTCACAAGGCAAATTCAACTGTTTATCCAGCTGGCAAATTATTGTTTCCTTTGGATGGTAATGGCTGTATGACTGGGCCCACTCTCTCTCTCTCTCTCTCTCTCTCACACACACACACACACAATTACACACTTTATTTTTATTCTGTCTTAACTATTCTTATAAATAACTCAAGGCGATGAACATACCTAATACTCCTTCTTCCTCCTATTTTCCTTCCCACAACAACTCTGTGAGGTGAATTGGGTTGAGAGAGAGTGACTGGCCCAAGGTCACCCAGCTTATTTGTCCTCTTGACAAGAATACATCTGAGAGGCAGATATTGTCACAACATACATAATGAAGAGGAAAAATTGCAAAACCAGTCCTACTTCATCTACAGTCGGAATAAAATTATGTTTGCTGGTGTTACACCAGAAACTTGCATGTCACCTCTATAGGGAGCCTCTGGGCTGTTTGTCCCAACTGTCTTTTTAAAGAAAGTGTTTTAATTTGAAAAATAGAAAGCTGGCTTGCTTTTTTATGTGCATCATACACATACATATAATTCTTTCCACATTTCCTTTTCTTGAAATGAAACTTCATGCTTACTTCCTCCTTCTCCTCATACAACTGCTCCCGTATGAATACATTATCAAGTGATATTTTTATCATTATTGTTGTCTGTTCCTTTGTGCATGTGTGTGTGTGTTGTATATGTATTTCATGGTGGGAAACCGTAATTTGAGATACATATGCTAAGAAAAATCACTATGTTTTTTAAGATGACAAAGAGACTTTTATTTTGGCAGCAACAGACAATTTGTGTTGTATTTGATGGGATTATAGAAATCTTAAACTTTTCACACCCTCAATATTATTGGCCAGGACTAAAGACTATGTAACTAAATCCCTATGATAACTTGCATGTATCCTTTGAAATGGCACTATTGTAAATGTCTTCTTCAAAGATTACTTTAAAATAGGGGAAGAGAGAGAGAATGCATGCAAATAAATCTTGAGAAATCTTGAATATATGTTTGGTAACTTTTTGTATTCTGATTGTCATGCTTGTGTGTTATAGGAGACATTCTGTATCTTATGTTTTAAACAGAAAAACAAGAGACCATAAACTGCATTTGAAATACCCTTAAGACAGGGGTATCAAACTAGATTGCATTGAGGGCCACATCAGGGTTGTGTTTGACATTGGAGGGCTGGGTGTGTGTGACTGGGGTTGGGCATCGCCATGGTAGACATGACAAGGGATTTGTGTTTGGGGCACCTGTGGTGGCCAAGTGCTGAGGCAGGACTTCCCAAGAACCCTCCCTCACTCTCATTATAATCTCCTTCCTTCTTTTCTCCTTCCTTCCTTCCCTCTTCATTCTCCTTTCTTTTTCCTTCCCATCTTTCCTTATTTTTCCTTCCTTGTTCTCTTCCCATCTTCCCTTCTTTTTCTTTGTCTTTCCTCTTTCCCATTCTCCTTTCCTGCCCCTTCTTGCATGCTCAGATGCAAAAGTGCAAACATTTCTCCTTTTGTTTTGATAGCCCACTGCCAGCAAAAATGGAGCACTCTGCATAGCCCTCATGGCAGAGATGGTATTCAGCAGGTTCTGACCAGTTCTGGAGAACCAGTAGTGGAAATTTTGAGTAGTTCAGAGAACCGACAAATACTGCCTCTGACTGGAGATTTTACAGTATCCTTCCCCTGTCACGCCCACCAAGCCACGCCCACAGAACCAGTAGTAAAAAAGTTTGAATCCACCACTGCCCCACAGCCATTTTCCCTGGCAGAGGCACTGTGGGCTGGTTCTTTGCTGTTTCCAGGCCGGCCCTGTGGGCCAGATCTAAGCACCCCATGGGCTGGATCCGGCCTGTAGGCCTTGTGTTTGACACCCCTGCCTTAAGACAATGAGTCTTTTTAATACAGAGAAGTTTAATCCCAGTTTAATTCTGATCATTGTAGTTTTAATGGACATAAAGACCATCATCTTGGGGAAGTATGTTTCTGTTAGCCCTGTGAGGCAGTCCAGACAACACATCTATGAGTACGAGCTTTATCTATACTATAGAGTTGCAATAGAATTAACAGAATCTTGTAAGTATGTTTCTATAATTTCCTTTTACTCTTCAGAAAACTAGGGAGTGGCCCTTCTAAACGTTTTCACCCCATACCTCCTTCTTTGGGCTGACTCATCTTTTACATGTCAGTAGTCCCATCTGCAGCTCTCCCTCCTGTCCTCCAAAGTCATTTTCACACACTATTACATTCCCACATGTCATTCTGTACAACAATCATTTAACTATCAAAACATAATCTGATTCTGCCTTTTCATAGTATACGTTGCTGTTATGCTGTCCAGAGCTTTAGATTCAAAATGAAAAAAGATCTTTCATAATATAAACAGGACCGATTGCCAATTCCGGAAAACAATTCCTGGGATTACACAACTGCTTTCTGCCACTGAACATTGATTCTAGGAAAAGATGCAGTTGTTTTAATGAAGTGACAGGTGTTATACATGTATTCCCACACACTTGAAATCACCCCTTTACTACAAAAATTTTAAATCTGAAATCTTCACAGCCCTACAACTGAGATACAAGGTATATACTTATATCTTATGGGCAGGCTGGGATATAAATATCTGGTTTAAAATAGACATATATAAAATAGGCACAGCAGCTATAAACGTATCCTGAAAAGAACTGAAATGGCTCTACTTAGGAACGAGCTCCACAATAAAAGATGTCAACTCGACTAGTTAAACAAAGACCTCCTAACTCTACATCTGGAATTGAGCAACAAAATCCACCCTATACTTTGGGACAAGATAAAACAACTCACAATTTGGAGAGCTGAGACTGAAATCACTTACAACAATGACAAACTCCTGAAGAAACTAAAGAAATTAGAACATGATAAGAAAGCCCCCAACAACCCCCAACGACACCTGAAACAATTAGTATACAATGTTTCCAATAGAGAACTCACCAAAATAGAAACAGATGTCCTAACCAAAGGATTCAACTATGCCATAGCACCCAAAAAAATCCCCACAGAATCGATCATATGTGGAGTGGAATCCAGCCTAACTAAACTAAATGCAGATGAAGCTGATAGAATAAGACACCAAGTCACTAACATCTTTGTGCAAGCAAACCACCCAAAAGCAACTTACACAAGAAATAACAAAGAGCCCTACAAGCCCTAAAGAACGAAAGCAGCATAATCATACTTCCAGCAGATAAAGGGAATACTATAGTAATAATGACAGAAAAGACTACCAAAAAAAAACTGACAGACCTACTCCAAGACTTCACATACAAACCCATAAACATGGACCCAACCACATATCTGGAAAAGACAACCAAGAAGAATATAATAACCAGAAACATAAGCAAAGAGATCCAACAGACGATTATCCCAAGAGAAAAATCTTCCAGGTGCCCCAAACTATAGGCTTCCCCAAAATACACAAAGAAGGCATACCTCTGAGACCCATAGTCAGCTCCAGAGGAGTACCACTACAAAACCTAACCAAATACCTAGCAAAGCAGCTACAGACCCATGCTGAAGCAGCAGCTTCACATGTACAAAACTCATACCATCTCTTGGAAATGATAAAAGACCTACATGTGGAACAAAAAGATCTGCTTGTAAGTTTTGACGTGGTTTCACTATTCACTCAAGTCCCTTTGAAAGAAACCCTAGAAATCATCAAAAACAAATACCAACCACCCAAACACCTCATGGAACTAGCAGAACACTGCTTAACCAACACATATTTCATATACAAAGGACAAAGATATAAGCAGATTGAAAGAGCTCCCATGGGATCACCACTGTCACCCGTTATTGCAAACCTGTTCATGGAAGAATTTGAATCCAGAGCCCTGGCAAATGCCACCCACAAACCCAAACTATGGCTAAGATACATCGATGACACATTTGTTATTTGTCCCCATGGAAAAGAAAACCTAAACAATTTCCTAACACGCCTAAACAGCACACATCCCAAAATCAAATTCACCATGGAAATGGAAACAAACAACTACCATTCCTAGATGTACTAATCTACAAAAAAACAGATGGCATACTAGGACACACCATATACCAGAAGAAAACACACACCAACCACTACCTCAATGCCCAATCCCACCACCACCCAGCACAGATAAATTCCGTGGCCAGAACACTAATTGCCAGAACCAAACGCCTGGCAGAAAAGGCACACATAAAGACTGAACTATGTACCCTGACCAAAGTACTGACAGCCAACGGCTTCCACAAAAGCAAAATCACGGGCCTAATGCACAAAAACACACTAAGACACAATAAAGACCTAGAAGATGAACAGACCTATGGAATAGCTGTCCCACCCTACATAAGAGGTGCAACAGACAAAATCAGTAAAATACTACACAGGCATCACATCAAAACTGCCTTCAAAACAGACAGAAAAATAGCAGCCATTCTAAGAACCCCAACTTGCACATCATGCCTTGCCACATACATTGGACAGACCAATAGAAGAATAAGTACCTGCCTTGATGAACACAAAAATGCAGTAAAAAAGCTGGAACACACTTCCTCACTAGTCCAACACATGAAAGCCACAGGTCATAGCATCGACTTCAATGGCACCAAAACCCTAGCCACAATAGAAAACCCAAGCTACAGAATTATCAGAGAAGCCATAGAGATTGAAAAACAACCTGAAAGCATGAATAGAAGAGATGATTCCACCAGACTGTCAGTTATCTGAAAGCCTGCACTCACTAAGAAAAACATCTTCACACCACAAGCCAAGCAAGCACCTGGGCACAAACAGATACCCCCGATACCTCCAGCCCAAACACACCCCAGCCATCCACCCAGATGAAACCTAGCTTTCTAATAAACAACAGCAAGCCATTCACCCAAAGCCAAGCCATGCTGAAAGCCCCCAATACACAAAACACAATGTTGCCAGCTAATCAAGACCAAAAAAAATACTACAAAACAGAAAGAAGATATTACAAACACCAATCAAGCAGAACACAGCCAATTCCAAGACCAATAAACACAGACCAAGACTCCCAACCAATCAGGATGAAGAAAAAAAACCATTCAAACAAAGCACGAGGCTAGCACCAAATTTAAAACAGAAACTGCTGCAAAAGCCTGACACACATGACGAAGACGAACCCAACACACGAGACTGATGATGGCCAATGAGATTCTAATATATATATATATATATTTTAAGGCTCTTAGCTGATTATTTCTTGTTATGTTCTAAACAGCTAGGTTAAAAAAATAGCTCTGCCCTCTGAATGAATGAAGCATATGAACTGAATGTGTAGTAACTGGTGCCAGATATTGATTAGTATGAATGTAATGAATTGTATGATCTATAATACTATAATCCAGCTATTAATTTGCTGTTCAGGTCATAATCACACTTCTGAAAAGCTAAACTAATCATAAAGTGAATCATCCAAATGAAGTTAAATTATCAAAATTACATACACATTAATGACTTCCAATTACCAAATGAAGAATAATACTTAATGCTTTAAATGCTGTATTAAAGTTCTAATAAAGCATACAATCCAAACACTCATAACATAAAGACAGGAATATATTTATGTAGACCTCTGTTTGTGTAACATCTTACTCATGGTTAATTTACCATTGCTTTATAAAGGTAATCCAGTTTTGTGTATTCACACTACCTAGCATAAAATACACTAATCTGGATTAGCAGTTTAGATTAAGCTAAAAGTTGGTTAGCATGTTCTGTGAGTTATATACATTTATTTTACTGCAGAAGACTTTTAAATATAATTTTTGTAACATAATGTACATTAAGACCAGAAAGTTATGAAAATGCAAATATAGAAAAATACTTAGGAAAAAAACTAGTTTTGGACAAATGAATAACAATAAGAAGCTATGTAGGAAGCGTTTTAGATCAATTTAAATGTTGTTGTCCTTGCTTCTAAATATGAAGGCAGTGTTTTGGCTTCTGTATTAGTTTGCTTTTTTCTTTAACATTTCTTCCACGAAATCTCTGATTTCAAATGTTAAGGCTTCAACCAGCATTGTGCAACAATTTTTTGTAGAATTATGGTTCATAATTGAGAATGTTTAAGAGGAATACTGGGAACCATACTCCTAAAAATGGAGCCAGAATCAACACAAATTTCAATATAATATGAAGTTAATATAATTAAGTTGTATTCATATCCTACTCTAGTTGATGTTATCACCATTTGGCACCAAATCTGGATATGCTTGGAAAAATGAACACAATGCAAAGGGAGGCTACGTAGAAGCTTAAAATGTTAGACTAAGTACTTCTGGCCAAAATAGAACAGAATGTTGTAGCATCTTAGGGTGAGAAAATGTGTAGTTTATTATTTTTGCAAAATTGGAGCTATGGGCAATAACATTAGTTGTATTAAGACATGAGATTTTTCTTTCTTTCTGCTATCTTCATAAGATGTACAGTGTGATCCAGAATTCAAGATTCCAAATTTTTGCTTCCTCTTTCAAATGTAGCATAAATGCCAGTAACATTTAAATGATGACAACTGTAAATGTTGAAACATGGATTTAAATAAAGTCTGAAGTGATAGTTTTATTCTCGTTTGCCTTTGCTTATATATTTATTTTTGATGTCACATATTTCTTATGGAGTAAGAAAGAGGAAGGATGGGTTTATAAAAGCTTATTCATACAACAGAAAATCATATTTTTTTATATTTATCTACAGAGTTCTATTTATGTTTAATAAGTATTTTAAGAAGCTTTTAAACTAGAGTATCATTTTAAGCAAACATTTTAAATGTTAACTCAATCACATAATATAGATTGTTGTTGTTAGACTATTTCCCTGATATTTTCTTCTCAACTGTCTTACTTCTATCACATATATATGATAATACATGTATGCATTTGAACAAGTTGCCTGATCTAAGGTGCTTTTCAAGAATAAACTGCTACACAACATAACAGGAATATATTACCTGAATAAGATTTCAAGACAAACTTGCATTGAAGCCCCAGAACCTCACTCAACAATGATAAGTCAACAATACTGAAATGCTCCAATATCTGAAACCTTGCATCAATATTTTGTGGATTAAGACTTGAACTACCACCAAGTAACTTCATTGTTGCAGACCACAGACAATGAAATTCATCAGCTGTGAATTTGCAACCCTTATCTAGTATGCTGGTGAAGTGCCTGCAGAAGCATTTGCAAAGTCAATCACAGATAGGAAGTGAGAAGAACATCAAGTTCTTCTAAAAGCAAATGGTGTTAGACTTCTGGAAGCAGAGAGGAGAACCTGCCCCTCTCTACATCAAGGGGGACTGTGTGAAAAGGGCCTCCTCTTTCAAATTTCTGGGAGTCCACCTTAGCCAAGATCTCACCTGGAAAAATAATTTAAAAATCCCTCCATTTCCTTAGGGTCTTGCGGAAATATCAGGTGGAACAAGACAGATGACTTCCTTTTACCAGTCTGTGATAGAAAGCTTCCTTACATATTGTATTATGGTATGGTATGCTGGCTTGACAGCTGCGGACAAAAAGGCATTACAGAGGGTGATAAGCACAGCACAAAAAATTATGGGCTATCCCCTGACACCACTGGACAAAATCACCAGGACTCACTGCCTCAGCAGAGTGAGGGAAATCCTCAGGGATGATTCACATCCTGGTCAGCACTTCTTTACTCTATCACCATTGGGCAGGAGATATAGAAGCATAGCTAGCAGAACAAATAGGCTGAAAAATAGCTTTTATCCATGGGCTGTCAGACTTCTGAACGCAACATAAACACCACAAGTAGGTTTAATATGATAGACTTGCAAGACCAGCTCCAAGGAGGCTCATTTCAATTTCATTGTACACATGTTGTGCATTGACAATAAATGTTTGTTTGTTTGTTTGTTTGATTGATTGATAAAAGCAAAACCTTTAAAATGTTTCCAGACATTTGGTTATTTAATATATTAGCAAACATTTCATTAAATATTTCTGTCAAAAAAATTCATTTTTCAGCCTAAGATATAAATCCCCAAATAAGGGTTAGATTGGAGGTCTAAGTGTACTATCATGTTAACCAAGGATACTTACCACACATGCGCTTATCATTTTTCTGTTCTCTAGTATATTGCCTCTGGCTCCTTAGGAATCAGTCTAGGTCATCTGGAAATCAGGCTTCTGGCTGGAAAGTCACCATGCTTTCATATGTGGATAGAATTCTAATGTTTCAAAGGGTGATTGGATATTTATTCTTCAGACACACTCTGGTTCTGTTAAAACATTATTATACAACAGTACTATGCAATATTTTTGACATTGCTGGGAATCAAGACCAAAATAAAATAAGCCTGATGTATTTGAAAAGAGCTAGTGATTTTGATTATTATCAATCTCATCAAAATCCAGATGATACATAACTCTTCTGCTCAACAAATGGGATTTAAATATGCTTAATTTTAAACATGTTAAGTTCATTGTTTCTAGGATACAGCTGTAGGAAGTTAGCATCCACCCCACTCCTAGAAAAATTGAAATAGCCTAGGAAATATTAAAAAGGCAGAATATTTCTCCTAAAAAGAATAGTCACTCAAGAAGCAGAAAACTCACCTCAGAAGCAGAATCTCACTCCCACCTTTGTTAATGGGTGGGCCATTAAGGCCTGGGCCAGAATACTTTACATAATTTATTTATTTAAATTTTTATACCGCCCCCTCTCCCAAAAAGGGACTCGGGGCGGTGTACAGCCTACTAAAAAACGAACAATATGTACAATTAAAAACAAATTAAATAGAATTGATCCGGCCGAAATCCCATCAAATACAAAATATTACCAACATTTAAAATTCAAGGATTATATTAAAAATTTAAAAATTTAAAACCTAATTAATTTAAAACCCCAAGAACTGTTTACTGGGCCAGGCCGGCCTGTTGGAAAAACAGGGTCTTTACTGCGCGCCGGAAGGTCTGGATGTCGGTAATGGCCCGTATCTCCGGGGGCAGATCATTCCACAGGAGGGGGCCCCCACAGAGAAGGCCCGCACCCTCGGGGTTGCCAGCCGGCAACGATCAGGCGGCAGAACCCCGAGGAGGGCAACCCTCTGGGAGCGCACTGGGCAGCGGGAGGCTGTTGATGGCAGCAGGCGGTCCCGTAAGTACCCAGGCCCCAAGCCATGGAGCGCTTTAAATACAATCAGTACCACCTTGAATCGGATCCGGAAGGCCACAGGAAGCCAGGGCAGCCTGTGGAGAAGTGGTGTTACTTGGGAGCCCCGAGGGGCTCCCAAGATCACCCGCACGGCCGCATTCTGAACCAACTGCAGCCTCCGGACACTCTTCAAGGGGAGCCCCATGTAGAGAGCGTTGCAGTAATCCAAGCGGGAGATGACGAGGGCGGAGGTGACTGTGCGAAGTGCGTCCAGATCCAGAAAGGGCCGCAACTGGTAAATCAGATGAATCTGACAAAAGGCCCCCCTGGCGACGGCCGTGATATGATCTTCTAAAGACAGCCGTACATCCAGGAGGACACCTAGATTGCGAGCCCTTTCCACGGGGGTCAAAATTTCTCCCCCCACGGCCAGCGAAGGAACAAGCTGGCTGTATCTGGGCGCAGGAAACCACAGCCATTCGGTTTTGGTCGGGTTGAGACGAAGCCTGTTAAGACCCATTCAACTCCGCACGGCCTCCAGGCACCGGGTCATCACTTCGACAGCTTCGTTGGGGTGGCCCGGGGTAGAGATGTACAGCTGAGTGTCATCAGCGTACTGATGGAACTCTACCCCGAAACCACGGATGATCTCATCCAGCGGCTTCACATAAATGTTGAACAGCAGGGGCGAGAGCTCTGACCCCTGAGGCACCCCACACAGTAGGGGCCTCAGGGTCGACCTCTGCCCCCCCGTCAACACAAATTGCGAGCGGTCAGAGAGGAAGGAGGAGAACCACTGTAAAACGGTGCCTCCCACTCCCAACCCCCCCAACCGTCGCAACAAGATACTGTGGTCGACAGTATCAAAAGCCGCTGAGAGGTCTAACAGGACCAGGATAGAGGAACAACCCCTGTCCCGGGCCCTCCAGAGATCATCCACCAACGCGACCAACGCCGTCTCCATGCTGTGCCCAGGCCTGAAACCCGATTGGTGGTGGTCTAGGTATACCGCTTCATCCAGGTACTGAGGGAGCTGACGTGCCACCACACTCTCAACAACCTTCGCAACAAAGTGAAGGTTGGAGACCGGATGATAATTTGACAATAATGCTGGATCCAGGGACGGTTTCTTGAGGAGGGGCCGCACCACCGCCTCTTTCAAGGCGGTGGGTAAAAGCCCCTCTCTCAAGGAAGCATTGATAATCCCTTGGAACCAGCCTCGTGTCACCTCCCGAGTGGCCAAGACTAGCCAGGAGGGGCACGGGTCCAATAAACAAGTGGTGGCATTAAGCCCCCCCTCCAGTATCCTGTCCACGTCCTCCAGAGTAACAGGATCGAACTCATCCCAAATGACCTCCCCGAAATCCACCCCCATCCCCCCGCCCGGAGATGCCCAGTCAGAGTCCAACTCATCCCGGATCTGAGTGATTTTGTCCTGCAGAAACCTAGAAAAAATCCTCAGCCCATCCCTGCAAGGCTGAGGGACATAAGAAGGAACTCCAGGGTGATGGGATTAAGGATGGCCCTCAGGAAATGATAGGATTACCCATCTCACCACATGGTCTGGGAAGATTGCATTAGCCAGCATTCAGGTAAAGCCATGTGGTCCAGACCAAGCCTACAAAGTTAAGACCCCCGCTCCTGGGAGTTTGACAACCAATTAGAATACAAGCTCCAATTCAAATCCCAACAGAGGGTATAAAACCCAGGCACTCTCAGCACCTCTTTCCTTTTTCTTTTTCCCCTTCTCTTCTCACCTTGAAGCATGTGATCATTCTTCTCTGGAGCTTCAGGCCATGTGGCCCTGTAACCATTAAACCTTCCAAGCAGCCTCCATGTTTCCAGTGTCTTTTTCCCCACTTGGAACTGAACCCAGAAGGATATTTCTTTCAACACAGCTATCTACTATTTCCAAATTTGGGGTGTTTGGAGAACAAATTCACCGGAATCAGAGCATATTTATAAATTGTATGTATGTCATTTTTCTTTTTTTGGCTGAGAATCAGTTAAAATATGACTTTAAAAGAACACAAATAGGACTGAAAACTGAGAGAGAATTCTGGACAATCCAGTTTTATAATAAATATACCTCTGGTTGTTGTTATTAAAAAGAAAAAGAAAAGAAAATCAATCTTTCTGTTCAAGTTCCAATCTACAAACCTTCCTGTTTGTTTTGACTCTAAAAATAGCCAACTGGAATGTTACAAACAAATAAATAAAATTTGAGAAAATGTGCTCTGTAATTGTATATGGGAAATGCTGTTTTCCATACCAGCCAGAGCCTTATGACAATTTTGAAGCAGCTACATCCATACTTAGACTTCATTTCAGGCTTTGGAGCTTGTCAGATTCACATAAAATAAAATATAAAAACAACCACCATCTATATTAGCAAGCAAAGTACCCTTCGGTGAGTGCCACTATCCCCTTGAGCTAAAAAAAAAACTGGTTAGCACCAGACTCCCTTGAGTTTACAGCAAATTACAAAAGCAAGGCTCGCATAAAATTAAATCATAAATTATCTGACTGCTATCTGGCTGCCTCTGATATAGACTTTCCACACATTTTAAGTGGAACTGACGTGAACAGAGCTCATTCACTTTCAGCTGCCAGCTGAAGGTGCAAATACAGAGGTTATCTCCCGGCACACTTTGTTGCTGTCACCTTTGAACTGTTCCTAAATTACTAGCTTTTTTTTTCAAGCCAGCCTCTTGCTATCAAAGCATAGACTAGCCAGGTCTTTAAAAAGGCATCTTTCTGATGCTGTAACAACTAATTTAGGCAAGTATGCCAGTCATGCACTGCTAGCCCATGAAAGTAATAGGATCCCACGCAGGCCAGCAATTTTCACTAGCACCAGCAAGAAAAGGGGTGGGGGGAAGGTGACCCTCCTTCTATCTGTTTTCTCACCGTATGAAATAAAATTTCCATGTGGCACTTGTATCTGATGCACAGCATGGTGATTTATCAAAGATGCAAAGAGCATGCAGAAACAATCTTTATTACATCCATTTCCTGCTTGTCAGCTGAGATCATGTTGGCTGTTCATTAAAGAACTCACGCAGGTGAGAGGAATATATCTCGATACCTTGATAGATTGTCCGCTTCCCCACTGTGACAGCCTCTGGATGGATTGAGCAGCGGAGAAAATGAAGAAAAGCGCTGACTCCAAAGCTCTGCTGTCAGATATATTTTTACATAGGCAACCATGTCATTTCAGCTAAACAAACATCACTTCAATATAATGTATTAGATATAATGCCGTACCCCCCACTTGCTAGAGAAACAATTACGGGGATTATGTTTGGTGATAATGTAAAAATGTAATAAAGAATTAAAACTGAAATGCCTGGTGTTACACTACTGTGGCTTTATCCTTCCCCTTACTTTCCCCCCCCTCACCCCACCCCCAGCCATTGTGATTACGAATGAAGCACCTGACCACCATGGCCAAGTCTTCAAATGAACTCAGAAAAGAAAAGGCACAAAATAATTAAAACACATGAACCAAAATGAAGTCTGGATGTTTGGAACTTCTTTGCATTATTTATTAAGACTTCTGTCCTGGGCTGTCTTCGCAAATAATAATCGGCGTTATCGCTGCCATAGGTAATAAAAATCCAAAGCAGGTTTGGTGAACCTTTCAGCCTCTATGGAGTTTCAGAAGTCACCTTTGCACCCTTCCTTCAAAATACTAATCTGACTACAGATGTGCAAACTCCCTGTTTTGTGGTCCAAACTACAAATGTAATCAATAATTGCAAATGGCCCATTGAGATGTTACATTTCATCTACATTCAAGCTGCAACATTTGCCAGTGAGGTATCTAAGTTATTCCTTGCTACCTTTAAGAGTCCAAGATATGTCCAAAGCTCTCTGACAGAAAGGATGGAAACATGTTGTACCAGCAATCATATACTATTCAGGGTTTTGCCTATTCTGGATGGGTTCGTTAGGAATGAGCATGGGATACAGCAGTGATGGTGAACCTTTTTGTTGTGGTGTGCCAAAAGTGTGCCGGCACCCACAATGCAATGCACCCTGCCCCCCCCCACGCATGCATGCACAACATCCCTGCCTCACCCCCTTACCTGCACTGTGCATGCACACATCTTCCAGCTGATTTTCAGCCCATTTGAGGCCCTTTTCGCCCTCCCAGAGGCTCGAGGGAAGGTACTTCTGGAAAGCTGTATCTGTCAATAGTGGCGTCCCCCAAGGCAGTGTTCTAGGACCAAATCTCTTCATACTGCAAATAAATTACCTCTGTGATCATATTAAGAGCAACTGCGTTGTCTTCGCTGACGATGTAAAGCTGTTCAACACCACAGACAATACTGCTACCCTTCAAAAAGACCTCAACTATGTATCAGAATGGTCAAACAAATGGCAACTTCAAATCTCAACAAACAAATGCTGTCTTACATATTGGCAAAAAAAATCAGAAAATAAAATACAAGCTGAATAGTCAAGACCTTGTTGATGATCCAAACTCTGTCAAGGATCTTGGAGTACTCATCTCTAATGACCTAAGTGCTAGAGCCCACTGTAACTACATAGCCAAAAAGGCATTAAGAGATGTTAACCTAATCCTACATAACCTTTTCTCTGGTAATATCACATTACTAACTAGACCATACAAAACATTTGCTAGACCAATACTCGAATACAGCTCATCAGTCTGGAACCCACATTACGTATCTGATATTAACACAGTTGAGAAAGTCCAGAAATATTTCACAAGAAGAGTTCTCCGCTCCTCTACTCGTTGCAGAATACCTTATGCCACCAGACTTGAAATTCTAGACCTAGAAAACCTAGAACTACACCGCCTTCTGTCCGATCTAAGTATAGTACATAAAATTATATATTATAATGCCCTACCTGTCAATGAATACTTCAGCTTCAGCCATAACAATACAAGAGCACACAATAGATACAAACTCAAGGTAAACCACACCAAACTTGCTTTCAGAAAATACGACTTTAGCAACAGAGTGGTCAATGTCTGGAATACTCTACCTGACTCTGTGGTTTCTTCCCCAAACCCCAAAAACTTTAACCTTAGACTGTCTACTATTGACCTCACCCCTTTCCTAAGAGGTCTATAGGGGGCGTGCATAAGTGCACTAACGTGCCTACCATCCCTGTCCTATTGTTTCTTTTTATTTTTCTTATATGTATCCATTTCATGTATTCATAACTATGTTTATACTTATACCTGTTATCTTATAATTGCTTGACAAATAAATAAATAAATAAATAAAATAAAGGCCCATTTTTCAGGCCTCCCAAGGCTACAGAGGCTTTCTTCAAGCCTCCAGGAGTGCAAAAATGGCCGCAAGTGGGCCAAAAATCAGCTGGGAGGCACATGCATGTGCAGTGCAGGTACGTTTCGCTGGGGCTCATGCGCCTGCACAAATGGCTCTGTGTGCCACCTGTGGCACGCATGCCCATAGATTCGCCATCACGGGGATATAGGATGTGAACACCTAAAATACGTTACTCATTCATTCTTCTTGAAAGCTGGATCAAGACAGGCTTAGCAAGGCCACCACTGAGACTGCATAAAGTACTTTCCATGTATTTTTCATAGCATTTGGGTTTTACCCATTTGACATATACAATTGAGGAATTGTGACCTCAGAGATTCAGCTAGGGTATTTATTTAAAATATTTGTAGGTATGAAATTGATTGATACTTTTAATAAGGATCTCGGGAGAAGGTGATATTTAACTTGTTTACAAATTTATCTCTGTAGCAATTCACTAAATGAATTGGTCTAAGCAATGCCGGGACAGTGAGATTTCTGACTGCAAAGATATTTTATCCTAATTTTAACAGGCATTAAATTAAAAATCTCCAATGAGGATACCACGCTAAATCTCCATTTAAATATTTAAATTAACTCACAGTATAAAATAGCATCATGGATTTTTCCACCCATTAGTCATTTGTTCAGTCAGATAATTGGATAATAAAAAATAATATGAAAATTAATTTAGTGATTTCATTTTAAGGTTAAAAAGAAATATCCATTTTCTTGAGAGAACTTTGTTTACTTAGCTTTGTTTAGTAGCTGGATCCTTAAAACTGAGTCAAAGAAAACTGCTGTCATTAACCTTGGCCTTCACTCAACTTGGCAACAGTATGGAGACTTTGTTCTGATGCTAAGCTAAATTTCTGACTTGGAAGCAGAAGTTGTCCTGGGCTTTGAAACATGTTAAAACTCAACTTAATCCCCAGATCTTTGTGTAGTTGCTGAAATGAAAATGTAATGTTCTCTTATTATATTTTCCTATAATAGATGTCTGAATACATTCTGAAGAAATAAACCAGATATGCAGATCTGTTCAAATTTCAGTTCAAAGCTTGGGAAGAAGAGTAGTGATTTATCTATGAAAGTTTCAAGAGTATTTGTATGTAGTTATATCATTTATCTCTTACATGCCCAGTATATGATACATGGAATATATAAAATAAAATATATGCTGGGGACTCCACCATGATTGTTGAAGATCCTATTGTAATTTATTACTTTCTCTGATGAGCAACTATGTTTCAAGAATGGTTATGAGATCCTGAGATCCTTCCTTCCTTCCTTCCTTCCTTCCTTCCTTCCTTCCTTCCTTCCTTCCTTCCTTCCTTCCTTCCTTTCTTCCTTCCTTCCTTCCCTAAGAGGAAATATGGAGGGAGGAACTATGATGAAGTGAAAGTGACAGTAATTATCTAAAAGAATCATTTTTTCCAATGATAGTAGAAGAAGAACAAAGAAAAGGGATAGTTGCAAGAATAGTTGCAGAGAAAAGATAGTTGAAAAAATTAGTGAAAGAAAGCAAAGAATACTTAAAATTAAAACAGGAAGAGAAAATGAAAAGTGATTGTGATGGAAATTACTTTAAATGGGAGTGGGTTTAAAAGGCTAAGGAAGGAGTTTCCAGCAGAGTGACTAAAAATAAAAATAAAATTGAAATAGTTTGGGATAAAACTGAAGTGAGGAATACTGATGGAAGCGTTTTAGAGATTTGTTTGCAAATGATAATGAAATGTCGAAGAGTAGAGTTATGGTAATATCAAAAAAAAAAAAAAGGTTGAAAAATAAGTCATAACTACTTTGTTGCAAACTCCAAGGTTCTGCAACCTTGTACATGGAGATTACATTTACAAACCTAGTTTAATGTTGTGTGGAAGCTGCAATTCATTCTCGAATTAATATCATTGTTTCTATATTCAAAGTGACAATTTCAGGAGTGACTTTGGAAACAATAGGAAGATTGGTTAGTTACCTGTGCCTAGGAAGATGTTTGACAGGATTCTGATGAAAAGAAATAGCAATGAACAACAAGCAAAATTTGGGAAATGGAGCCCAGCTTTTTCTTGGCCAACAGTTATGCAAGTCAAATATTCACTCATATAGCAGATCATTGAAAAATGTATGAATAAAATAATTCTGTTGTACAACTATTGATCTAGCAAAACATATATGATGAAGCAAATAGCTTTATTATATAGAAGTGAGAATTAGTAGCTAGAAAGAGACATAAAAGTTTGTTGAATGTGGAGGTAAAAAATTCTGAGGAAAAAAAAATTATAAGAGGTAAGGCCAAAAATGATAGAAGCTGAGCCAATGGGAATTAAATAGAAAAGTGAGTGGCCAGTATGAAAAAAAAATACATTGAGATGCTATAATCATATAGAGTAAATGAATAAGGACTGAATCACAAAATATATAAAGAAAGAGTGAATGGATCAATAGGAAAGGGAAGACCAAGAACATGTAGGAGAAGAGCAGGCAGAGTTGGGTATGGAGTTAAATGTATCTTAGGGCTTAAAGCTTAGAGTTCTTATGTTGTCTCATACAATCCAAGTCCAGCCCACCACCATCAACCCTTGAATTCCTTTGACCCTTATCTGCCACCAATTTAGTGCTGACCATTAGTTGACTAGATTCTTCTATAGAGACTTGAATACGATTCTTTGCATCTGACAGAACATCATGGTTAAATAGAACATTTTGGGGGGGGAAATATAAGTAGAAAACAAGTCAGTCATGAAGCTGTACATGGATATTGTGGAAGCAAGGATGGGTTATAAGAAAGGGCAAACAATTTATTTAACATTTTTTTTGGTTTTCCTTGTTTCATGCCTTTAATTTCCTTCACTCACTCTTTCTTTCTGTCTTTCCTCTGCTTTTGGTTTTACATTGCTCACCTCAAAAGGGAATAATATAATGACTATGTGTATATACAATGAACATTGCCTTATATATTGTGAAATTATGGATGAGTTTTATATATCATGATTGCCTTCAAATTCAGGTGAGATTTTTCATATGAGAGTAGGCTATTGCCACCAGAATGATCTAACTAAATCCATTCACATTTTTTCAGTATCTTTCTATTTGAATGCATTTATACATACAGCTACTATCATCCAATACTAAACATTCATCTGCCCATTGTCAAATGATAAATCAGGTGATTTGCGTTACTTATACATGATGTGTGCATCAGTTGAAAAAGAAAAAAAGACTTGCTTTAATGATACAATTACTTGTAGCTTAATGAATATATTATTTTCAAATATATTATAATTAATTGATTTAGAAAATAAGCTAGGTGAAACTTGAAACAATATTTTACAACAGTATAATAATTCTTTCAACAACATATTTTACATAAATGTTATATCAAAATTGTAAAAAAAAACATTTGGAGTTTGGCTGCTGAGCTTGCCATGCCAATTTGGATACTGCTAACTTTAACAATCACAATAAATTAATACAAACATTTGTAGGCATAAAAGATTTTATAGGGTAAGCCTTATTATATATCAAGTATCTTATCTGCAATTATGCATTTTAAAGCAGCTATATTTTCTGTGTGTTTTAATATCATCTGAAATATTCAGAAACATATCCAGATGTCATGCTGTACTGGGTTTAGATCCTGATCAGAACAAGAGTAACAAGATTTATGTGTGTTCATTTGTATATTAAATTTAAAAGCAAATAAATTATATTCTTAGAGTTTAATTGTTACATTATTATAACTAAAGGGTCTCAGAAACTATTTTCTATTAGGATTCTGCTGAGCCAATCGTATTCACTTACTACTTTATGTGAATAGCTGAAGTGTCTCCTGAGAAATGGAGGAAGTTCTAAGACCTTTTCTGTGGTTACTGTTGCTAGGGTAACCACAGCCTTGATATCCATGTATCCAGCATGTCAGTCTCATTTTGCATCTAACTATCCAAGAACCAAGGCTAGAGAATGGCAATTGGGGAAGAGAGATACACAAGAGCAAAAGTACTGTTTCCAATCAAAGTACATTTGCATAGCTGTTGCTCTTAATTCTTGTTCTGTGTATGTTGGAAATGCCTTGAACATCTGCCATAACATTTCTCCTAACAGACAGCTGTTTGTTGTGTTCATCCCACAGATAAAGTGTGTTTGAAAGCAAAAGCAGGTGAGGCAGTTTTGATTTGTCTCTCAAGTAATTCAAAAGATTTGCATGTATAACCAACATTGTTCTACGTATTTCTGAAGCTATCTTTGATAAAACAGTTCTTTACCATTTAAAAGTTTGCCTGAGCTTGGCAATGCAACTTAGTCAAATATCAGCTTCCTGAGTTTGCAGGCGTGAACACACATCTGCATTGTCTAATTATAAGTATAAAAAATTAGGATGTATTGTTAAATGTGCATTTATATATTTAACAAATCTATATGGCCAGACATTTCATAAAACGTGTTTCAGGATGGCATACAATGCTGAATTAGAAAACAATAAATCTAAAGAAAACCATTTTGTTTAAAAAAATGTAAAAAGGTCAAAGGATAGAGGGATTAAATGTTAGGCTACAGTAAGAGAGCCTCTCAAAATCTCACTAGTCCCCCTGGGATTCCCAGATACAGTAGATCCTCTGGTCACGAACACTTCTGACCATGACCAAATCAGGTTCCGACCAAAAAATTCACAAAATTTTTGAATCTGATCACAAACACATATTCGGGTGGCGATCAAACACAGCGGCGGCCGATTTCCCCTTCCGTGCCATAGAGAAAGTCCTGATCTGCTGAACAAACTTGCCTGCCATTCCACATGTTAAAGTTACCCTTTAATCTCGTTCTCACTGGCTTCTCACTTGTTTTGTAAGATTAACTTTCTCCCCAGACTCTCTCTCCCTTTCCTACCTCCCCGGAAGATCTGTGTGATGCTGCAGAAGCCTCGATTGCAGCTTTTTTATTACTGTTGCTTTGCACGCACCGCAAAGGCTGAGAACAAAGCAAACAAGTTCTGCAGTTGGGAATTCTGACAGCTTGGAATCTCCTCATCACCTCCCCTCCTCTCAGTCTGGGAGCTGGAGAGAGTGGTAGCTCTCTGCCTCAGCAGGCCAGCAACAGAAAGACCTTGGCGCTCGACTTCGGAGCATGAAAGGAGGGCATGTGTTGGACCATTTCTTCTCACCGGGGCTTCCTTGCAGAGAGGAAGGCAAGAGGAGTGCAGTGCAAGTCAGCCAGCCCAGCACAAGCCCTCCTGTCCTCCTGCCCTCTTGTCCAGGTTGTGGGGGAGCCAGGCCCCTAAGAAGCCAGGCCAAGAGGAAAGCAGGAGGAGCTATCAGTGTTATTAAAGGGTTTTGCATTTTACTATTACACTGTGAGTTCTATGGCATAATTAAGTATTTTTATGCTTAAAAATCTTAGAAAAACAATATATACAGTTCCTAGGGGTCTTGAATGGATTGATCATATTTACATACAATCCAATGGGGAAATTAGGTTCGGATCACAACCAAATCAGGTTGCAACCAAAGTTGTGGAACAAATTATGGTCATGACTAGAGGTTCTACTGTAATGATTTTCACACCTTCACCTTATTCCAGTACCTTGGCTGGAACATTCAAAATCCAGCTGAACACACCTCCAAATGGTCACTCCAAGACCCAGCCAGATATTAGTAATACATGCCACTAATGAGGGAAGTCTTATGATGTCTAACCTGATATTTAGAAGCAGCACCTGCAAGCCAGGACTCTGAACTCTGCTGAAGGGTAATGTGGCTGATGCCAAGGAATCAGAACATGAAACTAGAATAAGACAAAGGTTCTACATTCCCTGAAAATAGCCCCACTCCCTGCTTCCCACCATATTTTACCATGACTCCCAATCTAGTCAACAATTAATAAATCAATCAAAGAGAGATCCGACTTAGAAATAAGGAGAAATTTCCTGAGAGCTAGAACAATTAATCAGTGGAACAGTTTGCCCTCAGAACTTGTGGGTGCTTCATCACTGGAGGTTTTTAAGAAGAGATTGGACAGCCATTTGTCTGAAATAGTATAGGGTCTTCTGCTGAGCATGGGATAGGACTAGAAGACCTCCAGATTCCCTTCCAACTCTGTTGTTCTGTATTCCTGGACCAAACTCTATCCTTCCAATGGCAGCCTCATTCCCATAGGTAGGTTCCTCCAATCCCAAGGTCCACATCAAACATCCCTGGGAGAGAATACTGGGCATCCTGAAGCACTCTGACTGCACTAGTTCCCAACAGCCTCCTCTCTTCTTCACTATAAAACATTCATAGGCACCCCTTCACTGTTGCTCTCACCTGCAGGTAGAGTGCTCCCTTCCCATTCATCCTCTACCAATTCTTCCTCTGGCTCTGGTCCAGAGGAAAGAGAAAGACAAAGGAATCAATTCACTGAGCCCACATTGGAAAACTCACAATCAACACTCAGACACTTAACAATTTGACGGAAACTTCAGTGGAACCTCTTCCTATATGATAGGAAATATGCCTCAATTGTTTTGAATGCCAATTAGAATTAAAAGATCAAAATATCTGTACCAATTTGGGGAAAAAAAAGAGAATTCACAATCAGAAGTGTAGATGTTTTATGATGGATAAAGGGAGAAAAAGCCCTGCCGTTTCCTCCAAGCTGTACATCTATGGGAAGGAATGTAAATTAAGTGCACACATTTTGCATTCTAGTCACAATTTTCAGAATATCTTAATAATAGGATCTCTGGAAATATGGCTGTAAAAGTGGACAATACTTAATATTGCAATACTAGACAGACCAATAAACTACAATCATTTTCTCCAACATAGTTTCTCTACCAATTGTTGACTAATTACTTATAGTTACTGTAAAGGTAGTCTGCAACTTATTATTTCTTTAATGACCATTTAAAGCAGGGGTCCCCAAACTTGGCAACTTTAAGACTACTGGATTTCAACTCCCAGAATTCTCCAGCCAGCTGGCTGGAGAATTCTGGGAGTTAAAGTCTACAAGTCTTAAAGTTGCCAATTTTTGGGACCTCTGATTTAAAGTCACAACAGCTCTGAAAAAAATATCTTATGACCGGTATTCATCCTTCTGACTGTTTCAGTATCCCCACAGTCACATGATCAAACTTTATATGCTTAGCAACCGGCATGTATTTTCAATAGTTGCAGAATTCCAGGGTCTTGAGATTGTCACTTGCAACTGTCTTAGGGAATTTTTGACAAGCAAAGTCAATGAGGGAAGCTAGATTTGCTTAATGGCCACATGAGTGACTTAACAACTGTGATGATTTGCTTAACAATCATGGCAATAAGATCATAAAATGGGGCATGATCCCTTGCTTAGCAACATAAATTTGGGATTCTATGGTTATCAGTTGAGGAATACCTGTTGAAGGCAACCGTATTTAAAGAGCGTCTTTAAGGACAATTATCTTCCAAAGTGGTTTACAAATACTGTCAACAATAAAAAGCACAATAATTATTTATTTATTGTTAGTTAAAAGCAAACCAATTCCCATAATTCTTCCCACAGAACAGCAGCAATAACTGAAGAAGATATTCATAATGGAAAAGCCACTGTTTCTTAATCCCTTTTTAACTTGAACCTGCTGAAAAAGAGGGGGGATGTTTTTATGGAAACTTGTGAGCTCATTTTTGGAGATTGAATGTTGTCTAGTGGTTGGAGATCCAATTTTAAATTGCCCTCAGCAGTGGAAGCTCTCCAGAGTTACTTTGGGTTGGACATTGTCTCAGTCTGAAGCCGTGTTTTTCAAAATTGGCAGAATTAAGATGTCTGGCCTCATGCAAACATCTTAAAGTTTCTAACAGGCTAAAACACTGGTGTAAAACTGTCCCACGGTAAGCAGCAGGCATGAAGCCTGAGGGCACATCCAAGCCTACAATGTATCAGTCCATAGATGGATTTTTCCTTAGTATTATTTTTTACTTTTAATTCATTTTATCAATAGGTATTTTAAAATGTTTTATCAATGCTGTTATCTTTAGGGGCCCAATTCAGACATGATGTCAGCTGCTACTTCACTCTTGCTTGTACATTGATACCATGCAATGACAATCTGCCATGAACTATGGGGACAGTGGATGGCAAAGGAGGTATTCAGCAGGTTCTGACCAGTTCTGGAGAACTGGTAGCAGAAATTTTGAGTAGTTTGGAGAACCGGTGGTAACCTTCCCCCTGGAGTGGGGTGAGAATGGAGATTTTACAGTATCCTTCCTCTGCCACACCCACCAAGCCATACCCACCAAGTCATGCCACACCTACCAAGGCACACCCACAGAACTGGTAGTAAAAATGTTTGAATCCAACCACTGGTGGAAGGGAAGGTGGAGACTTGGGGGAAAGCAAAATTGACTTCTATATTTCACCCCCCAGGTTATACAGCAAGTTATTGCTTGCTGTATTTCCCTGGAATACTGTTTCAAAGTCACCCAGCTGGGACAATGCAACTGCATACCAACCTACACTTGAAGTGACCATTCTCAAAACAACTTGCTTTGTTGATTGATTGAGGAGGGTCACTGATGGGAGACAGATAAGGAAGGGAAAAGTTGAACTTAGGGATTTTGGTACGCGATTCTCAGTTCTGGCTATGCACTACTGCAATTCACTTGACTTCTATACCTTTCTCAAGAAATGGAGCCAAGGATCGTTTCTATTTAGAGGATAAGTTGCAGCAGTCTAACACATGACAAAAATGCATGTCTAGCATCAAGTGCCTATTTGTTTAAAAGAGTTGGAAGGGACCTTGTAGGTCATCTAGTCCAACCCCCTGCCCAAGCAGAAATGCTTTCAGAAATACAAACCATAAGAAATGCCCACATTGCAAAACAAACTTTATGGGGAATCTGGCATCCAGAAAGCCAGGTTTTATCATCCAAAGTCTTATTTCCTTCTGAGGAATGCTCTTGGAATACACAGGGCACAGGCTCTGTAAATATTCTTAGAAAATAAAAATGGCAAGGTTCTGCAGCTTTGCATTTTGTCCATAAATATGCCATCAGATTAGGCCAAACCATATCAAAGCTAAGCAGAAAGTTGAGAGTCAACATATTGAAAAGGTAGTAAGTGTTACAGGAAAGCAAACTCCCCAGATTTCCATCTGGCAAATTTGTGCTTTGTGGCTGGTTGCATCCATTAGAAATAATCTCATTATTAAAAAAAAACCTGCTACCAAATTAATTGTGCCACTCCAGGAAGATACATCTGGCACCTATGTTATTGTCTCTGCAGCCTCAGGAATGAATATTCATTTTCTTTCAGGCACTTTAACGTTTAATAGTTAAGTTTTTATATTCAATATCCCAGTTACCCTGGCTTTTATACATATTTTATTTTCATTTATTTCCTGTGCTACATACTGACATGTTTTGTCCCTCTTCTTCTGTTCTTTTACAGAATTTAACAGCATTGAAATCTCCCCAGAGATCTTCTGTTACTGAGCTGATTAAAATATGAAAAACAAATAAATAAAAAAACATGTTTGTTTCAAATCTTGGAAAGGCTTGTTCCTGGATGATGCAAATGCTTTATTTTATTTATGTTTTATTTATTTTTAATTCTATTTTTATTTATTTGCTAGGCATATACGACACTCCAGACATACATGATTCTATGTTTTGAAGCAATACTTTCTATATTTCTTCTTAACCAAAAATATAGATGTATACCTTCCCACAGTGTCATGTGATCTGAAAATCACTAAGACAAAAACATATGAAGACAAAAACACTGAAGCAAAAACTTATGAAGACAAAAACACTGAAGCAAAAACTTATGAAGAATGGCTGCAGGAATTGGGCATGGCCAGTCTAGAGAAAAAAAGGACTAGGAGTGACATATCAGTATTCCAGTATTTAAGGGGCTGCCAGAAAGAAGAGGGAGGTCAACTTATTTTTCAGAGCATCAGATGGCAAGAGAAGAAACAATGGATGGAAACTAATCAAGGAGAGAAGCAACCAGGAATTAAGGAGAAACTTTCTAACAATGAGGACAATTAATCAGAGGAATAGCCTGCCTTCAGAAATTGAAGGTGCTTCACTGGAGGCTTTTAAGAAAAGACTGGACAATCACTTGTCTGAAATGGTATAGTCATGGTGCCTTCTGCTTGAGCAGGAGGTTGGACTAGAAGACCTCCAAGGTCCCTTCCCTCAAGGAAAATGGACATATTTCACTATGAGAACTCCAAGTAAGGGCCAATATTGTCAGATATATAATAATAGCTCCAGAGAAGGTTACTAATGTTTGGAGATGTTATTTATTAACAATGCAATGTTTATTTTATTTTTATTTTGAACATGCAATGTTCAAAAATTACCACATTAGCAAGCATCTTTATTAGGGGGTGGGCATGAATTTACTGTAGTGATTGATTGTCCAAAATACAGAAAATGATAACTACAATAACATACTATAAATCAGCATTTGTCAGAATAAGTCTACTTTATACAATCTCTTCTATTGTCTCTGCTGTTGATTCCCCCTCCCTTCCTTTGATAAGAAGTCCTTCTGTCCCAAGGGTTGTTTGCAACTTTATTTTCTCTCTTTAGTATGTATTTATGAGGAACCTTTCTCTATCTTATTTTATGCAGAGGTCATACGCAGAGTGAATGATTTCAGCATATTATGTGCTTTAGCATAACCTTCAACTTATAACAGGTGCAAATGCTTAGTCCCAAATTCCTTCCAGAGTTTGAACTATCCAAAAAAAAAAGAGAGAGAGAGAGAGATTGTAGTGACTTCAGATTGTTGAATATGGAGTGGGGAAAGGGGTTGAGGTGTCAAAGAAATGCTAATATGTGGCCAAATGGTCAAAAAGTGAATTACATTAAAGCAACAACTGTCATTGCCTTCACTGTTATAGTCACACACACAAAGAGGAAAAGACTGGGCTCAATATGATAAATTTAGAAAATGTATACAGTACAGAATAGAGGATGAGGTTGTGGATTACACTGTTGTCCTGAGACAGACAGCTGTAGAACTGTGTAGATAAGTCGTCCAGCCCAGTCACTGGAAGATGAACTTCCGCTGAACCTACCATCCTTCTCTCCCACCTACTGAATCCAAATCACATTTGATTTCCTTTCCTGTGTACATCCTAAAATCATTTATTAATGTCAACTTCCCACTTGAAAGGCCAGTTGAAAGCTGCTATTGATGAGGCAGAGAAATTCAACATGTTTTAGAGTCAGCAATAACACCACAAAGACAAAGGTGTAACACAGACAGTTTCCCATTCAACAAATGGAGAGCTTCCATTTTGCTTGCAACGGAAGTTGTGCCTCCACCTATCAGAAACATTTTCAGCACTTATTGTTTAATCAATTGAACTTTTTCAACTCTGTCTACAGTGGTCTTCAAGGAGGCTAGCAATTTATATAAAATATCATCTGTGAAAAACTAAAACTTATGAAAATGATTAAAATCAAAACAAATCATAGTGGCAGGTAATACGTAGAGACAGTAGAAGAAGGATTCTGAGACATTTTCTTCTCTAAAATAAATGCAAATAGAGCTGATGGACAAGCTGGTAGCAAAACAAAAGAGTTATTTCAAAATCTTTAAGAACTGTTGGTCATTTTCTGTTTATCAGCCTGGTCACTCTGTTCTGAACTGAATGCTTTTCAAAGGCAACACAATACAGCCAGAACATCATCATCTGCTTTTGGTCATGGACCTCATTTGTGGAAAAAAAGGTTTCAGGAGCATCTTCAGATGAGGAGCAACTTCCATTGGCAAGATTTTATGGTTCAATTAATATGTGCTTTAAGACATCTAGAATTATGTTACTGAGTGAGTGATTAATGTATGAAAGAAGAGACTAATAACAATTGATTTGATTTACTATTATCTAGTTTAATTATTGTGACACAGTTATGCAAAAGAATTAAGCAAATAAGTTTCTTTTATTCTTCTAATGAGAGTTTTTCAGAATCTGGAAAACATTGAAGGGGATGTACAAGTAAATGATAAATTCTAATTTTTAATTTTAGATTCAAAGATACAAGGAAAATTTATTTCCTTCACAATCTATGAAGAGATGCATGAATTCGGTCTAAATTAACCCCAGCAAGAAAAGAGTAGAAACATAATATACTATTTTATACGATTTAAAAAGGATGCTTGTATGCAATATATTTATATACCATAAATAATATGTATTATGTTTATGAGCTACATATCTGTTATAAGCATTCAAAAATGAAACAATAGACTTTTGATAATCTGAGTTATAGGATGCTTTATTAGGGAAAATACTGCAGTTTTGGACTCAATTCACTCTAGAAAAGAAACATTTTCTAAGAGGAAGGAGACGCCCTCCTTTCAGTGAATACAGTTTATATAGGTTTATCAAATCACATGATTACATAACACTTCCTTTTTCCATATATGGATGTTATACAACCTTCCATGGAAAACTTCCAATATTTTCAGATGTTCTGTTTTTCACATTCAGAAAAATTATAAGGAAACATTAATATTCTTTAGTGTGACATTTATAATGTCAGAGTGCCCTAGCACAAATGTCCTCTAACCTATGCCAAAGACAAACTTCGCAATCCAACATATTTGTTTCACAAAAACATATTTCTCAACTTTTCTGTAATTTTAAAAGGTCAGGCTACGGACAGAAAATGGCTACAGTCTGGTTCTGTAGTTTCTCAAGTATAATATCCAAATTTTACTTATAACAACTCCTCCCTTTCTTTTTGTTACCAATTTATACTTGAGAATTATCTTCAAGATCCCTTAATATATGCCTAACGTCTTGTTGACTAAATGTTTTACATTTTGCATCAGGTTTCTTAGCCTTACAACAGCAGAAACACAACTTACATATTACAGTCTGTAAAAGAAGTATCACTAAACACTAATGTTGTCCTCTATATTTCTTCACATGTTCATCCTTAGTATGGGCAGTTGCCATAACAGTCATTAAACGACCAATTGCACACCCATTGTATTAATTGGTATCAATGCATATACATATGCTCTACAAAACATTAACCAACTTCTACAACACATGTGTCATTCCACCTACATCTTCAACCTCCATTCAATAAAAAAAACTTCTTCAGTAGGTACATAAGTATAAATTGTTTTGTCATCTGGATGTTTATACTTAATACAATCATAAGCTGAAAAATTGTCAGCTTTCCTGATTAGTCCATTTCGTTGGCTTCACAGGAAATTCAAACAAAGTATCATCTTTTACAAATATACAAAATATCATCAGGATAAACTCTGCCATAAAAATTCTTCTGATACTGGAACTTTTATAAAACAAATAGACATGATGTCTGTAACTGTAGTCTTTCCTTTCACACAAAAAGAAAAACTATTCAAAGCTACTCTCATTAATTCCAAAACAACATTTGCACTTCTCACATTAGGCTCTATTCCTTTCAGTATCTTACACTTCTCTGTAAAATTCTTGGTACCTCAAAACATCTAACTGTACATTACTTTTCCAGGTAAATGAACATTTTGCACTAACTAAACTGTCACACAAAAACATCAACTTCTTAGAGTACTTCTTAATTCAATGAATGGCATAATTAACATTTCTTCCAGAGCCCTAAGTCTCATATAGGAAGGAGAATAATTTCCATACAGGTCAAAACAACAATCATATAGTTGTTCCATCCTCTTAGACAAGTCCTCATGTCATATGTCATATGTGCGGTTACATGCTAGATATTTCTTCAAATATAAACCATCATCTAAAGTGGATCTTATACAGATTCCAACCTCAGCCATAGGTTTCATCAATGTCAGTGATATCTGCCCTTCATATTCAGTACTGTTGGATTCAGTTTGAAAACATAACTGTTGCCACGTTAATGAATAACCTAGGCAATACCTCAGAAGCCTCCATACCTACCCCACATAAGGCAATAATCACTATCCACATCATATTCACAAAACCCACCTTAACGTATGTAGTTTTACACTCCAAAACGTACAACTGGTCTTTGGGGACTTACATCCATTTCTTTATCTTCTTTCGCACTCAGAGGATATAATACCTGTATACAACAGTCTATTATTTTATGTCTTAAAATAATCAACAATACAAAGAAAAAATGTATTACATTCAACCAAATAATCAATTCTTCCACCCAAAGTTCCACAAACCTAAGCTAAACTAGACATGTAATTATCTATCCCCACTATCTAAAAGAAATAGAAAATAAAAAGTCCAGTCTTTCCGAAGCTTGCTTCCACTGGAAACAGGAACTGGATCCACAAATCCCTGTAGACACGAATGATGTGTCCAGGCTCACTCACATGTCCGTACAGCAGACTCAGTAGTCAACAGTACTTGTAATGATCCTTCCCAGATAGGCCTCAGCTTCCCAAAAGCTCTCCACTGCTTTATCAGGACCCAGTCTCCACTCTTAAAATCATGCACTCGGAAATCAAATGGTGGCGTTTGCACCAAAAGTCCTCTAGACCTTAAAAGAGAAAAAAGCTGGGACAGTCCCTGTATATATTTTCTAAACAAAATAAAATATCTTCAAGTACAATTTCTAGACATACCCACACTTCCAGTATAAGGTATTCCACACATCATTTCATACAGTGAAATTTCAACATCTTTTTTTCAAACAAGTACACACTCACAATAGAGCTAGAGGTAAACATTTCATCCTGGATAATTAAACTGCTAACATTAATTTCTTTAATGTATTGTTTTATAGTTCTCATTCTTCACCCCACCTGAGGAAAAAACCCAACAGGTCTATTGCCAATCTATCTCCAATTCTTTCCTATACCTCTGTTACCACATGAAAAGTAAAATATGTACCTCTATCATTATAAATGCACTATCAGTGCATATCTATATATATCTGTATATATATAGCCAAACAACAGGATCACAGCTCACCAGCTCAAATCCCCCAGCAACTAAGACTAACCTGAGTACATCCAAACCCCCACTGGAACAGAACACACCCCCAGCCAATCAGAACACAGCCAACCCCGCAACCAATCAGAACACAGCCAAACCCCCAACCAATGAGAACACACCCCCACCCAATCAGAACACAATCAAGCCCCCACCCAATCAAGTCACACCCCCACTAGTAGTTAAAAGGAAGAAGCAGTTGCAAGCTCACATTACTCCGAGAAGCAAAAGGCCGAAGACACAAGCCTGAAGATGATGAATGAGTCTTCATCGAAACGTTGCCTAGATATTTCTAATTCTACGCGGGAGAAAACCCGAAGAACCAAAGATTCACATACAAATACCTGTGAAAACCTCAGAAAACAAAGCTTTGAAGCTTCTAGAAAATACAGTGAGTACTTTGAAATATCTGTTTGTGATTGTTGATCATTTGACTTAATGGAATATATATATATATATATATATATATATATATATATATATATATATATATATATATATATATATATATATATATATATATATATATATATATTCCATTAAGTCAAATGATCAACAATCACAAACAGATATTTCAAAGTACTCACTGTATTTTCTAGAAGCTTCAAAGCTTGCACCAAAGCAAACACTTCACACACCTAAGCAAAATACTCAACAGATAAGCATTCTTTACTTCAAGAAGATCCATCAATAAACAAATAAATACTTCCCTCTATTGGGCTATCTTCCAAATCCTCTCTCACTTTTGTCAGTAAATCTAGAACTTCAATACAATCATATATAGTTCTATATCTTCCATTCCTGTCTCTCTCTCAAAAGGAATTCAACTGAATTTAAATTCCTGTCAGTTGAAAAAAAAAATTCTCCTAAAATTGCTGTAAAAATCTAACATATGTAAGCCACATATGCTTTCTGCATTAAAACACTAAAACTACTAAAGCACTATTAAATCTATCACGCGTCAACCAACAACAGAACTATAAGTTTCTGCTTCCCAGCTCACACCTGAGCTAGAACAAACACCTTCAGCTATACCTCTTCCGCAGCTACAAACAAATGGAAAGGTTTCCTTAAACTCAGACAAAAAGTCAACACAAGAGCTCTCTTAGTTCTCAGCATAGATTATCTAAATATCCTCTCAATCCTCTCTCTGGATTGATTCTCTATATCTAATCAAATGTCCTAAATCAGACTCCACAGATTACAATTCCTTCCTTAAAACTCTTAGGCCCTATTGTCCTAAGAACTCTAACAAAGCATTTATACACCTTTCTCAAGATCTCTCTTCTTCTCACCTAAGACCAACAGATCATTTACATATTGTTACAACTTTATACCCACAAGTGATTCAAAACCGCCAAGGACCTGCTCTAGGTTTGTCCAATCAAACTAGGGCTTTCTAAGAACCCCTCTCTGGTAAAACACACCATTGATACTGTCAAGTTCAATGTGTATCTGGATCACAAGTCCAAAAAAAATCTTTCAAATCTATCACTCTACAATACCTGTATTCATATGAACTTCTCCTAACACCGTATAGGGATTCTGGCATAATAATCACCAAATGATTATATGAAACCAACCACTAGACATCAAAAACCATCAGGTTTCTCTACAGGCAATATGAATATATTGTACGGTAACATTGCAGGCTCAATTAGCCCATCCCCTAACAGGAACTCTATCACTAGTTTCAAGCCACATCTCCCTCCCAGGGAAATATCACATTGCTTCTGCCTCACTGGCTCATATCACTAATATAACAAGTGTAATAGTCAAAACTTCAGCTCAACCCATCTAAGACTGAGTGGCTGTGCTTCCCGGCACCCCGGTACAGCCAGCTGGTTCCATCGCTGGCTGTGGGGGGAAACTCTTGCCCCCACAGAGAGGGTCCGCAATCTGGGTGTCCTCCTGGATGTGCGGCTGTCATTGGAAGACCATGTGGTGGCCGTCGCCAGGAGGGCTTTTTGCCAGGTCCGTAGGATCTACCAGTTGTGGCCCTTTCTGGATTGGGATGCACTTCGCACGGTCACCTCCGCCCTGGTGACCTCCCATCTAGACTATGCCAATGCTCTCTACATGGGGCTGCCTTTGAAGAGCATCCGGAGGCTCCAGCTGGTGCAGAATGCGGCCGCGCGGGTGGTGTTGGGGGCTCCTTGGGGCTCCCATGTTACGCCACTTCTGCGCGAGCTGCATTGGCTCCCGGTGGCCCTCCGGGTGCACTTCAAGGTCTTAGTTATCATCTTTAAAGCGCTCCATGGCTCAGGACCAGGATATCTGCGAGACCGCCTCCTGCCATTATCAGCCTCCCGCCGACCGATATGCTCCCATAGAGTCGGCCTCCTCGGGGTGCCACCGGCTGGATGGCTGGCGACCCCGAGGATGCGGGCCTTCTCATTGGGGCACCCTCTCTCTGGAACGAATTATCCCTGGAGATGAGGACCATCCCTGATCTCCTGACCTTCCGCCGTGCGTTGAAAACTTATTTATTTCAGCAAGCCGGTCTGGCCTAGGGGTTTTAAAATTTTTTAATCTGGTTTTAATCTTTCTTAAACCCCTTATTTTTAATCTTTGTAAGAGCCAATGTATTTAATTCTTTTAATTTTTAAATATTGTATATGTGTTTTATATGTGCATTTTATTCTGGCTCTTCACCGCCCCAAGTCCCTTTGGGAGAGGGGGTGGTATATAAATTCAAATAAATAAATAAAACACTTCTATTTTCTTTTACTTCCCACACAATAGGATCTATAAATCTCTCCTGTTCATCAGTCAATAACTGAACAGTACACTTATCTTCAGAAAGATAAACACAACCTAATAAGGACAAAGCATCTCATCCTAAAAGGTCCATACCTGCTTCAGGTATACACATAGCATCCAATGTTATCTCAGAGTGTCCTCCTTTTAGAGACACATCTTGAACAATAGCAACATCAAAAGGCTCTCCCTTAACACTAGATACATTATACCTGGCCAAAAGAAAATTCTGGCTACATATCTATCAGGAAACCACAACTGTTTCCTCAAATCTCACCTTTACATCTGATGAGATGCAAGTATTAAAAGCCTTTGACCCCCGCTAATCTCCAATTAGGTTATACAGCCTCTGCTGCATTTCTCCGCTTGTCCGGGCAAATTTCTCAAAAAATGCCACAAGCAAAACACTGCTTACTTTTTTCAGCAGCTATTTCTGTTCCAGGAAAGAAATTCTATTCTCCCCCCATCTCTGGATGCTTCCATCTACTCCCAGTAGATAAATATGAATATGAAGATCCAATCTTGTGATATTATTAACTATTACAAGTCCAAATCCATCTGACTTATCTCTGCTGTCTCTCTCTTGCTTCATAACAGCTTCGAACACAGAAAACATATTTCACTGACAAGATTTCATTTCATCACAACTAAAAAAAAAAACTTTCCATGGCCTCTGTCACAAACTACAATTTCATTAACGCCTAGTATTCTGGTGTCTCTCTGAAGAAAAAAAAAAACACTTATTCAAACTAACTCTAATTCTATTCAAGAATTCAGCTGACAATTCATCTCTAAACCGACCATCTAAGAAAAAACCTCTAACCAGATTCTGTCCTCTTGGCATATCAGTTGTTAATACCTTATACTAAACTGCCCTGACTATTCCAGCCAGTATATCACCAGGTATTTCCTGCAATAGACTATACTAGTAGAGTATAGTATCTATATCCCTTCTGAAGGAAACAAATAATCCAAAATATGTTGCAACTCCACAAAAGTATAAATGCTTAAATCATGAACAAACTCTTTACCGGAACACTTTTCAATCTCAGCATTGACAACTTATAATTCCTCAAAACAGAGGAAGTAAATAACATATCTGTAAGACTATAAGGCATTTCACACTACAAATAAAATTTCCTTGCTGTAAATTTTATAACTATTCCAAACATAAAAATCCTCACAACTCTCTCTCACAAAGTTGGCTCACATATTCCTTAAGAAAACCTCTCACTAAGAAGGGAAAAGACCCTTCCACATACTATCACAAATCAACATAAATCACCTGGGCATCTAACCTCTTTAACTCTTCAACACAGCATTAAAAGAGACAATACAAAGATTCAACAGTAAACCGTTTAACACGGCTTTTAAGGCATTCAAACCAATACACATTTCAATACACACTCTAAAGTTTGAACTGTTTCAAACATATTTCAGCCATTCCAGTCATACAAAGTGCAATCTGTATCAAGGGAATAATATTTCAATATCAGCAGCCAAAAGCTGAACCAACTCTCCAAAAGAGAACTCTGAAACTTTAGAAACATTTTGTTCTCATTATAACCCCCCTTAACACAAAATATGACAGGGAGAAAAGAGACAAGAAAAAAATAAACTCATACACACGTCAAACAGAAATCATTTTCAGACCCATCTAAACAATCCCATTCCAATTTAGGAAATGTTGCAACACAATTTGAAAAGTTACTAATTAAAATTCAGCTCACCTGAGACCCCCGGTGCACCAAACTTTGGCCGTTCCAAGCATCTACAACCAGATTACCAGTCAAAGTTTTAAGAGCAATTTCCCCTCCCATGGGCAGAAGACCCAGTAACTGCCTCCACAAATCCAGCAGAGAGGCGCCATTGCAGTCCTGAAAAATCATCCTTCCAAAGGAAGAAAAAAACGTCTAACTCTAGCTGGCACTTGCCAAAATTGTTATAAGCATTCAAAAATGAAACAATAGACTTTTGATAATCTGAGTTATAGGATGCTTTATTATATATTCCACATTTCTATATCACTTTAACGATTTCAGGAAGTTTATACATTACACCACGGGAGTCAAACTCACCATGTCATGTTGATGCCACGTGATATATCATGATAGTTTTGCCTTCACAGAGCTGGGGTGGGCATGGCCTGACTTGACACATTTTATTTTTTTATTTTATTTTTATTTATTTTATTTTGTCAAGCGATTATAAAATAACAGATATAAGTATAAACATAGTTATGAATATATGAAATGGATACATATAAGAAAAATAAAAAGAAACAATAGAACAGGGACGGTAGGCACGTTGGTGCGCTTATGGATGCCCCCTACAGACCTCTTAGGAAAGGGGTGAGGTCAATAGTAGACAATCTAAGGTTAAAGTTTTTGGGATTTGATGAAGAAAATACAGAGTCAGGTAGAGTATTCCAGACATTGACCACTCTGTTGCTGAAGTCATATTTCCTGCAATCAAGTTTGGTGCAGTTTACCTTGAGTTTGTATCTATTGTGTGTTCTTGTATTGTTATGGTTGAAGCTGAAGTATTCATTGACAGGTAGGACATTGCAATGTATGATTTTATATACTATACTTAGATCGGACCGAAGGCAGCATAGTTCTAGGTTTTCTATGTCTAGAATTTCAAGTCTGATGGCATAAGGTATTCTGCAACAAGTAAAGGAGTGGAGAAGTCTTCTTGTGAAATATTTCTGAACTTTCTCAACTGTGTTAATATCAGATACGTAATGTGGGTTCCAGACTGATGAGCTGTATTCAAGTATTGGTCTAGCAAAAATTTTATATGCTCTAGTTAGTAGTGTGATATTACCAGAGAAAAAGCTACGCAGGATTAGGTTAACAACTCTTAATGCCTTTTTGGCTATGTAGTTACAGTGGGCTCTAGCACTTAGATCATTAGAGATAAGTACTCCAAGGTCCTTGACAGAGTTTGGATTATCAACAAGGTCTTGACTATTAAGCTTGTATTTTATTTTCTGATTTTTTTTGCCAATATATAAGACAGAGCATTTATTTGTTGAGATTTGAAGTTGCCATTTGTTTGACCATTCTGATACATAGTCAAGGTCTTTTTGAAGGGTAGCAGTATTGTCGGTGGTGTTGAATAGCTTTACATCATCGGCAAAGAGAACGCAGTTGCTCTTAATATGATCACAGAGGTCATTTATGTAGAGAATGAAGAGAATTGGTCCTAGAACACTGCCTTGGGGGACACCACTGTTGACAGGTACAGAATTTGATAGGATCCTCCCAATTTTGACCATTTGTTGCCTGTTTGACAGGAATGCTTCTATCCAGTTATGCAGGTGTCCAGACATACCATAAGATTTTAGTTTTAGGAGTAGTTTGTCATGTACCACTGAATCAAAGGCTTTACAGAAGTCTATGTAAATTGAGTCTATTGTTTTGTCCTGATCGAGTTGTGTAGTCCATATGTTTTTGCAATGTAAGAGTTGTAGATTACAGGATAGTTTTTTTACTGAAACCAAATTGTTTATTAGAGAGTAGGTTGTTTGTCTCTAAGTGGAGGATAATGGATAGGTTAATAATTGATTCCATAACTTTACAGGTAACACGGCATAAAGAGATTGGTCTGTAATTTTCAATTAGGCTGGGTCTCCCTTTTTGAAGATGGGGATGACCATGGCCAGTGACCATAGGTTTGGCCAGGAGCTGGTCCTGAAGGATTTTTCAAAGATTATGCTTGGCTATGGCAGTGGATAGCTTTTTTAAGAAGTAGTCACATATTCCATCTAGTCCAATAGATAGAGACGGTTTTAGATTGCATAGTGCTTTTCCAATATTGTCTTCTGTAAAATCAATGTGCATTAGATCATTGTAGTTGTCAGTGGTTCGATTTGGAAATACTGGGCATGATCCATTGCTGTTTACAAATACTGAGCCAAAGAATATGTTAAAGAGGTTGGCTTTAATGGTGTCTTCGCTGCAGTCTTTACCATTAGGTCCTTTCAGGGGTGGGATGGACCTTGAGTCTTTTAGTTTGTTGTTTACAAAATTGTAGAAAGCTTGGGTGGAATTGGTGCATAGAAGGTTTTCCTCTTGTTTAATGTGATAATTGGTGCATTCAGCCTTTATTTGGTGGCATAACTTTTTGTATCGGCTTTTGAAGTTGGCAATGTGACCAGATTTGTTTTTTCTGCAAAAGTGATTTATTTTTGGATTGAAGCTTCCTTAGTGTTGTGAGTAATTTGTTTTTTCTAGTTTTGGGAGTTGTTATTGGTACATATAGTTTGATGACTCTTTTGACTTCAAATAAAAATATATTGTAATGGTCTTCAACAGTATTGCATTTAGTGAATAGAAGTTGCCAATCAAGAGATGAAAGATAATTGTATATAACATCATAGTTGCCTTTTTTGAAGTTATAATTGGGGATCCCATCTTTATGATAATTTTTGTGTGGACGTATGTTGAGACAAAAGTCAATCATGTTGTGATCACTGTTGGAAAAGAGTTCTTTAATTTGTAATCTGAAAATTGAATTCAAACTATTACAGAAGATGAGATCAAGGCAGTTGTTAAGTCTAGTATTGTTGGTTACTAGTTGTTCCAGTCCTAGATTTGTTACAGCATTGTAGAAGGTTGCATGTATGAGTTCAGTTGTATATTCGTTTAGGGTCCAGTTAATATGAGGTAGATTGAAGTCACCAAGAAAGATAAAAGTATGTGGGCAGAATGTTGCCTATGTTAGTAGTGAATTTAGCTTGTTTACATGTTTGATTTCATAATCAGGGGCCCTGTAACATAGTGAGAATCGAAATGTGATATTTAAGGACGCAGATGATGGTCTCAGGAGTAGAAGCTCCTGGGTAACTTGGATGTTTTTTAGATGTAGGGACTTTTTTTAGAAGATAGCAACACCACCTCCTCTACGGATTTCACGATCTGATAAATAAACATGATAGTCTCTTACTGTGGTAATGGAGTCAGGGAGAGATGCATTGAGCCATGTTTCACAGACAAATATGATGTTAAATTTAGTCGTATTTAGTAAGAGGTGAAATTCAGGTATTTTAGTTACAAGGCTTCTTGCATTGAATAGCTTGCATTTAAGGCCAGTTGCATTTGGAATAGAGGTAGTTAGGGGCATGCGTGCCTAGTTTTGAGTGATGGTGGGTTGGATGAGGTAGGGTTAGATGTGGAGTTGAGGATTGTGTGACTTTCTTTTGATGCAATCAGCATGGTAGTCAATGTACAGGTCCTTTTCTCCATTGTCTAGACATTGTTTGAGTTTTGTGCAGAATTCACGGGAGCGGATTCTTTGCAGTATGGATAACTCTGGTCTTGAGTGAAGTTTTTTATGGGTGGGATTGGTTTTTGCAATGGCGTTTATTGTATGAATGAATATATGTTTGCTGGAGTCTTTTTTGCAAACAACTCTACAAAATCTTGGTGCCAGCGAGCCGTCATCATGATATCTTCAGGAGAGAGGTTTGCTGTATTTGTCGTCTGATTCGTTGGTGTCTTCAAGACCAAATAAAATGGCATTTGGACATTTCTGATCATGTTCCATGATGTCTCTGATGAGTAAGGGGCTATCATTTGTGGAATTATTTGATGGGATAGTAATTATTTGTGGCTGTGGTTTGGTGGTTACTTTTGGTTGTAGTTGTGATTGTAGTTGAGATAGTAGTTGTGGTAGTAGTTGTTGAGTTGGGATTTGATTTTGAGCTGATAGGTATTTGCTTATCTGTGCTGTATTTTTTTTTTCAAGAGTGGGCCACCAGTTTGACACCCCTGCATAGTGTATGAAATCAGTGTAATTCACTGCTATTGTGGACAAGTATTGCTGATATAGAAAAGTTGCAACCAGATGAATTCCATCCTTTTAAACATAGTGAATAAGAGAGCAAGAGTAGAAAGAGTAGCATCTCTTATACACTCTATATATCACTCTGATTTTCCAACTGATCGAAGCAATACCCAAGAACTATTGTGGTAACTGCACATGTATCATATGCAGATGGGCAAGAGATGTCCATGCCTAGCTTAACTGACATCACCATGACAGAGTTGATGTTATTAGGTTTAAGCTTCTATTTACGAAATGTTAGACTATCGCTGCTGCGGCTTTATATTTGTAAGCAGAAATCACTTCCTGAATCCTGAAGTGTTGTTTAAAAAACAGATTTCTCAAAGGCATACAGATGACGTTAAATATTTCTACACTTCACAGTGAATTGCTCATTCACCTGAGTGTTTAACTATGTCAATGTGCTCAACATTATCATATTTAATTGAATAGTTCAACAAGATAATATGCCAGTGCACACATCATTGTGAGGAATCTTTCAATGCATTATTGGCTCACAATGGATAAAGCAACCCTCAAACAAAACACAGGGGACTTTGTATATAGAAATTATATACATGAGCAAAAAACGAAATGCATAACAGGTTTCCTAAAGGCTGATTACATATTAAGTATTTCACATCTCATCTCCCTTTATGAAAAAAAGGAAAAGATACTAAGGAAAGAAAAAAAAATCTAACATTTCTGACTATAAAAAAAGGAGTTTGCAACAATCCTCCTACTTAGATCAATTCCATCTTACCACTCAGTGCTGCATCCTATTAAAAATGTAGTCTGATGACACCACTTCCTGAGGTGTATTCCCTCTCCCAGGTAGACTGTCTAGTTTGCCTGATTAAACATTTATATTGACCCCCTCGTATCAATAATTTCACATAGATTTTGACTAGTACTTTGTACAGGTTAGTCAAAATCTGACAAGCCTCAGTCTTTTGAATTTTTAGTCTGAAAAAAATCTTGAAGAAGTAATATCACTTTGTGTTAAGAAAAGCTATCTACAAAAAGATTCTCCTCACCTCTCCATAACATGGGGAGTGGGGAGATATGTCTTATATAATCAAGCTAGTTGCTTGAGGGCTATTGATAGAATTAGTAAGGAGAATTTTCATCTGGAACGACATGGTTTCTTCTCTAGTGTTTTCAAACTCTACATATTTCTCTTCAAAACCTCCATGCTTGATGATAGTGGTGGACACAGTCTATGCCAGGGGTGTCAAACTGGCGATCTCAGCTCCATGAAGGGGAAAAAAAACATAATGATACATCATGTGATGGCAATATGACACCCATAGTCTACGCACAATGTTGCTCTGACTTTGCAAATATCTATGTAATATTTTTCTTACTTGTGCAGATTCGAGCTTCATATGAAGAGAGTCAAATTGTATTAAAAATTTACTCAAAAGAATTTTAGGCAAAAGGGAATTGGAGATTTATTCTGTTACTGAAGATTAGTTTCTGAATGCATACAGGGGTTACATGTATTCTGATATAGTTAATATATGTCATATGAAAGTTCATAAAAATTATATTCTCAGTAGATCAAAAGAAGTCTATTTTCATACAATGCCTAATCAGTTTATGGAATTTGCTGTCATATGGTGACTACAGGATTTTATGTTTCAATGGAAATAATTCTTACTGCAATTAATAATCTGGCAAGATTTTATATAGGAAAGATATGTTTCAAGGAGTGGGCTGTGAAGGTATTAGATGCTACATGTATAATTACATTAACAAACAACATGAGATTTAGAAATAACTGGAAACATACCAAAATATAACATTTCATATTTTAATTATTACTGACACAATGAAGAAACTAGACATCAATTGGATATAGATAGGAATACAATTATTTATTATAATAACAAAGATGACAAAACCTAAAGCCTATGTAAAGCCTATGTGACACTCACAACAGTCAAAGACTAGCACCTTCTCCATGTCCCTACAACATCGTAAGGCTTTTGCAAGAGATCTGTTTCCAGATAAACTAAGCAACAGGAATAAATGCTTGAGAACTGTTCTGCAGCATTAACCCTGGAGCCTGAGGCAGGTGGTTTGTCATTAGTCAAAATTCTCTTTTTTATTCCATCTCCTAGCTCATTGGCTTTCCCTGTTGAACTTAGACTGTCATGGTGCCTTATTGCCACTTCACTGTGCTTGGTAAATGGAAACAGCCTCATGCACTAGTCAATTCATGGGAGAGTTGAGCATTGCAAGATGGCAATGGTGAGAAAAATAATGGGTCAGCTCAATACTTTTAACATTTGCAGGGTTGAAATTGTGTAGAAATACCTCTGTACCCACTCAATTTTAGATTTAAAACCTGATCTAACACTAGATAGATGCGATAGATAGATAGATAGATAGATAGATAGATAGATAGATAGATAGATAGATAGATAGATAGATAGATAGATAGATAGATAGATAGATAGATAATGTTAGTTAGTTTTGGACTACTGAAGCGTGCCTGGACAAGCCCCCATGGTTTTCTTAGCAAGATTTTAAAAAGTGGCTTACTGTTGTCTCCTTTGCAGGGCTGAAAAAGTGATTGGCCCAGGATCACCAACTGGCTTCATGCCTAAAATGGAACTACAACTTACAGTCTCCCAGCTTCTAGCCCAGTGCCTTAACTACTACACCAAAGTGACTTTATTGTACAAGATATTAAACTAATACTAGGAAAATCAGATTAAAATAAGAGCTAGACTTTCCCTTCACATATATCACATCCTTCTCTTGTGAGTGGGACAATAATACCTGTTGACTAAGCGACTCATTAACATGTCAATAATTCTATTTTTTCCAACATTGGAGGTATACAGCTTATGTCTTCTAAGCTCTGTTTTCTTTTGACAATAAAATTATCTATTATCAAAGCTTTCATTTGGGAAAACTGGGAGCAAAGCAAGTGGGGGAAGGAAGGAGAAGTTGATGGGCTGAAGTCAATCAGTTTTCCTATGATTCATTGTTCCAATATCAGCAATCTACTTTCTCTCCAAATTGATTTCAAGCCATGCCAGTTCCTAAATGAAAAGGAACGAAACTTTTACATTTTTACTTAACTATTTTGGGCCAGGGGGTGAGATGGGGAAATCTAGAGGATTCTATAGGCAAAGTCTTCAAATCTAGACACTATTTTTGTCCCCAAAATAAATTAAATATAATGTTTTCAGTAGCATCCCTAGTAATCAAGAGAGTGCTTTGAAAATAGCTTCTAAAACATACATCTCTGCCACTAGCTGTCCTGTTTGATGATCACAGCCACTATAATTCATTCTAAGTACATTGTGGAGTGTAATGCTGAGAGAAAAAACAAAGGAAACAAATGAGAGCATCCCAGAATAATTGCCTCCTACTGGTAGCATAGTTCCTGGTCCATCGCTGGGGGTTTTGTTTGTCTTTAGAGTGAGAAAGCTTGTCCAAAAGGTGAATTGGGAAGAGGAAGACACAAATCAGATCTAGAGTATGCAAGAAAGATTCACAAGACACTTGAGCAGAGGATTGAACTAGAAGAATTTCAAGATCCCTTCCAACTCTGTTATTCGGTTAATCAGGAAAGAAAGACACCTGCAAGAAAGTTGGGTGGTGGTAGTAGTGAGGAGAAATAAATGTGCAGCTCGAGATAGTTCCTCCAAGTGGTGCTTAATTATTCTGCTACAGATGTTTTGATCCTACCACCTTTTGAAACCAGGCATGCCACTTGTCTTTTTCCCAACAGCATCAGTTAAACTCATGGAGGAGGAATGGAGTTTAGCCAGGGTTGGGATTCTACTGGTTTGGACTGGTTTGGGCAAACTGGATGTTAAATTTGCATCTGGTTCACTCAACCATCATTTGAACTGACTGGCTGGCCCCCTATCCCTCCCCTCCCCTCCCAAAGTCTCCATGCAGCCCATGCAGGTAAGTGCAGGGTCCATGCGGAGGCTCTAGGAGGGAAAAAAATGGGCCTTCTGGAAGCTTCAGAAGGGCTTCCAGAACCCAGGGGAGGCTGTTTTTGCCCTCCCAGAAGCCCAAGGGAAGCATCTGGAAGGCGAAAAATGGATCTCCCAGAAGTTCTGATAGGTCACGCCCACCAGGGCCATACCCACCCAGCAACTGGGCAGCGAATTGGTTGCTGGGATTTTTGAATCCCACCCCTGAGTTTAGCCCATCTTATTTCTGGTTGTGTCCTCTCACTAGGGCTAAGGTACACCTACAAGTCCTGAGTCTGAAGACCCAGAGATCATCCTTATCAAGTTCTGATATGACAACAGTCTCCTCCTATCTTGTAAAAGATGTCATCTTTACAAACTAGCAGTTAAAACAGCACATCAATAATTTTTTGTTGTCTAAACTCTATAAGAGGTTATGGAAACTCTTCATTTGGGGGAGAAAGTATGCTGCATTTGCATTTTTAGAAAGAAAACATGTTTTTTCCATCTCACTGTTAATTGGGAGGGTTGATCTGAATGTGCCTGAAAATTTGCATTTACTAGAAACCATACAGACAGACCATCTGCATGTGTACATCAAAGTTTCAAATTTAAATGTGCATAGATGTAATCTATGCAAAAACATGAGAAAACAGAATCAAAACTGATCTACATTCATGTGAAATTAAGGCAACATGCATATGGTGGTGACAGCATGTGGCCCTACAAAAGGAGAATTTGTGTTTTTTTTTCCCCTCATAGGAATGGGGCAAATTTTCATACAACTTGTGTTTTCAGAACAAAACGTAAAATGTCAGCTTTCATAGTTGCATCTTCATCACCACCACCACCACCACCATCATCATCATCACCATCCCCTTTTCATAGATCTCATGCAGGCTGTGTCCTATCAAGTAGTGGCAAAGGCTAATTTCAAGAAGATGTTCCCCAATAAGAGGCCGACTCATTGCTTAGAGAAGGGAAAGATTGCATTGCGTACAACGTCCTTCTGATTGCCTCTTTTGCTGGTTGCTCTTTGGCAAAATGGTTTCCATGGTTACCACTTTGAGTGCTTTTTAAGTAGCAAACTGGGATGATAAAAAAATACATTTTAAATAAATTAAATAAATAAAAGAGCCTTTTTGTGGGTTGATGGCTGATTCCCAGAAAAAGGCTAGTTCTGTTTGGATTCTCCACAAGTACCATAAACATGGTACATGCAATCTGTGCTGTTTCCACTTTTCAAATTGACTTGCAAATGATAGCTTAATGTCTACGGAAGAATCACATGTGCCCTAGCACTCTATTGGCATCATTAAGAGAGGGATGGATATGGTAACAGCATGCCTTCCTGGATTTAATGTAGAAAAAGTTCATAGAGTAGCTATAAGAAACTATTACTTAGAATTTCAATCCAATGTCTATCCAGAGAGAGAGCTTTCAAAAACAGTCATCTTCAGGCATAATTTTATTTTTTCACTCATAAACATCTATGTATTATAGATTGCTTTAACCCTCGTTATAATTGTATGCGGTCATAATAGAGAACCTTTCTACCAACTTGAGAACAAATCAGTGCACTGAATTATCCTTTTTATAATTAGTAATAGGCACTACAATCAAGTGGAAGTGCCTAGAAAGTACTTTTCTCATTCTGATCCTAGCATGATTTGTCAGTTTTTATGATCACAAGATCTTTTTCAAAACAAATATAATGGATGTGATTTTTAGTGCCCGTTGTAAAACACTTGAGCTAAGTGGTGCACTATTCGGAGTTGTGGCCTATATTGTCCCCTATATTGCAAAATAGCAATAACTCTTAATTTAAATTATCTTTATTTTAAAAACTCAGGGAACCTGTAATTTATTGATTTTTATATCGTTACTCTTCTACAGTCCAATTCTTCAAACAGCTGAAACACGGTATTTGTCTTGGATAAGGAATTCTGGCAAGGTTTCTGTAATATGCAGATTATTTATCATCCAAACACAATTATCTTTATGAAAGAGACAGAGAGAGATTTCCAATCCTCAATTCTTCACAGCATTTAATCAGTGAAATGTTAGTAAAGGCAACAGATGGGGAAAGCAATGAATTGTTAAAATTAGAGCTAGATAAAATTTGTGTGGTTCAGTCAGTCACATGTCAAAGGTCAAGGACTGAATGCCTTAGCCTTAGTTGGTGGTCTAAGTGCTGGGTTATATATATTCCACATTCTAGGGCAATGAAAAATAGCTAACCCTAACCCTGCTGTTCTGAATATCAAAGAATACTGCAATGTTGAAATAAGGCATAACTGTAGAAAACAAGAGCAAATTTAAAAACTAGCTGTAATGTTTGGGAAGAGGAGAGGAATCCTTCAGGAATAAAAAGGATCTTCAACAAGTCCACAAATATAGGCACGGGATGAGCATCTCTGAAGAAAACATTCAACAACTAAAGGATCATAAGCAAGAGAGTGCCAACCTACCACCCCTGCAGCAAATATTGTTTTCCACTTACACTGTTATTTGAGACTGCAAATCTTTGCTCTAAATGCTTGACTGATTCAATTTCAATCTTGTGGTGTTTCCTTGCTCAATTATAGCTTTCTTTGATCAGTATCTATCTATCTATCTATCTATCTATCTATCTATCTATCTATCTATCTATCTATCTATCTATCTATCTTCATTTATCATCTATCATCTATCTATCTATCATCTATCTATCTATCATCTATCTATCTATCTATCATTTATCTATCTACCATCTATCTATCTATCATCTGTCTATATCTTCTGCTTTTTAGTAGTGAAGAGTTATATAAAAATAAACACATGCTTTGATAAAATCTGGATTGATTAGAAGGGTGGACCTATTTGTGTATAAGCTTTTCTCCACAACTAGCTGAAAAAATCATATCAGGCATTCCCCACTGGGAAGACTTTACCTTTTTATAATGCTGAATGATATCCAATAATCTTGTTTCCTAAGAATGAAACAGAGTAGCCTATCTGATAGGTCCAGGATGAATTCATGTGCTATTTTCTAACTTTCAAAAATTTCCCAGATTGGATGTTGAGTAACATTGATTAATGATAGTTCATATCTTTGCAAATCAAAGCATGCTTGAAACAATTTTAATAAGCATTCACCAAAAATAGAAGATAAATATGCATACCTTCTAATAGTTTATTCCAAATTTCATCAGTGTAAAAAATATCATCCATCCATCATCCATCCATCCATCCATCCATCCATCTATCTATCATCTATCTTTCTTTCTTTCATCTATCTATCTTTCTATCTATCTGATTCCTATCTTCTGCTTCTTAGTAGTGAGGATTTATATAAAATAAATTCATGCTTTGATAAAATCTTCAGTTATTTTCTCAGGGTGGTTGTTGATATCCAACCTTCCTCTTTAGATTTTATTCATTTTTACTTTGTTCTTTTCTCCCCAATGTTTGTATAACCACCATTGCTGCCATATGCCTGTCAAGTTCTCTGAACCCCTTTAGAAAATTACTTTTATAATTAGTTTAATTTAAAAATCATAAGTGAGCCAGTTTGGTGTAATAGTTGGGAATCAGGTTAGAAACCCAGACAATGCAGCACTTTGTTTTGATTTATGAAGGGGGGGAAAGTTAAACTGAAGTAATGTAGAACATACTTTTTATAGGAAATGGCAGAAAACTACGTTTGAATAAGCAGATCTCCCTAACTATCTCAGTCAGGCTCCCTTGGTAAGTTCCAGGGTCTCATATTTAGTTATGTAATAATTTAACTTTGATGCCACCCAAATCTAAAGATTATACGCTTTGAGGCAAATAGAGGCCTAGGTTGCCATTGCAATCATCAGATTGTGTCCCAAAAGCTAGTAGAGAATCTGTTTTCTGATAGCGAGTCCAAGAATTTTGTCACTGTACATTGAAGGAGAAAATGAAAATGGTTTTCAGTACAGCTTCTTTGAAACAGGGTCAGTCTCAGAGTATAAACAAAGAACTAAAAAAGCACGCTGTTTGTAGGACCCAGTGGTCAGGGGTATTTCTATGGTGATAGGGTTGAAATGAGAATCAGTATGAACAAATGAAACATTATGGATATGGAAAAACTCCATTATCCATTCATATAAAATTGTATTATTAGAACTATGTGAGAAAGAAGCAAGCAACAAAGGCATTAACAGCAAAATTAGCTTTCTAACATGGTTAGCCATTTTTACGAGATTCTTTAAGAATAGAAAGCAGTCTTCATTTGAATTTGTAAGTGTTGGATGGCTGAATAGCTTTTAATGTTGAATTTTACTAAAATTATCTAGCCAAGTAGCAATCACATGGAAAAGGAGCAAATCAAGGAGGGTCGAGTCATTATTTTGCTTTCTGTATTAGGGATATTCTGTTATAAAATGTAGTTTGTTGCAAACATATAGAATTTATGGGCTGAAACAGCACTTAAAACCTATGGGAGTAATGTTGTTAAGAAAACATGGTTCCTGGTCCTTATTAACATATATGTTTTTGAATGGCTGGAAGAGAAAGGAAATGAGGAAAAATGCATATTATGAAAATTTCTGTTGCAAAATAATCACAAAACAGCTGTGGAAAGGATATCATTAAGAATCTTTCATTAAATATTAAAAATAAGTGGGCCCTCTCACCTGGATCTGCACTTTTTACAGTGACATTTAGCTTTGCTAATGTTCTAGTGGGATATGGATGGTACTTAAGTTTCAAATGTTGGACCAACGTCCTCAGCCCAATTCTCACCTAGCTTGAATTGGCTCAGCATATTAATGTGGTCATTATAACCATCACCGGGCATTTACATTTCAGTTGTTCCCCTCAGATTCTCTCAGGTACCATCAAACGAGGTGGCCTTCTTCAGCTAGCAGAAGGATATCTAGATAACAAAATGATTCACAGCTGAATTTCCAATCAAGTCTCTCATCAGCCAATTCCCAGATGACTTCTTGCAAAGCCCTTCAGCAAATATTAATGGCTGAAAGTAACTGTAAGAAATGTAAATAACAAAACTTAAGTTTAAAGAAAAAAAAACTTAAATACGAGAGAGAAATTAACCCAGAATACAGCATCAATAAAGAATAGGTAAAAAAGTGCCTATGAAACAAGCTGCAAGATTATACCCAAGATTATAGCTAGTGAAAGTCAAACTTTTTTGCTTAGCTGATCATTGGGTATAATCTCGCAACTTGTTTTCTTACTTATCCTTGACACTATAGTGGTGAGTTAGGCAGACAGCTATAGCTCGGGAAAAATATAGAAATAATTTGAAGATCAATACTCCAAATATACAAATTATCTCAGATGATTTTCAAAGAATGGAACAGAAATCAGTGAAATGGGGAAATGACCCAACAAATAAGCTATCGTATTGGCCTCCCAAATGGAGACAATGCAGAGTCTAACAATGTCTACACAAAAGCCAGCTGACATAACCCCCTTGTCATATGGTGCATTGTTTTGGTAACAGGATGAATGTTTTCCCACATATCTCCATAAATCAAGTTGTGTATTCCAGGTTTAGGAAACTGCTTTATCCCTTCTTGGGTTGTGCTCAACACACAGGAAAGAAAGGGGGAAAGCACAAATACTTTTCACAAAGCCCCTGGTTGCATGTTTCTATGCATTTGGGTGCAACGTTTTTTTTCCTGATATATGCCCTGTAACAGTGCTCCTCTCCTAAAGGAAGCAAAGACAAATGCATCTGTTCCACTAATATCAAACGCATTTCTTCCCTGACAAAAAGCTGTAAGGATGCCAGCATGTCATATTGGGCCTAATGGTAAGAAACAGCCTTGAAACTGGACTCACTAATGAATGGAGAGCCCTTCAAATCTAGTTTCGTATAATAGGTCTCTTGTGATCTATTAACTTCATGTGAAGTCAAACCAGACCCACTCCTCAAAGGAAAAAGAAAAAAAAAAGCTAGCCACAGAAGTCTCTAATGTGTAGAACAGGTTAAAAGGTGATTTTTATGGTTGTTCATAGAATACACACTCCAAAACTTTCTTTGGCCCTACAGAAAGCACTTTTTGGATAGGCTGGCTGATTTTCCCAAATAAGCTGTTCCAAAGGAAGTGAACTGTGCTATAAAACTAACATTTCCTAATTGCCTGAATGACCTGGCCTATGTGTTGATACCTTTTCCCTTTGGTTCTTCATCTCACCATAGGAAAATCTGATGAATTAAGTATATCATTCATTTTATCTTCCACTTCTCAGTCCATCCTCTTTTCCTTTCCCTGTTGATTCTCAGGCATTTAGTAATTCAGTAGTAGTGTGGGTATTTGTTTGTATAAAATTGTTTAAGTATTGCTTTTGCTTTTGGAAGTGTAACAGGTTTCATGATTGTCAAGAATTTTGCAACACTGCATTTTTCAGGTGCATCTTTGTTCCAATGCTTGAGTTAAAATGAAAATATTATATATTTAGCATGCAAATGAAGTTACATAAATATAATGCTTGAAATATGCACTCTATCTCAGAAAGTATTTAAAATGTTCAATAAGAATCTGGGACTTTAGGATTGTCTAAAGACACCACATTCCTTTAATTGTGGGATAATTGTTGCATCCTTAACTCTGCCTAACTGCTACATATTTACAGAGGGAAACAATCTCTAGATATACAGTAGGTCATTAAATTAACACAGCTTTCCCCCATACCCTTCCCATTTTTTGTGTGCACTTAACAATTTCATTGACAGTTGAATCATATTTTTGAGTCATAATTTCATTTATATTCTTTCTAACAACTCGCTACATATGGACTGTACCTAATAATGATTTTATACTGTAGTCAACAAATTATTCCAGAAAGGGGAGTGAGTGTTATACACATGGTAATAACAGTAAGAAAAAGTCTGTAATGGGTTAGTTTTAACAAGCTGAAAATAAGCATAGATAGCTTTTTTTTCTGCCAACCAATGCAAAGCACCAAAGGTAATTGTGCATCATGATTATGACCTTGACATATATATTATTTTATAAAGAGGCATCTTAAAAATTGAATTACAAGGTGAAATCTCTAAAAATCATTTCTAAAGTTTTTTTTTTCCCTTACCACAAATCATTCAGACATTTAATGAGTTAAGCAAACCTGTTGTAAAATTGCTCAGGTTAAAATAAGGAAATATTTTAGCTGCATCCATTCAGGTGAAAAAGTTAAACTCTGCCAAATCATGTAGAAAAGAATAAAGTTGTCCAGAGCAATTCACAGTATTGGCTTTTGTTAAACCATTATTTCTCAAATTACAAAATAAAGTGGACATTAAGGTTTTTGGTGTGGTAGTTCCTTTTCAGAAAATATGGATGTTATTGTGTTCTAAGATACTCAAGCGAGAGAAGGAGAGGTATATTACACATGGACTTGCATAAGCTTAGATTTTGTTTGAGTTGTGAGATGATATTAATAATTTGAAATTTACCAGGGAAATTTATTTGGATTTTTTCTCCTTGACCATTCAGTTAGGACTAATGGTGTAGACTATCATGTGGATTACAATAAAGTGCAGAAATCTATATGACTGATTATTGAAAACATTCCTTAAAGTAGGATTTTCATAATGTTCTTTTAAAAATCTGAACAATTGAAAAGGCAAACACAGGTGATCTATGTTAAAAAAGGGATAATATCTAAAATCATTCAATACCTTTAGTTTTTTTTTTCCCATTTATTTATTTATTTTGCATTTTTAACTAGCAACCTAGTCCACCAAGTAGAGCCAAGTCTGAGAAAATGGTAGCTTAGGAAGATAGAAATGTATATTGAATGTTGACTTTGGGATGAAATCTATTTCCAACTTCCAGTTTCCTATTCTAAACCACCTATGAGAATGACTTAGATGGAGATTATTCCACTATGCAATTTTGGAGGGTGTGTTTATGTATTATTAATATAAAACAGGGATGTCAAACTTGCGGTGTCACATTGTCATCACATATTGTGACTTTTTTCCCCTTCACTAAATCAGGCATGGGCGTAGCCAGCATGTGATGCATCCAACCCACAGTCCACCAGTTTGACACCTAGCTATAAAACAACAATGGAAGGAGATCTATAGCTTCTGTATATTCTAAATATCTGTATAATTATTCACTATAGGATGCTGGCGAAAGCTCAAAATTAGTAACAACAGAATTTTTATATTGTATCAAATACACAATATAATATATGATATATAATTGTATACAAAAAGTAAGGGGAATGCCAATTTTTACAGCAGAAAAAATCAAGTTTTTAAACAAAGACATACACTTCTCTGCTTACAGAAGCAAATTTAAAAAATAGTACTTTAAAGTAATAACTGAGTTCAGAAGTCCATACAGATATTTAGCTTCTGTATATTCTAAATATCTGCCTATCCATGTCCTTAAATCAGTTGAAATTATCATTTCTTTATAGATAGAGGCTTTAAAACACTAGCACATTTAGGCACTGGTGAACCATTTCTGAAAAACCTAGCCAAGAAACTGAAGGACCTGTCCAGGCAGTTTCTGAGAATCAGACACAATTGAAAGGAAGAGAGGAAAAAAAGAATGTGTCTATTTTTTGCTGCTGCTTAGAAGAGAAATAAAAAAGAGGTCAGAAAAGGAAAAAAGGGTGTGTCAGTGGGAGGGTATTGGATCTGGCTCCATCTGCAGTTTGCTTCAACAGGTGCCTATCACAGAGCACCCAAACGATTATCCCTAAGAGAATGCAGCTCTTTATAGAAAAAACAGAAAATTGTGATACACAAAACAAATCCAAACCTGTAATAAAATGTCTGAAGACAGCAATAGGTTGAAACAGTTGTGTTCTGTGTGAGATACAAAGAAATGCTGCTGAAATAGTTTATAGAATGCAAATAATAATTATTCACTATAGGATGCTGAAGAAAGCTCAGAATTAGTAACAACAGATTTTTTTATATCGTATCAAATACACAATATAATATATGATATAGAATTGTATACAAAAAGCAAGAGAACTGCAAAATTTTACAGCAGAGAAAAACAAGTTTTTAAACAAAGACATACACTTCTCTGCCTACAAAAGCAAATTAAAAAATAGTACTTTAAAGTAATAACTGAATTCAGAAGTCCACAATTATGCACAGCCTTATACCTGCCTTATATTTTAACCCAAACTGAAAGCAGGTCTCGGCTCCACACACAGGGATGAAAATGTAGGTTATTTTTAGGCTTTGAATGAGTGTAATAATTTGCATATAAATAATATTTTTATATCTCTCCATTTGTTTTTCTCAAATGTTGCAAAAGTTTGTCTTTTCAAAGTGATAGAAGTAAGAGTCATTAAACATTTCTTATAAAGTTAATCTAATCATTATATGGACACAACAATTCTTTGCACATTCAATTCTCAGTATGTCTAATTTTTGAAAAGATTATATATCTGAATAGATATTAGAGATGCATTCATTCTTTAATGTCCTTTTTTGCTCAGTTTCTCACTTTTCTAACCATAAGTTTGTTTCAGCCCTGTGTCTAGTTTGGCTTATGAATATGCATGCATTTTGGGATACAATATTGTCTAATATTAAACACTTCTTTTCTTACATAACATATCTGTGCAGTAGTTCAGAGTGATTTGAGAGGATCATGCAGGAAGGCAGACTAGATTAAACTAGACTAGAACAGAACAGAACAGAACAGAACAGACAGAATAGAATAGAATAACAGGATTGGAATGGAACTTGTCCTGCCCTCAGGTGCTTTGGAGAATAGCTAGATTTTCTCTTCTTTGTGGCAGCCCCTGAGATATTGGAACACTGCTATCATGTCACCACTAGTGAGAGGAATATCTGTGTGGAACGACTTATATCAATTCTCATTTTCTCTCTGAATCCAAAGGCAGCTGCAGACAGAAGCATGCAATCTCAGGAAAAGAGGCAGTTACCTTAAAGAGTTGCAGAGAAATGCTACATTTGAACGCCTTCATGCTCCAAAGCACTTCGGCTTTTAACCAGACCAGGAACTTTGCACAACTTTATTGCACACGAAGAGAAATCCCCATTAGAAAAAGGAGCAAAGTCCTAAAGCAATGAATGTGTTCAAAGGAACAAAAGAGGATTTTTATTGTTATTATTTTTTACAAAAGTCGAATATACTACAATATGTACTGGAAATACAGCCTGCCCTTTTCATTGCCACCCAAAACATTGCTACAACTTACTTTAATTTCTGATTGAAAGTACATAAAGATAGACTTTTAAAAATAATAATAATCCAACTTTTAAAAAAGGAAGAAGGAAAATCCTATTGGCGGCTCTGCCTCCTCCCTCAGTCACACACAATAGCAAACGCTTACAATGAGAATGGCTTCACTGGAGCAGGACTAATCCATTTGACACAGCTTCCATCCTGTCATTATGCAGAGGAGCATCTTCCTTTTTAAATTGGAGACTCTTTTTCCCCAGGAATTCCCCAGGATGAAAACGAGCCATTTCCATCACAGCAAAACAAATCCTTCTCTGGTGAATTTTGTTATTGTTTATTGTTACCAGCATTTTATCAGCACTAAACTGTATGAAAGCTTCAATTAGTTCTTGATGAATGATCCCATAAAATCGTGTCATTTCATTTCCCCTGCCAGCAGACTTTTTTTTTAAACTGGGTGTTATTAAATGAAATATAATTGGGACAAGATTCAGGAAATGTAGAGTCATTTTGTTTCCCTTTTGGATTGGAACAGTAGAATGACTGCTCAGTATACTGTTCCTAGGTTGGTGGGTGTGCTTTTTTTTAAAAAAATACTGCACACTGTTCTTTTAAGACAGTATGTATGCATTTCTTGTAAAACCATTTACAAATGGCATATCAAGGTAGGTCTAGAAACAATAATGGCTATTTTCAATATGATGGCTACTTTCAGAAAAATAAATAGCTTTTTTCCCTATATTATTTGACCACAAGTCTTGTGAATTGAGTGGCACAATCATTTATAACAAAGAACATTAATTTCTAGTATCCCCAGAGGGTTGAAGCCTGCCCACTTCTGTCCCAGATGGATACTACAATTTTGAGTACATTTTCTACTGGAGCCAACTCCAGCCAATAGAATGAAAGTAACTGAGGAGTAAACATATTTATAGAAGCAACCCATATGAGGAAATGGCCACCTGTCTTACTAAACCAAGCCAAATAGGGGAGGGTGGAATTAAATTCATTGAGAGGGTGAGCGGGAGAGGCAGATTTGGCGGTTGTAGGGGGCCATATTTTGTATCGGGAGCGCGCCCTCGCTATTTGCTTGCTGTGGCGCGCTCCGACCCCCTTGTCATCTCCCGTTCCCCAGGGGGTTTGAGCAATCGGGCCCTGGGCCTTCGGCTGATGTTATGTAACGCCAGGTCCGTTGTTAATAAAGCCCCCCTCGTCCATGATCTGATTTGTGAGGGGGGTGCGGACCTGGTGGGAGTTACCGAGACCTGGCTGGGCCAGGAGGGGGGAGTCCCCCTGGTGGAGATGTGTCCAGCCGGGTTTCGGGTTTTTCATCGGCCGAGGGCCCAGGGGAGGGGAGGGGGGGTTGCGGTGGTTATTAAGGAGGATCTGTGTCCGAGGGAAGCCACTGTGTCTCAGACGACCGGGTGTGAGCTCCTTTTTGTGAAGTTCGGTTCCAAGGTTCAGGTGGGCTTGCTGGTCGCATACCTGGCTCCCTGCTATGCGGCAGCGGCCCTGCTTGAGCTCCTTGAGGTTGTAGCTGGCGTGGCGGTTGGGACCCCCAGGCTTATGGTCATGGGGGATTTCAACCTGCCATCTGCTGGCGGTACCTCGGGGATTGCCCAAGAGTTCATGGCTTCCATGACGGCCATGGGCCTGACCCAGTTAATTTGGGACCCTACTCACGTGGGAGGTCACACCTTGGATTTGGTTTTCGTCTCTGATCAGTGGCAGAGTGATCTGGGTATAGGGGATATAGTTGTAGAACCCCTGTCATGGTCGGATCACTCGCTCCTGAAGCTCGACTTCCGTTCCGCACCCCCTGACCGCAGGGAGGCAGGGCCATTAAAATGGTACCGCCCCAGGCGCCTGATGGACCCTGATAGGTTCCTGATGGAGCTTGGGCCATTTCCCGAAGCTCTCACACACGACTCGGTTGAGGGCTTGGTTGCCGCCTGGGATAGGGTGGCTGCTGGGGCCCTTGACCGGGTCGTGCCCTTGCGGCCTCTGACCCAGTGCCGATCCCAAATGGCTCCTTGGTTTTCTGAGGAGCTAAGGGAGATGAAGCGCCGGAAAAGACGCCTAGAGAGCAGTTGGAGGGCTAGCCGTTCTGAGTCTGACCGAACACTTCTACAATCTTATATTAAGACGTATTTAGTGGCGATGAAGGTGGCGAGGAGGACTTACCTCTCCACCCTTATTGCGTTCGCGGAAAACCGCCCAGCCGCCCTGTTTAGGGTGACCCGCTCCCTTCTAGAGAGGGAAGCGCGGGAGGATCCCTTACAGGGACGGGCTGAGGAGTTTTCTAGTTTTCTGCAGGATAAAATCGCTCAGATTCGGGACGAGCTGGACTCCAACTGGGCATCTCCGGGCGGGGGGGCGGGGGTGGATATTGGTGAGGCCAGTTGGGTTGAGTTCGACCCTGTTACTATAGAAGACGTGGACAGGGTGTTGGGGGGACTGAATGCCACCACCTGTTTGCTGGACCCGTGCCCCTCCTGGCTGGTTTTGGCCACTCGGGAGGTGACACGAGGCTGGTTCCAGGGTATTATAAACGCTTCCTTGAGAGAGGGGCTTCTACCTACCGCCTTGAAGGAGGCGGTGGTGCGGCCCCTCCTCAAGAAACCGTCCCTGGACCCAGCATTGTTATTAAATTATCGTCCCGTCTCCAACGCTTTGTTGCGAAGGTTGTAGAGAGTGTGGTGGCCCGTCAGTTTCCCCAATTCCTGGATGAAGCGAGTTATCTTGACCCCCTCCAATTGGGCTTCAGGCCCGGGCATAGCACGGAGACGGCGTTGGTCGCGTTGGTTGATGATCTCTGGAGGGCTCGGGACAGAGGTTGTTCCTCTGTCCTGGTCCTGTTAGATCTCTCGGCGGCTTTTGATACTGTCGACCACAGTATCTTATTGCAGCAGTTGGAGGGGTTGGGGGTTGGAGGCACCGTATTACGGTGGTTCTCCTCCTTCCTCTCCGACCGCTCGCAATTTGTGTTAACGGGGGGGCAGAGATCGTCCCCAAGGCCCCTGCTTTGTGGGGTGCCTCAGGGGTCGGTGCTCTCGCCCCTGCTGTTTAACATTTATGTAAAGCCGCTGGGTGAGATCATCCGTGGCTTTGGGGTGGAGTTCCATCAGTACGCTGATGATACTCAGCTGTACATCTCCACCCCGGGCCACCCCAACGAAGCTGTCGAAGTGATGACCCGGTGCCTGGAGGCCGTGCGGGGTTGGATGGGTCGTAACAGGCTTCGTCTCAACCCGGCCAAAACCGAGTGGCTGTGGTTTCCTGCGCCCAGATACAGCCAGCTTATTCCTTCGCTGGCCGTGGGGGGAGAGGTTTTGACCCCCGTGGAAAGGACACGCAACTTGGGTGTCCTCCTGGATGTACGGCTGTCTTTGGAAGAACATATTGCAGCCGTCGCCAGGGGGGCTTTTTATCAGATTCGTCTGATTTACCAGTTGCGGCCCTTTCTGGATCTGGGCGCACTTCGCACAGTCACCTCCGCCCTTGTTATCTCCTGCTTGGATTATTGCAACGCTCTCTACATGGGGCTCCCCTTGAAGAGTCTCCGGAGGTTGCAGTTAGTTCAGAATGCAGCCACGCGGGTGATCGTGGGCGCCCCTCGAGGCGCACACGTAACACCACTTCTCCGCAGGCTGCACTGGCTTCCTGTGGCCTACCGGATTCGATTCAAGGTGGTACTGATGGTATTTAAAGTGCTCCATGGCTCGGGACCTGGGTACTTACGGGACCGCCTGCTGCCATCAACAACCTCCCGCCGCCTAGTACGCTCCCACAGGGTGGCCCTACTTGGGGTGCCGCCGCCTGACTGTTGTCGGCTGGTGGCCCCGAGAGTTCGGGCTTTCTCTGTGGGAGCTCCTTCCCTATGGAATGATCTCCCCCCGGAGATACGGGCTATGACGGATATTCTGACCTTCCGGCGCGCAGTAAAAACCCTGCTTTTCGAACAGGCCGGCCTGGCCCAGTAACTATGTTTTTTGGTTTTAATTAATTAAATTGGGGTTTTATTAGTTTTAATTTTTAACTTAAATTTTAATAGACAGCCGATTTGATTATTTAATTTATTTTTAATCGTATTTATTATGTATTTATTGTATGCTTTTAGTGGGCTGTACACCGCCCCGAGTCCCTTTTTGGGAGAGGGAGCGGTATAAAAGTGCGATTAATAAATAAATAAATAATAAATAAGCTTTGTTATCATTTTGGGTACTTTAAGGATGATAGCACCACTGTATTTGTCATAATCATAATGACAGCTACTCACAGCAATGAGATTTTCCGGTATTTATTGGCAGTTATCTAGTGATCCCTAGTATTTTGCAACCTATCTGTAGTAGCTCCAAGTACTATATCCTAAAAGATCATGTTGGTGCAGTAGTTACAATATTACTACAGTATTGCAGGCTAATTCTGCTGACTGCCAGAAGTTTGATCCTGACCAGCTCAAAAGTTGCCTCAAGCAGAAGTGGTATTCAACAGGTTCTGACCAGTTCTAGAGAACTGGTAGCAGAAATTTTGAGTAGTTTGGAGAACCAGAAAATATCACCTCTGACTGGCCCTGCCCCCATCTATTCTCTGCCTCCTGAGTCCCCGCTGATTAGCTGGGTCTTCTTTTGTTGCCCTGCACAGGAGAATGGAGCTGGAAAGCAGGTTAGTGGGGTGGGAAGGGAATGGAGATTTTGCAGTAACCTTCCCCCAGGAGTGGGGAGGGAATGTGGATTTTACAGTATCTTTCCCCTACCATGCCAATCAAGCCACGCCCACCAAGCCACGCCCACCAAGCCATGCCCACAGAACCAGTAGTAATTTTTTTTGAATCCCACCACTGCTTCAAAGGTTGGTAAAATGGTAAACCTTAGAGTGTAAAGCTTAGAGAATTTATAAAGCACTATTATGAAGTGGTTTATAAGTTTAAGTGCTGTTATTATATGGGCAGGCAACCTGTGTCCTTCCAGAAACTTTTAAACTGTAATTCTCAACAATGTTTGACGTTGGCTAGGATTATTGAGACTACTAAGAGTTGAAGTTCAGTAGCATCTGAACAGGATGGTAATCATGTCATCTTAATTTGTGAGGGAGAAAATGATGCAAGATTAGAGGAAAAAAAGAAAATGCAAAAATCAGTATTTACAATTTGCAAGGGTCAAATGAAAATAACCACAGAGAAGCTTTTAGATTGCCATCACCTTATTTACTTGTTTGTTTGTGTATTTATTAAATTTATATACCATCCATCTTATCAATAACAGGGATGCTGGGTAGCTTTCTACCCCTTGTTTATACATTGTCCATTTGCTTTTGCTTTGCCTTTGATTTTTCTTATTTCATTTGATTTGATTGCATAAATAATATAACACATTTTTATTCATAGCCCTAGAAAATATCCGTCTTGCAGTATCATTTATTGAGAAAATATCTTCTCTATATTGCAAGCTAGAGAAAAATCCAAACAACTATACTCAAATTTGTGAAATGACAGCAGAAGCTCACAAACTGATGAACGGGACAGAATAACAGAATATCAGAGTTGAAGGGACATTGGAAGTCTTCCAGTCCAACCCGCCTGCTCAGGCAAGGGACACTATACCAAATCAGACAAATGCGTATCCAATCTCTTCTTTAAAAACTTCCAGTGTTGGAGCACCCATAACTTCTGTAAGCAAGTTGTTCCACTGATTAATTGTTCTAACTTTCAGGAAAGTTCTCCATAGTTCTAGGTTGCTTCTCTCCTTGATTATCCCTGTAAATATAACTCACAGGACACAAACTTCACTTTCCTAACTTGGCAGTAGAGTGAAATTCCCATCATAGGGTGGAAAGAAAACATTGATGGAAAGCCACGAAGAGGATATGTAGTATAACAGACTTCAATGTTTTTCTTCCATATGCAGTAAAATGACATCCAAGACACTGAAACAAAGCTCCTGATTCTCTAATAAAGAATCACATGCAAGTCCCCTTGTTCATAATTAGTGTAACTAATGAGAAATCCACCATTACTGATGAACCATAATAATCAGTGAATGATTACATGGATTTTATGTGCTCAACAAATCAAACTTTTCAGAAAGTTCTTTCATAGAACCCCTCATCACCTCTGAGGCTGTAGCCAGCTGTAATGAAGTAATATTCATGCATGCATACAACAAGTCTTTTGTTGATGCTTGCCAGCCAGCAGTTATCCCAACCCACACAGCATGCTACTTTTGAAGAAAGGTCTAAAAACCAACCAGCTCACATCAGTAGACTGACTTCACTCAGATGTCATATTCTTTTCTGATTTAGATTCTCAATGCACAAGTTAAAATAAATGGCAACCCCACACACAGCCAGTTGGGTGGAGTCCCCACAATTGATCTGAAAATTTCCCCTCCTATTTAGTTCTAAATGTTACAATGCTTTTATTCCAAAGTTGACTTTTTGCTACCTTAGGCTCACAATGCCAGATTACTTAAAAGCCCAAAGCCCTCAACATCTGAAGGGGTAAAGAAGAAACAGAAAAGGACTGCAGGGCCATGGTTGTGTCATTGCTCTAAACTATCTGGCAACTTTCAGACCTAAGTAGAGATATTTTTCAAAACAAGCTGAGGTAAACAAATCTAGCATCATTGGCAGCAAGACCATAGATATAGGGATCTATATTTACATTTCTTGACCTTTCACATAAAGACACTAAAAATGACTCTCTGAAGAGAAAACTCATGCTCCAAGCAGGAAAAGGAATGTTTTCCTGGTTAGAAAACAGTGAACCCAAACAAAACAAGGACCATCAACTTGCTTGACACTCAAGTCAATCAAACATCAACATCAACAATGGCCTCTGATTATTCATGTCATGCTAAAATAAAAATATAGAAAATGACTGATATTTCTTCAGGTACAAATTGTTAGGACTTGTTTTGTGGCTTGGGATTTTTTCTCTCTCTTACTGGAGACTTTAGAAATTGTGTAACTATTTATGGTGATCCTGTCAGATTTCTAAAACTGAAAATATTGTAGAAAAGGAATTAAAGAAGGACAGATTGATTCTGTGGCATAAGGAACTGATCGTTTCTTACATACATCAGAAAGAATTATCGTAAGAAACAAACTGTCCAAGGAACAAGTTTGCCGAAACCTATACAAAAATAAAAACAGATAATCAAAAATGTCTTTGAACATGGATTCCAGATAAACCAGAAATCTTTAGTTGTAAGCATTGTTCTTTTTAGCAATACATTTATTCTAAGACAGGAATTGTCTTACACAGTTATTCAATTACAGATCTAAAAACAAAATTGACAAAAAAAAATAACCCAGCTTTGACAAGGGTTACAGAGCAGGTAGGAAAAGTTTGCTCTTTTATAACTTTGTGACACATTTGGGGAATTCGTCTTCGGAGAATCTGTAATGCTGCTGGGCTCCCATTTTAAAGGACTTCACATTGCTGAGGGTGGTGTTCCCTCTTTGAAGAATATTGCATTTTTAAAGGCATGCAGGGAATGTTAAAATACAAATGTACTAGCTGAACTAAAGTAGATGGAAGAAAGTCACATATATACCATCGAGACATATAGAGAGACTTGATTTGTCTGAGGTATATTAATCCTCAAAACCCTACAGTTAATCATTTCAGTAATGTGGGGGTAGAATTCCCATTTCTGCCTCAAAATCAGATGTGTTTAACATATCTAAAAATCTTCAGTAATATGATAATCTTCTCAAGGATAACTATTTTCCGTTGATTTTTTTAAAATGATGATAGATAGATAGATAGATAGATAGATAGATAGATAGATAGATAGATAGATAGATAGGGATGGTAGAGATGGTAGAGATAATAGAGAGAGATGATAGAGAGAGATGATAGATTAGAGAGAGAGATGATAGATTAGAGAGGGGGGAGAGAGAGAGAGACAGAGAGGGAGAGAATACTGAAGACAAGAAGAGCTCATAGTTCAGAGATGAATTACATATTTGGAATACCAAAAGTCCCTCTGTCTGATTCATGTATCTAATGTTCTAGAGCAGTCCTTTCTTAATTGGTTCCCCTAGGTATTCTAGATGACCATTTACAAAACTACTGAGTAATATCTAAATCCAAAATAATTGACTGATGACAAATTGAGGAATGCTGCTCTCAAGAATCTCTGCCAATCAACATGAGCCATACAGACCTAGTTAGAATAATAATATATCCATATATAAATGTTGCATCCTGTAATCCTGTGCTATCTCTTTTCTTTTTTAAAATTTGTCTGACAGATTTGAAATTAGACATTTATAATAAATATTTATAACCAGTTAAAACTTTGTTTAAGCAATTATCAGAGAAAGCTCACACCATGCTGGCTCATGGTCTATATTTTATGTTTTATGTATTGTGTCTGTGATTACAGCAATAAATGTTTGCTACTAGTGATAAACTGCTAGGCAAAACTTGGCAACTTCCAGATGTGTAGTCTTCAATTTCTAAATGCTCAGCAAGAGCTCTTAGCTAAGGAATTTTAGGAATTGAAGTCCATGTAGCAGGAAAGCACCCAGGTTGGTTAAACAGAACTAGACTATTACAATAAAATTATGTGATAGGCAACTATATCAATTTAATAGGAGAAATGTATTTATTATTTTTATTTATTTATTTATTTATTCTATATGCTGTCTATCTCTACAAAATGACTTCTTGTATAAATCAATCACTGAACCCTCTGATTTCTTTATACGATATTAATGACATCATAGTTGGTTTGTATAACATGAATAAGGTTGCACCTATCAGCATTTTTTTCATCATATCAGTAGAAGTATTCTAATAGGGAAATTATTCCACTGATGTAAACTTCCAAAATGATAGATTCCCTCATTTTGTGGAAAGCATGGAAATATCAACCAGAAGTTTTATTGGTAATTCTGAGGCTATCTGATCAAGAGGTGAATTCAGCAGATGGAAGTAGAGTTGACCAAACTCAAACTACAATGGAATTCAATGTCTATGAAGATTCTCAGTCATCTAGATCATGATTTTCCCAAAGATGCTTTTTCAAGAGGCAACTGGACTTTTTTGTTTTTCTTTGAAGATGTTTCGCTTATCATTTAAGAAGATTCTTCAGCTCTGACTGGTTGGTGGGGAATGGAAGGATTTATATTCCTTGCAGACAGTTGGTCATTTGCATCCTTTTAGAGAATTGTTGAGAGCCTCACCAACTTCACCGCCAGAGTTGAAGAAGCTTCTTTGATTAGAAGAGAAAAGTCTTCAAAGAAAAGCAAGAAAGTCCAGTTGCCTCTTGAGAAAGTATCTTTGAGACGACAATGAAACTCAAAATTCTCCTTTTCCAATGGATGGCTACTGACTACAGAGAGTCTTGCTACCGCTACCAATAGCAAAGAAGCATAAAAAATATTCTTTTCTTTTTTAAAAAAGTGCTATCCTTGACATGCATCTAAAAAGTGTTTTCCTTTACAAAATTCTCCCTCACATCTTCATTCACTGCATAAACACATTTATTGCTGAATAGAGCAGCTTCAAATGTTTTGGTCAGGCTTTACTTATAATTAGTTGTAATCTGATTTAACATCCATTTGATGTACATTTATATTTTCAGAGTCAGGAAACATATTTAGAACCACACATGTAACCTGAAATGCCATGTAAGTAAACGGTATTAATCTACTGAGTACCTTAGGAATTTAGATGACAGACACAAGCTACGGCTAAAAACAAACATCACAATTGATATTTTGCTTTACAATAAAAATCCTCATAGATGTAATACTTTATTATTTTCTTGATTTGGTAAGAGAGACCCTAGAGAACAATTCTGAGGGTGCATTACAATTGTAGAAACAGATATTATTCAGGTCAAGAAGCAATGGAGGGAAACTAATCAAGGAAAGAAGCAACCTAGAACTAAGAAGAAATTTCCTGACAGTTAAAACAATTAACCAGTGGAACGATTTGCCTCCAGAAGTTGTAAATGCTCCAACACTGGAAGTTTTTAAGAAGAGATTGGACAACCATTTGTCTGAAATGGTATAGGCCCTATAACATATGGTTTCCTGCCTAAGCAGGGGGTTGGACTAGGTGACCTCCAAGGTCCCTTCCAACTCTGTTATTCTGTTCTGTTCTGCTCTGCTCTGCTCTGTTCTGCTCTGCTCTGCTCTTCTCATTGTTTTTATTATTTATTTATTTATTTATTTAACTTTTATACCGCCCCCTCTCCCAAATAGGGAGTCAGGGCGGTGAACAGCCATAATAAAACAATACAGTCCATAACATTTAAAATAGAATTAAAAATTATTAAATTAGTGACTGAATTTGAGAATAAAAACCAATAAAAACCCGATAAAAGTATAAAATTTAAAAAATTAAAACCCTTCTAATGGCACTAGGCCAGACCGGCCTGCTGAAAAAGGTGGGTCTTCAGCGCGCGCCGGAGGGCCCATAGGTCAGTGATGGCTCGTATCTCTGTAGGTAGCTCATTCCTGGAGGCCGTGCGGATTTAGATGGGCGGGAGGCTCCAGCTCAACCGTTCCAAGACTGAGTGGCTGTGGTTTCCGGAGCCCAGATATAGTCAGCTGACTCTGTCGCTGGCTATTGGGGGATAGATCTTAGCCCCCACAGAGAGGGCTCGCAATCTAGGCATCCTTCTGGATGCACGGCTGTCTTTAGAAGATCATATTACGGCTGTCTCCAGGGGGGCTTTTTATCAGATTCACCTGATTCGCCAGTTGCAGCCCTTTCTGGATCGGGATGCCTTATGCACGGTCACTCATGCCCTTGTCACCTCCTGCCTGGACTATTGTAATGCTCTGTACATGGGGCTCCCTGCGGGGAGCACCCGGAGGCTTCAACTGGTACAAAATGCGGCTGCGCAGGTGGTTATGGGGGCGTCACGAAACTCCCATGTGACGCCTCTCCTACACAAGCTGCATTGGTTGCCGGTGGCTTTCCAGGTTCACTTTAAGGTTCTGGTTTTGACCTTTAAAGCGATCCATGGCATTGGACCAGGCTATCTGCAGGACCACGTTCTGCCGGTAGTCTCCCACCGACCTGTGCGTTCCCATAGGGAGGACCTTCTTCAGGTACCGACGGCATCTATGTGCTGCCTGGTGACCCCGAGAAATAGGGCCTTCTCTGTGGGGGCTCGTACCCTCTGGAATGGTCTGCCTCTGGAGTTACGTAACAACACCAACCTGAGAGCATTCAGACGTGCATTGAAAACCTGGCTCTTTGAGCAGGCCGGCCTGGACTGAAGTGTGAGTTTTAGAGTAATTTTAGTAATTTGAGTTTTAAATTGGGATTTTAATACTTGGGGTTTTATTAATTTATTGCGGGAGGGTACAATTTTAAAGGCAGCCTTAGGATATTTAATCTTCTTTTAACTTTTATATTGTAGAATGTTTTATGGTTGGCTGTACACCGCTCTGAGTCCTTCGGGAGAAGGGCAGTATATAAATATGTTAAATAAATAAATTCCAGAGGGAGGGTGCCCCCTCAGAGAAGGCCCGCATCCTCAGAGCCGCCAGCCGGCATCGCCCAGTTGGTGGCACCCCAAGGAGGCCCACCCTGTGGGAGCGCACTGGCCAGTGGGAGGCCAATGGTGGCAGCAGGCGGTCCCATAAGTACCCGGGTCCCAAGCCATGGAGTGCTTTAAAGGTGATCACGAACACCTTGAATCGCACCCAGAAGGCCACCAGCAACCAATGCAGCTTGCGCAGGAGCGCAACATGGGAGCTCTGAGAATCCCCAAGATCACCCATGCGGCCGCATTCTGCACCAGCTGAAGCCTCCGGATGCTCTTCAAGGGGAGCCCCATGTAGAGAGCATTGCAATAGTCTAGGTGGGAGATGACGAGGGCAGAAGTGACCCTGCACAATGCACCCCGATCCAGAAAGGGCCGCAACTGGTAGATCCGATGGACCTGACAAAAAGCCCCCCTGTCGACGGCCACTATATGGTCTTCTAACGACAGCTGTACATCCAGGAGGACACCCAGATTGCGCCCTCTCCGTGGGGGTCAAAAGTTTCTCCCCCCCCCCCGGCCAGCGATGGAATAAGCTGGCTGTTCCTGGGCACAGGAAACTACAGCCACTCGGTTTTGGTCAGGTTGAGCTGAAGCCTGTTAAGACCCATCCAACTCCGCACGGCCTCCAGGCACCGGGTCATCACTTCAATGGCTTCGTTGGGGTGGCCTGGGGTAGAAATGTATAGCTGAGTGTCATCAGCATACTGATGAAACTCTACCCTAAAACCATGGATGATCTCATCCAGCGGCTTCATATAAATGTTGAACAGAAGGGGCGAGAGCACAGACCCCTGAGGTAGCCACAGAACAGGGGCCTCGGGGTCGATCTCTGCCCCCCTGCCAACACAAATTGCAAGCGGTCAGAGAGGAAGGAGGAGAACCACTGTAACATGGTGCCTCCCACTCCCAACCCCCCCCCCCAACTGCTGCTATAAGATACTGTGGTCAACAGTATCAAAAGCCGCTGAGAGATCTAACAGGATCAAGACAGAGGAACATCCCCTGTCCCAGGCCCTCCAGAGATCATCCACCATCTCCATGCTGTGCCCAGGCCTGAAACTCGATTGGAGAGGATCCAGATATACCGTTTCCTCCAGGTGCTGAGGGAGCTGTCGCACCACCACACTCTCAACAACCTTCGCCACAAAGCGAAGGTTGGAGACTGGATGATAGTTCGATAATAATGTTGGGTCCAGGGACGGTTTCTTGGGAGTGATATTAGTGATGGTTTCTTGCTCTCATTGTCTCCTGTCTGACCCTTTTCTATTGCCTTCCATTTCTTCAAATGCTGGAGGTTCTTCCAATGATTCCTGCATTTCATTATACATGCAGTGAGTGAGTTCTGTAACTGAATGGAAAGCTGAACCTGGGCTTACTGCTCTTAGACTCTTAAAGATGTGACAGAATGTAATCTAGATTCCTAGGAAGAAGAAGCTGCATTCCAGAGGGCAAAGAGGCAACAGAGTTTAGACCAGGGGTCTTCAAACTTGACAGCTTCAAGACTTGTAGACTTCAACTCCCAGAATTCTTCGTCCAGTCATGTTAATTCAGGAATCCTGGGAGCTGAAGTCCACAAGTCTTAAACTTGCCAAGTTCAAAGACCCTTGGTTTGGATAGTTTGGTTAGGAGAAAGAGAGTTAAGAAGACTGATCCCCCTGCGATTTTTACACTGTATTATTAGTGATGTAAGTAGTTGTTTTAGTTTAGCAAGATCTCTGCCTATAAGTGAAGAACAGTAAAAGAAACTCCTCAGAAATTAATTTTGGGAGGCCTGATAAAATATTGTCCAATCAACAATACTCTAGAAGTCTGTAACCTGACATGCTAAAGGTAATTGTATTAATGGTGATAAAAGAGTACCGGCCACTTTTTCCTTTCTTGCATCTTTCCCCTGGAATCGGGCTGCAATCAAATTCTAATCTCAACATGGGCATTCTCAGAGAGCCACACTAAACAATCTGCTTCATATGGAATGTGCAATGAAATCTTCCATTTCATTTCCATGAATTACAAATGAGTTTGTGGAAATGAGTTTTATTAAAAACACAGAACATGGGCATGAACCTCCTGTCTCCATAAAGCAGATAAAAGAATTCCATGCATGCACGCATGTCTTCCTTGCATGCGCCCCACACCCCCTCATTTGCCCCTCCTCACGCATGCGCAGGCAGAGACCCAAAGATCAGCTGGCCAGTGGGAGGTGTGTGCACATGTGCAGTGGAGCTGAGCTGGGTCAATGGCTCGCGTGCCTACAGAGAAGGCTCTGCATGCCACCTGTGGCACGCGTGCCATAGGTTTGCCATCAGGGGTATAGGGTCTCCGGCTTGAGCAGGGGGTTGGACTAGAAGACCTCCAAGGTCCCTTCTAATCCTATGATTCTATGTTCCATTTTCTCCTATTTCCATACAGATTTGAGAACAAGATCTAGCTTCCCTCAAACTGGAGAACAAACTTTGGTATACTTTTTCTTTCGGATTCAGGTATTTGCCCCCAGTCCTTTGCAGTTAAGACATCTGTATATCTTTTGGTATCAACATATGATTGTAATAAATTTGCATCTGGCCTATTGCAGAAATTGCAAGCTCCCTTCCAACCTTGCCACTGCTGCCTTAGAGCGCTGTTTTGAACCAGATCAAGGAATGAGGTCCTGAATATGTAACCACCATATAACATACAGTTAATGTCAGGTGATAAAGCCATGCAGACCTAATTAAGGACACGTGGCAGATAAAGAAAGGTTTGGGGCTTTTTATGAGATAAGAACAACTGGCCATAACTAGCTCACCCTAAAGCTGCCCAGTCCTCCTCTCCAAACCTCACTGATTCAGATTGCTTAGGCATCCTGGCGTGTGCTTTGCACATAATGATTCTCTCCCACCGCTCTCTATCTGAACATTTTTGCCTTTTTGACTAGTTACTGTTACCACCATTTAATAAGGCAGCTTTCCCTGGCTTTCTAATCGAAAACTCGCTTTTATCTTTCTTCATAAAAGAATTGAAATGGCTTCTTTCAGGTTTTTGTAGCCTCTGGGGAGATAAGGACCCTGCGGTTAACAGGATGAGAGATTTTTGTTTAGAAATTTTTATTTAGACAATGAAAAATGACCTCTGTAAACTCAAAGCTATCTTATTTTGGGGCTTTAGGCTTCTGGCAGATAAATCAATTGGGCCCCTGGGACAACCGAGGAAAAACCTTTGCAGTAACTATGTCAGGGCAACGCAATAGATTTGTTGTGAGGATGCGCTAGCGCTGAAGGTAAAATACACTTAAAAATAAATATCATTTTATTTTCTATTAAATATTCAGGATTGGGGTACTAAGCTTTTGAACCAGTGCAAGTAAATATTTCCTTTTTGTGAGACAAAGTGGGGAAGAAATGTCAGAATCTTTATATGTATGTATGTATGTTGGGGGAGAGAGAGAGAGAGAGAGAGAGTCCAACCCTAAAAACATTTTCTTAGGAATAAATCCCATTCATTTCCATGCAACTAACTTAGAACTGGGGGTATACAGCATTACTCCACAAAGGTACAAAAATGTATGTGCATGAATAAATGAGCTTTTAAACAATTAAGCGTTAATACAATTCTGGCATTTATTTAGCATTTACATGTTAATACAATGCAAGAGTTCGCTCCTTGTTGCTCTTTTGATTAAACATTTTGATGTTCCCTCTTTTTATCTTTTTTCTTTTCTTTTTTGTCTTCTTGAAATAGAGGCAAAGCACAAAGTTTTTTCCAGGAAGTGGATTAATTATGGACTGTACCAATTCTGTGATTGTATAAAGCATGCCTTCGCAGGATACACAACTTTTTTTTTTCACACTTGTATATAAGCCTAAGCGGCTTTGCAAGTCTTCACAGCATGAATTTGCACTGCATGTTTGCTTTCGGGAAGAACAAGTATTACACTATACTCCACGTTTTCTACCTGTGTAGAAAACAAAGTGAAAAGTTATGCAGAAAATACACTGCAAATTTGACTAGGAAGTAAATGAGAAAGTGGCAGTCTAACAACAATGTATGGCTATGCATTTGTTAAAGGTTGGCTGTAAGAGAAACAACATCCCTTTTTACAAAGGTCTCACCTGATTGAAATTAATATTAAAATTTAAACATCATTACAAAATAAATCAATGAACAGGCAGATGATAAGTACACTGTTGACTTTTGAATCGTGCATCATGTTGTCGGTTTCAGGTAGATTTTCTAACCAGGAAAGAGATCCTGTTCCACTGACAGCAGCATTTGCTAAAGTGTATCAGGGCTGCTGTCATTCAGGAGCAATGGGAGTAGAAAGATCCTCCAGCTTGACCAGAGGGCATCAAGAGAAACTAGGTATGCTTCTAAGTAACTAGTAACGCTCCTTGTGGTCACCAATCTTCTGGCTTCTTGGGGTGTTGTTAGGCCTAGAGCAGTAAGTGTCTACACAATATATCTGTCTACTGCCATGAGACATAGCCTGTCAGTAAAATATCTCTGTTTTCTCCTTGTTTTTCTATTGACAGTCAATGGGAGAAACCTCCAACTAGCTGTATCTGAATCCTTGCTGCCCGAGGACTTCCTGAAGTCACAGATTTAGAAGCTGCCCACAGAACAGAGTCCTCAAAAAGTATTTTTCAGTCTATTTTGCCAGGTACTTCTAGACAGCCTATATGCCTCACGAATACACAGTCATCACAGTCCTGGACACAAGAAAGGGTGACCAGCAAATCTCATTCCACCTTCTCTTCATGCAGTCCAATCACATGAAGGAACTAAACAGAGGAATAAGTCAACTTAGGAGTCAGCAATTTTTTCTGACCTCAGGATACTTTGGCCAAATATTTCAAAGCCTTTTGGATATGTAGAGATTTTGGCAATATTTTACAGAACTTTACTGAATTGCAGAAAGACAGGAATAAAAAATAGACAAGTAGAAAGAAAAAGAGTTAAAAGAAGAAGAAAAAAGTCAAGAAAATAGAAAAAGAATGACTTCCAACTTTCCTTGGTGCAGATATAGATTAAAAATACATTATACATCAAATTCTTATTCTAAAATTAACATTAATCCACATTATTTCTATAGTATCATATAGTTCTAATAATCAGATCTCAATTTCATTCCTTTCATTCTCTTGCAAAAATTCCAACAGTTTCTCCAGTTGGAAATAAAATTGGTCAACACTTTTTCTTTAATCAGATATGTTGATTTCCCCAGTTCCATCAGCCATCCATTCTTCAATTGTAGGTATTTGATAAGTCTTTCCATTTCTGTTCATACATTCTGTTTATACATCCCTGTTGTTAACCAAGTATAAAAATAAAGTTCCATAAGATCTTTCAATGTATTTGGCAATTTTGAAATTTTTGCAAATATTGCCTATTCATCCAACAAATGTTACAGTCTTTAGATCAGATCTTTTTTGAAGATTAAGGATCTTGGAGGCAATCATCAGTGTAGTATGTAGGAAGTTCCAAGCAAGGTGCATTCCTCTCTCTCTCTCTCCCTTCCCTTCCCTTCCCCTCCCTCTCTCTTTTAAATGGTGAGTCTGTTTTACATAGCTCCAAGAGCTCTTTTTATGATAGACATTACAGTTGTTCTTTTCTTCCAAAGCCTTTCAAGACTCAGTTTGCAAATCTTTAGGTTTTGATATTTTTCCATTTCTTTTTTATCATTTTTTATCAATTGTTACAATTATTTGTTTTAATTTTAGTAATGTCTGTTATATTGTGTTTCAAGTATTTGAAATCCCATAAAATGTTGTCCATTCTTAAGGCATTTTAAGGTGTGTTATTCCAGACATTTTTATTAATAGAGAAGCTGAACTTTTTACATAGATTCCAAAGAATGAAGTTTGCAACTCTATCATGCTTTCGCTTATTCTGTTTTGGCTATTAGGTATATACACGTCACTGATCTTTAATGTCTTAAAAAGCAACTGCTACTGAAATATAAATTCTATAAATACTCAATTTCATTCTAAAAGTAGAATAAACTTCAGTATTCCAATGTTTGGAGAGTGAGTCTATATTTGAGAAATTCTAATGGTGTCTTTGTGCTTCTATAGATACAATAATTTTAATTCTTACTCCCCAGTTCTGATACTTGAGGTACTTCTTCTGTAGTTCTTTATCAGGTAACAACAAAACACAACAGAAAATCTCTAAGAGAAAAGAGATGATTGAGACAGCAGGGAAAATATATTTTAAAATTCAACTAGATTCTAAATTCCAAATCAGGGAGATGAGAAAACCTGAGTATTTATAAAGCTAACTGTAACTTTCTGTATTTCTAACGAACCTCACAATAAATAAGTTTGAATGGAATTGCAACCTCCATCCTGAATATTCACATTTCATTATAAATGGCACTGAAGAGATTAGACGAGATGAGTAGTCATATAAATAGAATGATAATTAGATTAGATTATATGCAAAATGATGATTGGATGAGCAAGTATCTTCTAATTTTTTTGAAAAGATTCAAATTGAATGATTTTTGGAGTGATGCAGTTCCAGAATTCAGTAGACTTAAAGGTTTGCAGAGACACAGATTTGTTTTTGCTGATGGATAAACTGGAAGAGGAAACAATCTTGTGATGGATTTCTGAAGTTGTCATAAATAGCCAGCCAGTCAGTAAATTTTAACTCATCCAGAATATTTAAAGATACAGACAGAAGAGCAGATTTCCTCAAATACTCTAATATAGTAGGTAGTTTCTGCTAGAATCTGTCTGTCTATCCCTATCTATTATATATCTGTCTATCTAATCTGTCTCTATCTATCTGTCTGTCTGTCTGTCTGTCTAGTCTGTCATTATCACAGATGTTTTGCTTTCACAAAACCTGTAATTTTTGTTCTGTGATTTTCATTTATTCATATAAAAATAGCATACAGTTATGCTTTGAATTATTTTATTGTGTTATACTTTTTCTAGGTCTTTCAGATCAAAAGCTAGATAGGGAATGCAATGCATTCTGAAACATCTCTGCCTTACTGTATTGCTTGAATTAAATAATAAGTAAAGAGCTTTGCCAGTATTATGCTAAATACACCTATTATATTATATCAAATTCAGTGCTGTGTCTTAAACAGCAATGTCAAACAGCAGCCAATACTTTTCCTATTCACGTTTGCCTTATATTTGCAATGCTCTATTTCTCTGCAGTGGGCCTGCATGCTGCTTCATGTCTATATAACTCATCCTTTAGCCACAGACTGATGTGACATGGGGTAATAGAAAGTGATACATTGCTTGAATTTAAAGGAATATGGACTATTTCTGGATTTACTGTGCAGTATGAGATCTGTATCAGATTTAAAACAAAGCTAACCAAGCAAACAGAGCAGTGAGGTATCTCTGGCATCCATTAATCAGCATCTGGTATGTTTTCTTTTATCATTTCTTCTGCTTACTCTATGAAATTTGAATTTAAGATGCATCTATCCAACAGATAGATAGCTCTAAACTATACTGTTCTTTCATTATAGTACTTGAGGATCTATCTTTCTTATGCCAAAATCACTTAATTGTACTCATAAAATAAAGGCAATTACCTATAGAACAACTAAAATGATTATTTCATAGATTAAGAAATGTAAGAAATAGTTATATTTTATATCTTATACATCTTACGTATAACTATTATATGCATGATTGCATGGAAATCAATCCAGTCAAATCATTATTACAGGTCATAGACCAGCATAAAAAAGAGTAAAATACAAATAATAATTTGAAAAATTAAAATGTATAAAATGCACAAAATTTAAAAAAAACATTTTAAACATTTCATATTATGATAGATTTAGTAAAACATATATTAACTTTTTAAAAACATTATTATTGTTTTATACTTTTATAGGGTTTTCTTATTTCTATATTTTTAACTTTTAACTTTTGTATATTTTACCTTTTTAAAGTTTTTAAAATTATTAATTGCTTACATTTTATCCTTTTATACTGGTATAGGACCATAAGTAAAATTTGATTGGCACAAAAATCAATATAGCTCCCACCTAGACCTCTTATATGTTTGTTTTTCTCCTTAATCTCTATTTTCAAATGGGAAAAGACTTCGCTGGATGGAAGACATTTTCCCCAAATTGGCACTTACTGAATATAGTAGGATTCCAGCTCCAAGAATTCCCAGGCATTCTCCAAAGCAGTTGAGTTTGGAACAGGAACTCTAAGTCAGTTTTAAAGATGTAATGACAATGATAATGACAAAAACATCAACAGCAGCAACAAATTCACTTCATAAATTATATTATGTATGATAATATATACAATGAAACCATAGGAAAAAAAGGATTGGGATAAGCATAAAACTATTTTGTTCTGTTCAATTCTATATAACTTAATTCTAAATAAATATGCTTCCACTTGTCAATTTCTTTTAGGTTTTCCATAAAGTTGGATTTTCATAGCACGTTATATAGAAAATACTAATAATACTATTTTCAGAGAAATGTTAATATCACAACAGCTGTGAAAATGATATTTTCATATGATATTTTGTGGAAATATTTTTACCTAAAAAAAACAACACTAAAATATATGACTTAGAACAACAGATACATATAGTATGGTATAATACTATATTATTATATACAATGTCATTAATATTAACTATTTGTTATGGAGCAGAATACCCTTCATGCATTAATATCACTATTCGGTTTAGACAAAAGAGCTTTTAGTCTTCTTTTCCAAAAGTACCGATAATCCTAGATGCTAAAAAAAGGAATATAAATATGACTTTCAAAAATACTAAAACCCATAATGCTTTGGATCAGTTTTAATTTTGGAATTAAAAAGAAAAGGTAATTTGGGTAAATATACTATTCCTTTTAAATAAGGCCTTTGGTTAATATTTATGAATATTAATCTTAATGTATTATTAATCTCAAGTATTGCCTTATCAGTGGATTTTTAAAAAGTATTAAAATAACATTGAAATAAATTAAGGCTGTGTGTAGTGGTAATGTTACATTCATTTACAAATGCAAAAATAAAAAAAATGTCTCACACACACATACTTATATATGAATGTGAAACATGACTGTGAAGGAGGAGCAGAAAAAAGACAAATGAAAGTATGTGAAATAGGCTTTCCAGAATGCAAGACATTTAAATCTCTTTTCTCTCTTTCTCCCAAATTGTTTCCTTCTGCCTTCAGACACTCTGGATGATAATAATGTGCTAGTTTTCAGTTCCAGGTATCAGCTGAATACAGCAATGATTTCAAAAGGAAAAAGGAAACTGGAAATCTAACTTAAAAGTTTGCCAGCTCCCTGTATGCAGAAACGTGTGTCCTGAATATTGGAGTCCTGGAGACAGACATACAGTATATTTCAAAAGAGCAGGCAGGGAAAGACTGTAGCTGTTCTTTATTTTCTCCAGGAAACCAGCTTTATTCATACCAAAATGGAGAACAACGTTTTAGTTTGAGATTTTTAGCATACATTTCTGTGCTGATCAAACTCATACCATCCATATCTCATACAGCTTAAACTAGTGGATTTTTACATAACACTGAGCAAATAGAAGAGTATATAGTTACAAAAAGAACATATACAGTACATGTGAATTAAAAATCTTGGGATACAATTGTATGATATCCAGGAAAGAGCAAACATGCAAGGATTTCTATAAGATTGAGTCTGTCATGCCCCTAGTGGAGACTGACTCTGAGGGAGAGGAGGAACAGCCAACAGGGAGTAGAAGTGTGGCTCCAGGGGTGGTGGAGGAGGCTGGGGAAGGGCAGAGGCCGGCTGAGCAGTCAGAGGAGGACCCAGACCCATCCCCTATCCATCCTAGGGCACACAGGGAGGAGAGAATCAGGGAAAAACATGTTCTACTCAGGAGAGGGCCATGATCCTCTTCATAGGTTGCAGGTGTGAGATCTGCATAAGAGTTTGGATCTGCATGCTAACAAACGCTGGAGACAAATGAGTATTTTTCCTGGATGAGGTTTATCTTGGTTGGCATTCTTCCAATGGACTGTATCTGGTTATCTTCCTGAAGTTTGTAATTATTTATCCTGGTCTGTCATGGAACTTTCTTCAGCGTGGTTTGTTTTTGGTTTTTGCTTCATTATCTGCTCTTTGAATTTGAACTGTATCTCTTTCATTTGGAATGTTATTTTGAAATAGTTTAATCTTCAACTATGAACAATTAAACAGTGAAGCCAAGTTGAAGACATTAAAGGACCTTTATTTATGTTTTGTTTTTGTTATATTTTTGATACACTCCGGGTCATCATACAGTCTGTAACATTCAACCTATCAAGCACAGTGAAGTTTAATTCTGAGTAAACATGTATAGGATTACATTATTAGACAGCCTGTAAGTAAACACAGGGGCACTGTACCATTAATTATTGTTGGCCGATTTTCTTCCCATCTGAGATACCATCACACAATGGTAAAGTCAGGTAAAAAATTATTTATTGCTCAAGAATATATAATGTCCCAAAATATAAAAGATGGTTCGAATATTTTGTTGGTCACCTAGTACATTTTTATACTATATGTGCAAATAAATTTGAAGTTATACACTATATGAGGCCTTATGATACACGTGGTCCTCAAGATTTAGGGCATGACCCCAAATATTCCATTGTTTTTTTCCCCAAAATATAGTTTTTAATATAACTTATGTATTTATTTATTTTCTTACTTGATTTGAATGCTATCCATTCCTGAAGGGCAATGGCCAGAAACATCATGGAATAGCTGTAAAGGACCTTCAAAAATGTTAGTGAACCCCACACATGAAATGGATAGAATATCAACAGTACTAAAATTATGCTTCCACTCCCCCCACCCACCCAAAAATGTGTTTACTAGAATCAGACCTTTCTTCTTTGCTAGATAGAATAATCAGATCTTATCCATCTCCTCACACCCAGGAAGAAAACAGTCTGAGTCCTGTTCCTTGTTATTCAAATCTTGGCCTGAACTTCTACCGCATCATCTTTTTGCAGAGAAGAAGACATAGAAAGCAGCACAAAATAGATGTCCAGCCAGAGAGTGAAAGAAAGGGAAAAACAATACAGTAGTAGTCACAATAGACAAGAGGTGAGAAATACAATAAGACTTGGGAGGAGATGGAGAAGAAAGAAGCTCATAGGTCCCACCCAAACCTTTTTAGGGTTTTAGGTCTGAGCCACATTTCTAAGCATATCTGGTCATAAGAAGTCAACTTGATTTGCAGCTGAATCTAAGATTACTTTAGGTGGCAACCCAAATCTTACCTCAGTAATCTAAGGTACCCTATTAGCATTGAAAGCAAAGGTCAGACTTAATAACACCACAACTCTGTCCTCCATAACCTTGCTATTACTTCCCAACTCAATCCCAAACAGCAAGTATTTGGGACAGCAGCTTCATATTGTTGTATTAAAGGATCAGTTGTGTTCTAGGTTAGAAAAGCAGACTGCATATGAAAATAAGCAGTCAGGGACATAAAATTTCACAGTTTGGTGTCACAATTGAGTTGATTTAAGACTTGACAAGTTTTAAGGAGTCATAAGCAAAATTATTGTTTTCCTTACTGCAAGACTAACATGCTTCTTGGCATTGATGTCATGATATCGCCAGTGCGTTCAAGCAACAAAATTGGTGCTTTGAGCTCTGCAAATGCTTCAGACATTCATTTTGCTCCTAAAGAACAGGTTAATGACATCTCTAAGTCTATCCTACTTCCCACTGATCTTCCCACTCACATCTAGAATGAAATAAAGGTTTAAATTATTATCACTCTTCTATTAAAAGCCATTTATTCATGGGGGCTGATCACATGAAGAGTTCATTTTCCAAAAGTGCTTTTTCAAGAGACAACTGGACTTTCTGGAAGTCCAGTTACCTCTTGAAAAAACACCTTTGGGACAACCATGACCTGGATGACTGAGAATCTCCATAGACAGTTCCTTTTCCATTTTTCCCAAGCCACTTAATTACTTCCTGACTAGCATAGAGTGTATCCATAGTTACATAGCTGGAATATATCCATGCATCAAGGCTTTGTCCTAGTCTTTATTCTTGTAGTCCTCTTTATTCCCAAAAAGTCTGTATTCAGAATCAGCTTTCTTTCCGAATCTCAGGGATTTTACCATATGGGCTGTCAGAGGGGAGGATCTTTTCCTGCCCATCCATCCCTCAAACTTGCTTTTGGGCAACCACAATATGCTTCCATGATAAATGTAGTGAGGAGGTGATCTATGAACTTTGAAAATAAACTTTTGGAGACCAAACATGTGCGATAGGATGTTGTGTATATGCATTTATTTTGCTGGATTTCAAACGGAGGCATAAGAATTATATTTTTATTTTACTACAGAAGGAGTCTAGAGAATTCTTGATGCTGAGAGAACACTTTGTGTTTTATTTACCACCAACAAGGGACACTCTGTCAAACCAGAATTCACAGGAGTAGGAGTTGACTGAATTCATGGCAGAGTGTGGGAAAATTACCTCAGCACAGTCTCTATTGCTGATTGTTCCTTATGTGACCTGAAAGATGTTGTGCTCATATCTTCAGTTTCTAGTGTCAAAGAACCCTCTCAATCTTCACATGCCAAGATGAGCAAAACCTATTGCAATACCCAACAGAGTTAGTGCCTGTCAAATATATTCATTTACTGTAATACCAGCATTCTGGGTTTGGGAACAAGAAGCTTAATAGAGAGAAAGAAAAGGCATCCCCTTTAACAGAAAGCTCCCCAAAAGTGCAAATTTAATCTTATTTTCATTTCCTCAAATACCGAATTATGTCATTGGTTTTAATTTTCATTGTTATTATGTAAGACACATACTCTTGCAATGTATGACATAATTACATGGACAATAAAATCATATCTGTATAGCATACAATTTAAGTGCTGTGTGACTGTTGGAGAATAAAAATATGCAAGCTCATAGCTGGGCTAAACTGCTCATCTCTGCATCAAACTACTTTGAGAAGGTCAGTGTCATTTTGAGTTATTAATTCAACTGCTAATTTGCTCCATTCAAGTAGTTACACTTTGCTAGCAGAAGATGAAGAGGTGATATAGGCATCCTGGAATGAAAACCTCTTGATTGCCTCTCCTTCCACATTTCTAACTTCTATGGAAGGAATGATGTCCATCAATAAACGCTTAATGACTTTTAAGGAAAAGAAAAATAGCTCAGAGGTTTTTTGTTTTTCTTTTTGCCTCAGAACAGAAACAGAAACCTTGTGCTAAACCCGTCATCCAGCATCTACCCAAGCTTCTGATCAATTGCTATTGCCTATAGTGGCTTTGGGTAAAGAAGCAACTGTTTACTTTGTTTGCTTGTTAAATTTGTCTACCGCTGGCTTCACCTGACAGTAACAATTGTATTCTTGACAAAACCTACACAGACATCTATTTGTTCTTTTCAGCAGAACATACTTATGTGGTGAATTATGTTTATTCCAGAGAAAGTAAGGTATCTCGTATGTCAAACATTTTGGCAGTTCAAATACAGCTGTGGCTTACAAAAAGGCACACATAGAAAATATTTTCTTCTTGAAACCAAGGACAATTTTAGGACTTGTAGAATTTTCTCAAACAAATGTTATAAAAGCTCTTCAGTCAACTCCTTTGTTAGTTTCTCCAAATCATAGTAGTTACCTATCTCTATATCTACCTATCTACAATACCTGCTTACCAAACAACTTGTAAAGTATATGCCTCACTTACAAAGTAACTTTGTAATATTGGATTTTCATAATTAAACTAATAAGGGAAACAATTGTGTGTGTGTGTATCATATATCACATATCATACCACATCATATATAATTAATCTTCTCTGTATGAAACATATACACATACATTATATAAGCATAATTGTTTTATATATATATATATATATATATATATATATATATATATATATATATATATATATATATATATATTCTTAAGTTTTTGCGGGTATTTATATGTATGGTATTCAGCTTTGTTCAGGTATTTTCTCACATCATTATAGTTGTGCTTTTAAAGTTGTAGCGACGTTTCAGCAGAATCTCACCTACCATCATCAGGCTTGTGTATTGTGTATTGACACACAGACGAACCCACACACACACACATATGCATATACACACATATATATGTGTGTGTGTGTTTCTCCTTATGCTAACATTCTTGGGAGTAGAGGACATGCTCAAGAAAATTTAATGCTGCTATTAAGAAGCTCCTTCTTGGTTGCCAAAAACAATATCCTGATTAACTATTGTATATGGAGTACAACATTTTGATTTATCAAAAATTTCAATTGTCAGCAGATGCAACCATCAAAAAAATAAAATTAGGGAAAACATGGAGCAAATGGCCTCTAGTTCTTTGTCCTCTGAAACTGGAGGACAAAAATTATGCCTAAGATATTACAGTTACTTTATATTGTTTGGGATTAGGTTAGGTACAATAGGAGATGGTGGCTGAAAACTTCTAAAGGCGAACTGATTAATAGACCAGCTATTAATTCAATTCCCTCAAGAAGATATCTGTGATTGCTTGATTCTATAATCATAGGCTTATATGACCCAAAGCTTGTAGGAGGAATTTTCTAAGTCCCTGACTGTGTAAAACTACACAGAAGGAGGAAAAATACCTATTCACAAAGCTACACATATCTCTCTGATAGTGTCATTTTTAGCTGATCAGAAGCTGATGGTGGTTGGGTTATAGCAAGCACTCCTGTTGTTCTGCTTTTCTGTTCATGCCTTTGAGGAAAGTGAATATTTTTAATCTTTTTATTTGATTGTAGTTGCAGGTTCCCAATCCTGGTTCCATTGCAATGTTAGGCGTAAGAGCAGGCCATGTTTGCTTCTTATTGGTGATAACTTGCATTCCTAATGGGTTGCAGTTAGATAAGATACAGCTTTTGACCTTGATAGTCTGGGAACATAGATTAGGGCTTACTTTTTAAATCTTCATCCATTTTGGGGAAAAGGTTGTAGATTACATAGTTGATTGCACATTTGTTTCACTTACTAGATATGTCAGTTCATTTTAAAAAATGCTTGTTTTTATCTAGGTATATGTGAGTTACACTACTAAGCAGTTTCTGAAACATATCCACATTTCATGGAGTTTAACAACTGCAAATACATTCTGTACATTTGGCTCCCCTTAAGATGCATATGCTGGATACCATTTTGAAAAGCTAAAATCCCAGATCAGTTGCTTGGGAAAAGGGATTAGAAACTGATTGTCATTCTCTTGCTTAACAGTTTACTTGGAGGATTTTAGCTCTAATGTCACTGCATGGAGTTCTTGAACTTCAACCAGAAGTCTCTTTCACCTTTAATACCCATGCTGGCAACTGACAGGAGCGGACAGAAGGTTCATTTCCCCCCCAAAAAAAATTAACTTCATCCTTTATGCCAAAGAATGGCAGTGTCCAATTACTATAGAAATCAGTACAGAAAAGACACCCTTGATTAGAAGTATCATATCTAGGCTTCAAAAATCTGGACAATCAATAGATGGCAACAAAGAGACCGGGACAACTTTATTTTCTGTCATGTAATGATTGTCTAAATTTTGGATTTTGCTATGTAATGAATGCTTAGAATATAAATTTTATGTGATAAAAGCTATAGCTAGTGAAGGGGAGAAGAAAGCATCCTCAGAGCTTATTTTTTGAAAGAGAAAACTCAGTATTGGCTTACATGAAGTACATACACAGCCAGAAAACTAGTCTCTGCTACCCCTTAAATAGTAGTGACCAATTACTGTAGAGCAGCCTTCAAAATTTGCCTCTAGATGGCTATAACTGCATTCCCTACTATATCTACTGAAAACCTATTTAAAAATGGATAGTGTTGTGTATTGACTGCAGTTTCCACTCAGGTCCGTGCTTTAAGCGGAAAGCACGGACCTCTCCCATTGGTTGATGCCATTTGACAGCCGGCTATAAAAGGAGTTGTCAAACGGCATCAGCTGTTGCCGCTCCAGCTGGCTGCCATGTTAGAGTAGCAGTAGCGGTAACCCTTTATTTGTTAAATAAAATAAGAGCTGATTGTCTGCCTTGGTTGTCTGCCTCAAGTGATTACCACTGCTCTACAACACTGGCATGAGGGCGAGATGCTTATAAGAGGCAAGCCAGGCAAAAAGGACAAAGAGCGAAGTCACTAACCAAGAGCTACAGAGTTGCTATCACCATTCGCGAAGCGCAATTTTTAAATCACCTCAGGAGAAGCGGCACAGCTGAGGGGAAGATGAGTTCGAATCCTGCATTCCCGCCTTTCAGACCGACAGTAGAGACATGGGAATCATACAGGAACCGGTTTGACTGCTTTTTAGATGCTATAGACCTTACTGACATTTCTGAGTATCGAAAAAAGTCTTATTTTCTAAGCTTTTGCGGAGTCACGATATTTGACACCGCAACAGCATTATTGGCTCCATGATCTATTAAGACTATTCCCTGGGAAGAATTGCAAGAAATTCTCTCCAACCATTACTCCCCTAAGCCTTCTAGAATTGCCAGATGCCATGCCTTTAGAAGGTGCACCCAGACTGAGGGAGAAACCATTAGTGACTACATGGCAGCACTACGAACAGCTGCCTTACATTGTGGATTCAGGGATTACCTAGAAGATATGCTGTTAGATCAGCTGGTCTGTGGAATTAGGGACCCCAGGCTGCAAAGACGACTACTAGCTAAAGGGGACCTAATCTTAAAACAAGCTATAGAAGAATCCCAGGCTGCTGAGCTATCAGCACTCTCAGCAGCTGAAATACAGGGAAATCCAATTAGACTAGATAACCCAACAGTGCATTTTGATGAAGCCTCCACAGAGGAAGGCTTAGAAGAGGCTACTGAGATAAATCCACCTCAGACAGCCCAACCCTAATCAAAGGGAATACAGACAGGTTGCAAATCATCTTCCACGAATACAGCCCACCTGCTTAAGCTGTGGGGGCAACCATCTCAGGGCATCCTGCAGATTCAGGAATGCCATATGCTTAAAATGCCAAAAGAAGGGTCATTTGGCAAGAATATGTCAGGTAGGAAAGACTTTTAACCAGCCTCAAAGGCCTCAGAAAGCCATACAATATCCAAGACAAATCGAGGATTGTTTCACATGCTACCAAGCTAAGATACCAAAAAATAGTTCTAACAAAATTAGTGTCACTGTTTCTATAGAAGGTAGACCATGCAGAATGGAAGTAGACACCGGCTCTGCACTATCCATCATCTCGTGTGGCACCTTGAAGCAACTGCTTCCCAGAATAACAAGAAAGAAGATTCCAGGCTGCAATTTGACTCTACGGGACTACCAAGGCAAAACCATTCCTGTCATCGGAAAAGACAAGTTTCTAATTCATTTTCATGATTTTAAGGGTCACTTGCCTTTAGTGATAGTGGATGGCACCCTCCCAAGCCTATTAGGATTAGACTGGTTCCCTGCCCTGGGCCTCCACATAGGTGGAATCCACGCCATTGCAAGTTCAGAAGTTGACTCCCTGTTCAGGGAATATGCTGATGTATTCAGCGAAGGCCTAGGCTGCTACGTGGGAACCCCAATATCCTTCAAGGTAGACCCCCAAGCAGTACCAATCCGTTTAAAACCCTGCAGGGTACCTTTTGCAATTCGTCCTATACTTGACAAGGAACTAGACAGATTAATTAAACAAGGCATACTACAACCTACAGATTTTTCCAAATGGGAGACCCCAATAGTGACACCTCTAAAGAAGGACAGAAATTTGAGGATCTGTTCTGACTATAAAACTACAATAAATAGATATTTGCAAGTAAGCGCTTATCCGGTCCCCGTAGTGCAACATTTATTCCATTCCTTTGAGCCTGGCTCCATTTTTGCAAAGCTAGATATGTCACAGGCTTATCAACTTATCAACAGGCGTATCTTAGCTTGGTAGCATGTGAAACAATGCTACCTGTTGATGACGAAACTGCAGAACTGCAAACCATAGTGACACACAGAGGCGCTTTTAAATGTACACGCCTACAATTTGGAGTTAGTGTGGCCCCTGGAATTTTCCAGTCTCTAATGGAAAGGATTCTGCAAGAGTTACCAGGCGTTGTACCATATTTTGATGACATTCTTATATCTGCCAACGATCAAACTCAATTGCTACAGAGAGTCAGAAGTGCCCTTGAACGTTTTAAAAAGTCAGGTCTTAAATTAAAAAGAGAAAAATGCACCATTGCCACTCCATAAGTGGAAATTTTAGGTTATAAAATTGACGCCTCAGGTATTCACCCAACAGAGTCTAAAGTAAAAGCCATTCATGAAGCTCCCACTCTTACTAATAAGACTGAGCTCCAATCTTTTCTGGGACTTCTGAATTTCTATGCTTCATTCCTACCCCATAAAGCTTCAATTGCAGAGCCTCTTCACAGGCTCCTAAACAAGCAGACACCATGGCACTGGGGCCCTAAAGAAACTCTTGCTTTCAAGGAAGTCAAATCGCTGCTCACGTCCAAATCTGTTTTAATACAATTCAACAGGAATTTACCACTGGTACTAGCTGCAGATGCTTCCCCTTTTGGAATAGGGACTGTTCTGAGTCACAGACTGCCAAATGGTGCAGAAGCACCTATTGCCTTTTTTTCAAGGACATTATCCTCCACTGAACGCAACTATTGACAAGGAGGCCTTGGGTGCAGTTGCTTCAGTAAAGAAATTCCATGAGTTTCTCTACAGTCATCATTTTGAACTGATAACAGATCACAAGCCTCTGTTAGGAATTTTATCTGGCACTAAACAAACTCCACAGATTTTATCCCCAAGGATGACCAGGTGGACCGTTTTTCTGGCTGCATATTCATATACACTGGTCCACCACTCTGGAAAAATTCTTGGCCATGCAGATGCCCTCAGTCATTGTCCCCTGCCAGTTCCAGTTGAGGACCCTGCACCAACAAATGCCATTTTCCTGATTGAAGAGCTCAAGCTGCCTGTCACCACTCCTGACATCACTGCCCATTCAGCCAAGGACAAGGTAATTTTCCAAATCCTTGACTGGGTAGGGAGGGGGTGGCCTGCAACCCCTTATCCATCAGAATTCCTACCCTACAAGCTACACCAACAGGAACTTTCCTCATTGCAAGGCTGTTTACTGTGGGGAACCAGGGTAGTGATCCCCCCCAAGCTGCAAACCTCAGTCTTAAAGGTACTTCATGAGAGTCATCCAGGTATGGTTAGGATGAAGGCCCTCGCTCGCAGCTATGTGTGGTGGCCGGGTATGGATGCCCAAATCGCTAGCTGGGTCAATTCATGTCAGGCATGCCAAGCCACCAGACCATTCCTCCCAGCAGCCACCCCTGGGACCTGGGAAGAGGCAGGAAGCCCATGGTCCCAAATTCATATCGATTTGGCTGGCCCTTTCCACGGGCGTATGTTCCTAGTGGTAGTTGATTCATTTTCAAAGTGGGTGGTACTGACCTTATTGCACACCACAACCACTGAAGCAGTTAATAAGGCATTGACCAGAATGTTTGCCACACATGGCCTCCCTGACTCCATTGTATCCGACAATGGCCCCCAATTTACCTCATGCGAATTTGAGATCTTCCTAGCCAACCTGGGCATCAGACACATATTAGTAGCCCCTTTTCATCCTCAAGTAATGGTCTGGCTGAGAGGGCAGTCAGATCTGCTAAGGAGGTACTACAGAGACTGGGACCCATTAACTGGCATTCTAGATTGGCTCAATACCTTCTGAGCCAACATACAATACCCTGTGCCACCACAAATAGGTCACCAGCTGAAGTGTTAATGGGGCGTCGTTTAAGAACCACTCATGACAGGCTTCACCCAAATTATGCCCCAGTGCTTCCCCTTGGGTCAAACAGCCAAGCCAGAGGGTTCCTAGTAAATGACCAAGTATATGTCAGGAACTTTGCTGGGCATCCACTGTAGTTGCCTGGTTGTGTGGTGGCAGTAACTGGTCCTAAGTCTTATAGAGTCCAGCTATCTGATGGGCGTGTCTGGTGCCGCCATGTGGACCACCTAAGGAGGCATTGGAGCACTATACTCAGAGCTCATCTAGACGGTCCCGATGCGGAAAGGCTACCCCTACATGAAGAAGCCAGTCCCCAGCCCACCGGTGATGACAGCCTACCTGGAGAAGAAGCTGTCCAGGGTCCTGACTAAGTTCCCGATGTTCCTGCAGCCTCACCACCAATGGAAGCCATGCAGCAAACAGATGGCAATAGCCCGACGCCATTTTCAGCCGAACTAAGAAGATCAGGATGACTGTGCAGGCGCCCAACATATTTACAGGACTACGCATGGTCCTCTCTGGGAGGGAGGAGTGTTGTGTATTGACTGCAGTTTCCACTCAGGTCCGTGCTTTAAGCGGGAAGCACGGACCTCTCCCATTTGGTTGATGCCATTTGACAGCCGGCTTTAAAAGGAGCTGTCAAACGGCATCAGCTGTTGCCACTCCAGCTGACTGCCGTGTTAGAGCGGCAGTAGTGGTAACCCTTTATTTGTTAAATAAAGTAAGAGCTGAACCTTTTGTCTTGGTTGTCTGCCTCAAGTGATTACCGCCGCTCTACAACACATACATATATATCCATTTTCCGGAAGGGGGGTTTTGCGCGAGTCAATCTGGAGCCCATTTCTCAGCTGCAGAGGCCTGCAGAGGCCTTTCGTGAAGGCTTCTGATAGTGAAACGGAGGCCAAGGGCGATGCATGCAAGCAGTGGCAAGCAGCGGCAGAAGTAAGCTGGCAGCAGGCTCCTGCTGGGCAGGCAGGGCTGTCAAGTGCTGCTGCTGCGAGGTGAGTCAGTGGAAGAAATTCCCCCAAAATAAGACCTGATGCCTTTTTCTGGTGGCAAAAATAACTATAAGACCAGATCTTATTTTCGGGGAAACCCGAACATTCAGAAATCAAGCCTTCGAGGCTTTTCTTGAAATTCAGATTTAAATATCTCATGGTTCAACCTCAATTTTTTTTTCTTTTCTTTACTTATTTATTTGTAAATAAATCGTCCATGGCTAATTATTAAATTTAAAAATATATCTCCTCACTTCATGTCCTACTCAATGGTCTAAGAAGAATGTTAGGAAAGAACCAGTCATTTGTCCTAGTATTAGCATGTTAAAGCTATCCTGATGAGGTAACAAGATTATTACAGCCAAGAAAATGTTAGTGAGTTTATCTAAAACTATCTTTAGTTTTTTCTTTGTTACTGATTTCCTTTTTCAGTGAACTGACAAATCTCAGGAACTCAAAAAACCCTCACATAAGTCCACTTTTCCCCAAATAACTTTAAAAACAAATAACATTTTGTGAATGTTAAGAAACAGAAACTGGAGGACAATGAGGACAATGACATAAAAAAAAAGAAATGCAGGTGCAGTGGTATCCATTTGGTATTTAACATGGTAAATCATGCTTTTTCTCTCACACACCAACACTATCAGGTTTCTGACAGGAAAAAAAAATAGTACTAAGGGCTCCTGAACCTTAAATAGGCAAAAAGAAAAGAAAAGAAAAAAGAAAATGAACTGGTCTCTCTGATCAAAAAGGATTCCTTTGCCCATATACGGTATCTGCTGATTAAGAGACATATAACCTGGCCTAAAATGATGGCCACTTTACCAGCAGGATGGGCTTTCCTAGAACATCTGTGATTGAGCTTGTCCAACTTTATTTTGCAGCAAAAACAACCTCCAGCTCAAAATAATACTCCGGTGTAGCATGACACAGTTGGAAAACTAAAGCATGAGGAGGGGGAAGCAAAGCTGTGTGACAGATGAAAAGGTCTCAATGGATGAATGGTACCACCAGAAATCAGCCAGAGGGAATCAAATAATGATTACAGAAGAAAAATGAGGGCCAGAGAAAAAGGAAAAGAGGTCGACTCGGAGTAAAAATCCTCAATTAACAGTATTGCTCACAACGATATTCATTTCTTTTAGGTCCCACTATCCCATTCACATATGCATTCAAGGAAAAAAATAAAACACGATAAACGTGGGAGAGAGAAAGCTGACAAGAGAGCCAGGGTGGACAATATCAACAGCTCCCTGTGTTCCTTTGAGAAAAGGGAACGTATTACATAATTTGTACCGGCATGGCCTCAAACCTGAACAGATTACTTTTTGAGATCAATATCTGTAACCACCAGAGGCCTCTTATAGAGTTTGGGTGAGGGAGGTGGGGAGATCAGCTTCAGAGAGACCAGGTCCCAAGCTTACATTTTATATTTTGCCACTGGGTGCTGAAGTAAGAGCTTTGGACAAGGCTCATTTTTCATTTCTTTATGAGGCTGTGGAGTGAATATGAGGCTTGCTGACAGCTTCCAAAGGCTTTTCCTTTGCAGATTTCCAGTCCCACATATAAATGTGACAAATTCCTTATGTGTCCAATCACACTTGGCTAAAAAACAACTGTTCCATTCTATTCTATTCTATTCAAATAAATTTCCTATCTTCAGCTACTGTATCTTGCCTTTACAATCAATGGGACAAATAAACCCCATTATAGGGGTTTATTTTGGGACCATTATACTTAAATCCCATTTAAGTAAACCATTATACTTAAATCCCATTTAAGTATAATAAGTACCTCCTGTTCATCTAAAACAATAGCAACAAAACAAAACATTTTCCTTTATATTCTCGTGTTTATTTGCTGCCATGAATTTATAACCCATTAACATTCATATTATAAGATACATATGTATATATATAATCTTGACATTTTATAAGAGATTGATCAACTTTGAACTTGATTGCTATAGCATTCCTTCCATAAGAGCAATTGCAAATGGGTTTTTTTCCCTGCCACATAAAATAATTTGACAAATAAAAATCCTTCTTATGGATATTACTGTAGTTGTTTCTGTACTGTGGCCTCTTGCTGCTTATTTGGTTTCCCTGATTTGCAATCCCAATTTCTTCATTTTTCTATTTCAGTCTAAGTAAGCTGCTTTCCTGTCTTATTGCACTTCATTATTCAATCAATGAAAGCAGAGAATAGTTTTGTGCATAGAGTGATATTTTCCCCTCCCCATTTAATTTTCTTGGAACTAACCAGCCCATCAAAAAGAAGAAAAACAAGGAGGAGGAAAACAGAAAAATCTGAACACTTACTTTAAAGAGGAAATGGGACAAGAAAAACAGGGGAATGCGGAGAGAGACTGTATTATTAATAGGGAACTCTGCTATGATGGATGAAAGAACAACAATATCCTTTAATCATAAAGCAGTAACATTCCAGCATTGCTGGTAAGTGAGCGAAGCAATGAAACCATTTGAGACTTAAACAGATGAATTAGACAGGATTCCACTGTGGATTCCTGGACCAATTTCAAGGCAGTAGCCTGATTAACTAATGCATAAAAAGAAAGTGATTCTTCCAATCAATAAGCTTTTATGTAGGCATATTTGTGATATAACATTTAAACACAGCAGAAGCAGAAATTTCACATTCCAGCTAACAAGGCAATATCTTTTCTACATCCCGGGCAAAATGTTTCCACATTTTCCTCAGCAGTATTACTTATTGTTTGAGCCTGTTGTCTTTAGCTTGTAATGAACTAATGATGACAATTCTGAACATTGTTTTCTTTCTTTCTTTTTTTAAAAAAGCTCTTTTAAAAATGTGGCTTTGTTAAAATACTCTTGCCGTTAAAGAGTCAATGAAAACAATATCTACATCCATTATTTTGCTTTGCTTTTTCTCCATGAAAAACAACTTTTTAAATAAGTATAAATGAGTGAAAACCTATTTGGCTATTTCTGATTTTGTTCATTTCTGCCATGACGCCATTTTAAATGTATATCTAGGGAAACCAGAGAAGAATAGAAAAACAGCTAAACTGTATTTCTGTACAGAAAAAAGTATATATCATTTTTATATGACAGTTTATATTCTTCATGGGTATATGCATCCCTTATATTATATGTCCTGAAAATCATTCTTGGCATGTCTGTCAAGATTTGAGTTCTTTTTTAAAAAAAAAAAGTTTTTTTTTATTTTCTAACAAGTTTAAAAGAAAATATTGAAAAATGCAAATAAAAACCCAAGAAGCTACAAAAATACAAAAAGTAAAAGCTATTAAAAATAATACAAAGAGGAAAATATATAATTAACACTGCAAATAAAACAAAAAGGCAAAAATATTGCAACCAATCTAAGCAAGTACTGCACTGTAAAACACAAAACTTCAAAATTATTTAAAAAATTAAAGCTCTGTTGTTCATGAAATCTGTGTCAAAGGGAGATTTATTGCATTATTTTATAACTAGTAGAAACATTGTCTCTTCAAAAATGGATTTTTGTTTTTTCTATGGAAGGCAGGCATTTATTTTGTGCAAACTACAGATGTCCTAAATCTAATCCTTAATTTTCAGCTTTTTAAAATAATTATCTTAACAATTCCCTATACCCATTTTAAAAACATTCAAATAACACATACACACATGTATGTACATATGTACGTACGTATGTATAAAATTCCCTATAAAGCTATGTAGACATATTAAAATATGTTCCAAAAAGATGTCCCATGGCCATATCATATGCATAGTGATTCTAATTTTTTTACATCAATAATGATAATCTGACATCTTCCTTTCAGATAGAGGAATTCTAATGAAGATCCTTTCTGGACTTTGATTGAAAACAAATCATGGTCATTCTCACAGATCATGTTACAACTATAACAACATTTGAGAAAATCACATCTCCTGACAACATCTCATGGCACTCTATACATTCAAGCCTTCGCAGGTGCTCCAGAAAACAAGTTACCAAACCTTCATTATTTCCACTCTACTATGCGGAATCACCGAACCTTTATTTTTAATTATTTTGGTATGAAGTAAATGTTTAGAAGTTACTTCCGCCTTTAATTGCAGTCTAAGTCAGAACAAGATGAAAAAGAGGTGGTAACGAGTTATGGAATGAAGTTGCATTTAGCATCACCCCGGGTATGAGAAATCTAAAGGGAACAAACTGTACTGTCAACACATTCTCTTTTATCTAATTTTTCCCTGTCTCTTTCAAGCTCTTTCAAACCTTCACAGGCACACAGCTTTTTCAGAATATCCAAGGATTAAAAACTTAAGAACAAAGCTGCCATATTTTCAGAGATCCATCCTTTCACTTGCCAAACTGTTCCACTTTCACCAGATCTTCAAACCCTGGCAAAGGGACCTCCCAATCTACCATAACTTTCCAAAAAAGTCCATTCCACAGGCAGGGTCCTCCGGTAAGGCAACAACTTTCTATGATGCAGTTTGTTTCTCATGAAAAGAACCCTTTAGATAGTTAATAAAGACATCTGATAAGTAGAAATACTAATTGGGTCACGTTTTTTGGTGATTCTTAGAAGTTTGAAGAAATAATACTGTACAGTATTATTATATTATTACTGTTTTATGGCGGGAAGTAAGAGACGCACACATTCAGTTGACTTGTTACTTTGTTTTTATTTCCAGGACTGAACAGCAACGGAGCCACGGCAGCCTTTCTTATAGCGACTGCTCGCGGCTCACCAGCCAATGACATGTATACAAAGTTCCCGCCGTTGGATCGACCAATTGCGGGTGAGTATTTGAATATAGAACACTCCTCCCCACTTGGTCCAGTCCAACCAATCAGGAGCCCCCTAGGTTACGTAGTCACGTAAGTAGGCGGGGCTCCTATGGGTCCGACTGGACCTGCGCAGGTCATTCGTTAGTTTGCTAGCAGCCAGTGCAGACGGACCTGTTGGTCTCTCCGTCTCTTCTCGTGGAACCGCCTGGAAGGTAGAGTCGGCCATGTTGCTCCTGCCGAGCCTTGCCTGGTTAGTTGAGTCGGCTAGGCCACTCCCTTCCAGGTTTCTTCCAGGCAACAGCTCTTCTTCTGCCTGGTCCACGTCGGTGTTTGTTTCTTCGGCTGCAGGTGCATAGTTGCGAACTTCGACCGGGGCTAATGATAGATGTGATTCTGATAGTGTTAGGTTGTTTTCATTTGCTTGGGGTTGGTGTGTTTTTGAAGGGTCTCCCCCTTCTTGTGTATTTGAAGGGTCTCCCCCTTCTTGTGTATTTGGAGTATCTCCCCTTTCCCCCCCTGGTTTGTCAGAAACCTCTCTAAGGGTCCGGGACCTTAATTGGTCTATGTGCCTTTTCCAGTCCCTGTTGTCAGATGTTACTAGTCAGTAAGATCGTGGTCCTGTGACTTGAGTAATAGTAGCTGGTAGCCATAACGGGTCCCCCACTAGATTTTTGGCATAGACTAGATCTCCTACCCTAAATGTGCGGAGTTTGCTGGAGGAGTCTGTCGGTTTTTCTGTGCAATAGATGGGATGCAAACGGTCTAAGTGTGATCGTAACTTTCTGCCCATTAATAATTCTGCTGGGGTTTTATTAGTTGTCGTGCTAGGCGTCATGTGCTGTATGGTCAATAGTTTATCGATTCGTTCCTGTATGGGGCCCGGGCCTAATTTGTTAAGTGTTTCTTTTGTGAAACGAACCATGCATTCTGCTCGCCCATTCGCCGCCGGATGTGCTGGCGCGGTCAGGGCATGTCTTATTCCCAGGCTAGCTAGCTACCCTTCAAATGTTGTTGATGTGAACTGTGGCCCGTTGTCAGAGACCAATACATCTGGTAATTCATGTGTTGCGAATAATTTGCGGAGCTGCCTAATGACAGCGTCTATGGAGGTGGAGTGCATAATGCTCACCTCCAACCAATTTGAGTAAGTGTCAACCAGTATTAAAAACATGTAACCCCTAGTTGGACCCACAAAATCAATATGGATTCTTGACCATGGTCCCCTGGGCATTTCCCATTCAGCCACCGGTGCCTGTGGAGGTGTGGGTCTGGACTCTTGGCAACATTTACAATGATCCACTCATTTCCCTATGTCTTTGTCCAAACCTGGCCACCAAACATAGCTTCTAGCCAGGGCTTTCATCTTTACAATACCCGGGTGTCCGTCATGGAGAAGGTCCAAAATTTTCTCCCTCAGAATTATGTGGTATAACAACCCGATCCCCCCAAAGTATGCAACCCTTAAGGAGTGAGAGTTCAGTTTGTCTGTGTTTAAAGGTTTTCATGCATTCTTCGGGGCGGAACTCAGGCCAGCCCTTGGTAATCCATGCTGCAATTTTGGTAAGTACAAAGTCTTTAGAAGTTTCTCTGGCAATGTCTGTAGCTGTAATTGGTAGGTTAGGTAAGGTTTCGATTTATAGAGTGGATGTGCTCGGTGCAGGGTCAGTGTCGTATCTGGTAATGGGCAACGGCTCAATGCATCAGCATGAGTAATGGAACAGCCTGGTCAGTAAATCAAAGTGTAGTTGTAGGTGGCCAGGAACTCTGACCATCTTGTCATGCACGGCGACAAAATATTAGGGGTTGCCTTATCGCCTGCTAGGATCCCCAATAGCGGCTTGTGGTCAGTTATTAATGAAAAACTCGGCCGTATAGATATTCATGAAACCTTTTAATTCCCAATATAGCGGCCAAAGCTTCTTTATCGAGTTGGCTATAATTTCGTTTGGCTTTAGACAGAGTTTTTGAGTAAAAGGCTATGGGAGCTTCTCTGTCATCTGGCAAAATGTGGCTTAGCACAGCCCCCACACCGAAAGGTGAAGCATCACAGGTCAAGGTTATGGGAAGTGTTTCATTATACTGGATCAGTACCTTGCTAGATGTAATGAGGTTTTTTATTTCTTGGAACGCCGTGTTTTCCTGCCTTTCCCACTTCCAGGAAGCGTCATTGTCAAGCAATCTATGTAGGGGTTCCGCTACCGTTGCTTTCTGCGGCAAGAACACATTATAAAAGTTAATGAATCCTAAAAATGCTTGTAGTTCCCCTTTGTTGGTTGGAATGGGGGCTTCCTGAATTGCTTGAATTTTCCCTTCGGTGGGGTGAATACCGTCACCATCTATTAGGTAGCCCAGAAATTCAATCCTGTCAGTTATAAGCGTGCATTTTTCTCTTTTACTTTTAGACCGGCCTCTGTAAATTTAATTAGTACTTGTCTTAGACGGTCCTTTAGTTGATCTTTGGTTTTGGCCGCTATTAATACATCATCAAAATAAGGAATTACTCCTTTGATTTCTTGGAGAAGGCGTTCCATTAAGCATTGGAAAATTCCAGGAGCTACGCTAACACCGAATTGAAGTCGATTGCATTTAAAAGTTCTCCGGTGTGTTACAATAATTTGAGCCTTGGCCGTTTGGGAATCTACCGGCAATTGTTGATAAGCTTGGGCCAGATCTAGTTTAGCAAAAAATTTTCCCCCTTTGTTCGAATGTAATAAATGCTGGACTACCGGAACGGGGTATGCATTTTGTTGGAGTGCGTGATTCAGGGTAGCCTTATAGTCCCCGCAAATTCTGACTGACCCATCTGATTTAATGGGGGTCACAATAGGGGTTTCCCATTTCGCATGGTCTATTGGTTCTAACACTCCTTGTTTAATAAGTTTGTCTAATTGCTCATCGATTTTTGGCTTTAATGCAAACAGCACGCGCCTCGCTTTGAGTCTTATTGGGGCTACGTTAGGATTTAAATTAAAAGAGATCGGGTTACCCCGGTACTTGCCTAGCTTGCCGCTGAAAATATCCTGGAACTCCCTTACGAGGTCCTCTTCCCAGTCTGTTGCAGTGATTCGGTTTATGCCTATTATTCCAATTCCTAACAGCTCAAACCATTCTAGTCCCAGTAAGCTGGGTCTATTTCAGTCAACAATGGTGAGCGGTAAGATTGCAGTATGGCATTTGAATGTAATTTTAAAATGTCCTACTCCTACCACTGGAATTCTGTTCCCCTGATAATCTTTGAGAGTCAGATTTTGGGTTTCTAGTTCGTCTCGTTGGATGTCAGGAATTAATTTTTTGATGGTTGCCCATGATACGATGGATAGGAATGACCCTGAATCCACTTCCATCTCGCATTCCTGATCTTCTATTTTCACCTGGATGTGGACTTTCTTTACATTTCTTGTGTCTGAGTGGCCGATGGTCACAGTTTGGTGGGTTTTCTCTTTTCTATAGGTTGCTTCTTTGTTTCTTTTGTTTCTCCCCTCTTGGCTCCAATGGCTCTCCGGTTTCCTATCTCTTTCTCTCTCTCTCTCTCTCTCAAAGGTGGGCTCCATCTCCGTCGGGGGCTGTAGTTGTTTCTGGACCAGCATACTCTTGCTAGGTGCCCTCTTCTATCACATTTCCTGCAGATGACGTCAATGAAGCGGCATTCTGAGCGTGGGTGGTTTCCCCCGCATCGATTGCATTCAAATTCGGGTTTTCTTCCGGCCCGCTCTTTTCTATCTTTTCCCGCTCTCAGGTGGTATACGTCATCTTCCTCGCTACTGGTCCCCGACTCGACGTCCTTGTGGTGCATTGTGGTGCATTGTGGTTTTTTCTTTTTCTCCCTCTGATCTAGGTGGCTCCTTACTGATATGTCCTGCCGATTTATTAATTTTCTTCATTTTGGTGGCCGATTTGTGGGTAGCTTCTGCAGCGGTGGCTTCTTCTATTGCCTCCTTCACTGTGATTTTTGGCCGGGTTAGCAAACGGCTCTGTAAGGTGAAGTCTTTCAAACCAAGGACCACGCGGTCTCTCAGTGCGTCATCGAAGTTCAAAAATTCACATTCTCTGCCAATGTCCCTCAGGGCTGCTACAAAATCGGCGATACTCTCGTCCTCCTTTTGATTTCTTAAATAGAATTCGTGCCTCTTGATCAGGCTCGATACGGTCGGTGCATAGTGAGCCCGGAGAATCTTCTCTAATTCCGGCCACGTTAATGTTTTTACGTCTGTGGGTGCAGCTAACGCCTTTGCCATCCGGAATACTGTGGGTCCGCAATGGGTCAGGAAAACAGCTCTTTTTCTATGTTCCGAGACTCCGTTTAAATCGCTGCTCTCCAGGAAAATTAGAAATCGATCTACGTATGATTGCCATTCTTCTTTGGCTGGATTAAACTGCTCGGGTGGCGCGTTGTTGCCAGACATTTTCTTCGCTCGATCTTCGTCGCTGCGTACTCAACTGAATTTTTTATCGTCTCGATCCCACCTTCATCGCCAGTGTTTTATGGCAAGAAGTAAGAGACGCACACATTCAGTTGACTTGTTACTTTGTTTTTATTTCCAGGACTGAATAGCAATGGAGCCGCGGCAGCCTTTCTTATAGCGGCTGCTCGCGGCTCGCCAGCCAATGACATGTATACAAAGTTCCTGCCGTTGGATCAACCAATTGTGGGTGAGTATTTGAATATAGAACAATTACATCCATTTCATATATTCATAACTATGTATATACTTATACCTATTATCTTGTAAGTGATTGACAAATCAAATAAAAATATAAAAATAAATAAAATAAAGTATGGCTTGTACATGTCAGAAACAGACTGCTCAATCCGATCAGCTCCAGCTTCAGGTGAGACTGTTGAAATGCTGGGGAGTATATGGATTAAAGGAAGAATATCTATGGAGATTCTCAATTATCTAGGTCATAGTTGCCCCAAAGGTACTTTTTCCAAAAGGCAACTGGGCTTTCTTGTCCCCCCCCCCCCGCCCCACTTTGAAAACATTTCACTTTTCATCCAAGAAACCGCTTCAGTTCTAATTTTAGAAACTGAAGAAGCTGACTGGATGAGAAGCAAAATGTTTTCAAATAAACAAATGAAAAAAACCAAGGAAGTTCAGTTGCCTTTTGCAAAAAGCACTTTTGGGACTTAAAGGAGGAAATAATCACCCCCTCTTCAATGAATTGGGGACTTTAAAACCAACTGAAATGATAAAATGATTCCTTGTCTTCTTTGTTCCCTCAAATGATGAGCTGCTGGTGATATTACAAGCCATTAATTGGCCTCTTTTCAGAATGCTACATGGCTAAAGTATATATCCTAGAAAAAAATATTTTAAAAAATGAAAGAGCAAAGAGAAATGTTTCAGTTATATAAGAAAATAATTAAACCCTCAGAGGACTCATAGAAAACAAAAATGAAAGAGCTACTAGTGTGCCAAGAAGGCTTAGCATCCAGAATTCATTCTGGTAAATTGTTAAAGCTTTGCTTTGTTATATTTTCAAATCATACCACTTTACATCAGTGGTGTGATTCAAATTTTTTACTACCGGTTCTGTGGCCGTGTCTTGGTGGGCGTGGCAGGGGAAGGATACTGTAAAATCTCCATTCCCACCCATTCCTGGGGGAAGGTTACTGCAAAATCCCATTCCCTCCCCACCCCACTAACCTGCTTTCCAGCTCTGTTCTCCTATGCAGGGTAACAATAGATTAGGTGCTGGGCCAGTCAGAGGTGGTATTTGCCAGTTCTCCGAACTACTCAAAATTTCTGCTACCGGTTCTCCAGAACTTTTTGAATACCACCTCTGTTTTACATAATATATAACAACATCTTGGAATTGTGTTTTTTTTTCTTTAAGAAAAAAAATATTTCACATAAAAATATCTAACAGGTAAGAAAAAAAGGTTTCTAGGTTTCTTTTATTTTATATGGAAAATCTATATATGCCACCTAGGTCCTTAACAGCTTTCAGCAGCTTCTTACCATCCTTGGTGGTTTAACTTACATTTCTCCTCAATATTGTTTTTCTGGGTCTGGAACTGTATTTTCCATCATGAGAAAGATCCAGATGTAGAACCACAAGATTCTGGCAGCATAGCAAATTTATTATGTCATAAGCTTTCATGAGCTACTTTCATTTTAACAGTTGAAAAAGTGTTGGATGTGTCAAACAAATACAAAACATATGTTGATGGAATCTCATAAAAACTCCATTCAAAATATTTGCGCTAGTGAATCTGCCATTAATCTCCAGTCTTTTAGTAATAATTTGCTGGCATATGTTTGTGTGTGTGTGTGTGTGTGTGTGTGTGTGTGTGTGTGTGTGTGTGTGTGTGCACGCGCGCGCATGTATGTATGTATGTATGTATGTATGTATATTTGCATTTGTGAAAGACAAGCATTTATTTTCCACTGATTTTCTCATATTTATTATCATAGCCATACTGGTTCAAAAAAAATTCCCCAAACCAGCACCCCAGTTTCCACGAGCAGAGTATTTTTCACTTCTGGAAAAGAATCATTAGGTCCAGTCCACATTTTTGACAAAGTGGATTAATTCAAATGAAAATGAAAATATAAATTAAAAGATGGTATTATTTCAGTTTTTGAAAAAAATTAAAAACACCACCTTATGGATCTTTGGAGATATAACATGACTAACAGTTGATCTCTGGTCAATATACTGTATAAAGAAGATCTTCCTTTTTCTTCTTTCAAGAAGGTAAAAACAGCACATTAAAATAAGAGCAGAACTGGCAAGGGGAGGTTATAATTGTCATTGATATATTGCACATATATGTAAATGTCAGAAAAAATTTAAAGTGGATAAAGATGTTTTTACAAATAAAAAATTTGAAGCATAATTATGTAGTAATGATGAACATCTTATTGTAATAGATTATAAAATGTTACCAAAATGTGCAAGATTGTTATTATATTTTATTTATTTGTTTGTTTATTAAATTGTTTGCTACACATCTCACTGCAAGGTAACTCTGGGAAGCTTACAATATCATTATATAGAAATTTAAAAGGAAATTAACTATCAGAATAATTGCAAATCACTCAAGTAACCTGCAGTCTACCAGGATTTTTTTGATAAGGCAGTCATTCTTCTCCAAAAAGTTCCAATATAGATTTCTGCATAAAGCTGTCATGAATATAGAAAACAACTAATTAAGATGCCTCCAAACCTTGTAGATTTCTGTGCAATTTCCATATTCATCTACATTCATCCATACTCCCTTAAACTTTGTTTTTTTCCCCTTCAAATACCATTATAGAAATATTTGGATATGCTTTTTCCTCCTGCATGTACACATGACATCCCTGTTATATATATTTTTTTCCTTCTCTAATATTGTGATGTTTACAGTACATGTAATTTCAAAGGTATACCACTCCAACAAAGAGGAATTCACTGCATTCTTAACTATAATTCCAGGCAGCTGCTGAGTTCTTGATACTGCATTTTAGGACACAAAAATCTTTCTATCTTCTGTAATGGGGTGGTTCTCCACTTTAGCCCTGCATGTGAAAATTAACCTTTTCTTTCTCTCTTTGACAATTGTCACAGGAGCCCACACAGTGTGAAACTGTCAGACCAAGCATAGATCAAATATCTCTTCCTGCAGGGAAAGTGCTTTGAGATACTAAGAATACTGAAAATCACCAAGAAAAAATGTTCTCTTTTTGAAATGTCTTCTCCTCTGGAAAACTTTCTATTCTGTTGGAAGAGAGCATTAACTTGAAAGCCAACTTTGGAATTGTATTTTATTTCTTCAATAAGCCAGTCAAAATAAATATTAAGAACACTTCTTTTTGTGGATTTAGGAAAGCATTTCTTTTAAACTTTTAAATACAATAGACTGATTTGATTATGTAAAGCAATTTTGGAAAACTCTCTTTAAAAAAACTCAGTGGTTTTCTTCATCCAATCAATTGTGTGCACAGAAGACAATCCAGACTTATGACTTTGGAACACTAACTGACACAGCATGTATTGTGTTGGCTAATAGCCCCTAGATCAGGGGTCCTCAAATTTGGCAACTTTAAGACTTGTGGACTTCAGCTCCCAGAATTCTCCAGCCAGCATAGCTTCATAGAGTTGAACTCCACAAGTCTTAAAGTTGCCAAGTTTGGAGACCTCTGCCCTAGATTAATCAATTTCCAAAGGCTAATCTTAAAAATCAAGGCAAGAGTTTTAAAATGTTTTAAATACTGGTTTTAGAAATATTGTTATGATTGGAAGATATTTTTGAAAATGTTTTGTTTTGAAAAATCACCTCTTTTTTTAAAAAAAAATAGCAATCAAAAATTAGTAATCTCCAAAGAGAGTATTTTCAGACACCAACAGGTATGAATACATGTTATATATTTATTTAATTTTAATATATGTTACATGCTTCATATCAATAACCAGTTATCATTTGATGACAATAACATTTTAGGGGCCAACATAATTATAATATGTATCTGCTTTTCACCTAGATCATATGACTATTTTTCCATTTTTATATTATTTGTATTTTTCTTATGCTCAGTTTAAATTGAAATTATTTTAATAACTATCTTCTCTATGTATGGTTATTACTCTGACAATTATCTTGTTAAGCAAAGGTTAATATTTTTATATAACTTCCTATCACCTATATTGTTTTCTCTGAAATTAAGATTCACTGGATGATTGTTCCATCAGATATACGTATGTACTGTTAGCTCTGTTAGGTAAACCAGACTAGGAAATTATCTCCACATAAATTTTAAAGCTATTTCGTTGGGATAGAATATAATAACAGAATCCTACAAATTCAATTGTGCTGTACAATTAGAAGGAAAAGACTCACTTAACCACTTCCTTTTTATATTCCAGTGAATAATCAAGGTGTCTAGCTGACTCCATTGTGAAAATTATCCTTGGTCAAACAAGAATTAAGAAGTTTAGTTTAAGAACTTTTGATTGAGAAAATAAAAGCTAAAAAGAACAATATATATTTATGAAAGTGTGTTATAAAAAAACACACTAGCAGCACAACCTAAATCTTTGAATAAAGTAAATAGTGTGAAATTAAATAAAAACCAAGGGGAATAATTTATAGAGTATATAGTTAACCTCTATATTTTGGTACTCAAGATGTATGATAACCTTTATACTAGGATAACCTTCTGAGTAATTAGAAAATTCAGGGTGGGTATCAAAGTTAATAAATTGTAAGTTTATTTTGCAGAGTATACTGTGTAGGCAGCCCAACCATGGCTCTCTGCAGGTTTATAGCCAGGCTGAGTGTTGGGAGCATAAATGACAAACCAGCCTGATAACATCACAAAAATGCCATGATTTACATACTCATGTCAGACCATTTATAATATCAGCATACAGGCATGTTAACTGTGCACATATTTGCCATCATGTTTGTGTCAGTCATAGTTTTCAACACAAGCGACTGAGTCCACCAATTGTAGCTTAATATTATATGTGGCTCAAGTGTCTATGATTCATTCCACAACCAGGTTTGAAATATCCTGGCTTAACATAATAGACAAATACAGCCACTCTACCAATGTCATTAATAGCAGTACAGGTAGCCTTCAACTTATAATCGTAAGTGGGACAGAATTTCTGTTGCTCAGCAAGGTGCTAATTAAGTGAGCCATGCCTGATTTTACAACCTTTTCTTGGCCATGGTGGCTTTGCAAATAACTGCAGAAGTTAAGTAGGAAGTTGGCTGGGAATGTATGGCGATCACATAATCCCGGGATGTTGCAGGCATCATGCGTATATGCAGATTGTCAAGTCCCTGAATTTTTATCACCTGATGGTAGAGATGCTACAATGGTAGGGAGGACTGGCCTTAAGTCACCTTTTTTCAGTCGTAACTTCAGTTACTATATGAATGATTACATGTCAAAGGCTACTACCTGTATATATCTCTGAGTATTGATTGATGTTGAAACCTTTGTGTCCTGCTAGCAAGCTTGGCACCCACTTGCCTAAATGATGTGGCTTTATGTGCTCCTTTTGTTGGAATATGTAATAGCTATGATGAACCTACCAACGAGGAAATAAGTCATTATGTGGTACTACACCCTGGAAATATATGTAGACATAGCAGGAGAGATTGGAACACTCTTTTTCCTACTTCCTATAATCTCATGCTTCCTAATGTCCTACATCAATGGCCCTCAACCTTTTGGGCACCAGGGACTGGTTGTGTGGAGAAAGGTTTTTCCATGTACTGGAGGGGGGACGGTTTTGCATGCTGCCTGCATCCCACGGATGAGGTTTTGCTTGTTTGCACAGACTGGTTGATGACATGTTGTGGACCCCTGCCCTATGTGTATGTTTGTGCTGAGCTTTACCTTGTTACTAAGCTTGTTAGGCCTGTTTTGGTTACCTTTTTACCAGCAGAGCTTATTTATTTATTTATTTGTATCTGTTCTGACCAAGGCTTCCTGAAACCGTAATTAAGCACATGCTTAGTCCAAACAATCTTCTTTTTATTCTGAATTATTCTGAATTATGTTTATTCCCAGCCCATAATGAGTCCCAAACAGTCTCTCGAGATAAGCACACACCTTTATCTCCTTTGAATTGCTGCCGACAACTAAAGTGCCATATTAACTGTAAAAAGCCAAACAGAGTACAAAGTCCACACAGATTTAATCCGAACAGAGCGAACAACGTTGCTTCCTACAAAGATTCCTGTCCCTTTGCTCCTCCTTTATATCTTATGGGAGGGGCAATCACCTCCAAGCCTTACTCCCAAGTCGCCCATTTTGTCTTAACTGTTCTTGAGTTCTGGCAGCTCTGTGCAGACGCACACTGGGACAGGCTCCCCTTGTTCCTCTGCTGTCAGATTCTGGAGGCTCCGGAGTCAGCATATAACTCCCAGATGGCCTTGGCCGCATCTCTGTATCAGATACAGGATCATCATCTGAGTCCTCCCCTGACTTCCAGACTGGCCCATGTTCTTCCCCACTGTCCGACTCTGCTGCTCTCTCCACAGGCTGCCGAGGGACCACAACAGTATCCCATCTTTATTATTTTTACAAAAAAACTCAAAGCGGCAAACATATCCAGAACACCTTCCCCTTCCTATTTCCTCAGCACCACCAAAAACAAACCTGTGAAGTGGCTTGGGCAGAGAGAGAAAGAGTGACTGGCTTTCATGGCTAGGATTTTAAATCCTAACATGATTTTTTTTTTAATGGTTATGCATTTAAGAATGTCATTTAAAGGCTACTGACTTTCTTTTTTTTAATCTGCTGCACAACAGAAAGCATTCTGCATCCTCTTTGACATTGTTATGATTAGCTGCTAGTAGAAAATAATAATTAACCAGCATCAGAAAAAGTATATGGGTAGCACCCACTGCCTTCATTCCATCAAACTTTCATTCTTCCACCATCATTTGCTATGATAAATTTGGGGGATGTAATTGTGGAAACTTGTACATTTGCCCTAAAGCTCCATTAGGACACATTTAAAAAAAAAAAAAACCTGCCCTCTTTTTAAGTCTTGTGCATACATTCAGTATATAGTTTTCCCAACGGATGTGTTCTTGCTGCAGTAGAAATACATTCATACATTTTTCCTAATCTGCAAAGGGAAGGGAAATGTTAACTCTACATGGAGTGCATGACAATAGGTCTTATAAATCAGAATTGAAACTAGCTTGGCAATATCAGTATGCAGATGGTAGGCCTACTTCTATGAAGGTGAATGTGGGGGAAGCATGCATGTGAGTCATGCATCTCTGTTTCTGTTCACTCGTTTCTGATATGCTCTGAAGAAGCTCGGGGGTCTGAAGGACATGGCGGCTACTTACATTAGCTTGAATTTAAATGGAAGCTGCTATGCAGCCAGAAACACTACCTTATTTGGATGGACGTATCTAAAATGGCTTTGTTCTGTGACATTCTTACACTGTATATAAGGCACCTGCTTTTAACAAGGACACTAATGCTCATCCATAGCCAATTGCTATTATAATCTGCTATGTTTACTTCAGTAATATCATAATCAATAAAATTAAAGAAAGCCTCTTTCTTTAAGATGACAGCGTGGAGCACCAGGAATGGAAGACACAACGTTCTGGAAAATATTGAGGAAGACATTCAATTAAAATAGCAGCTGATGAATTTAGTCCCAAGAGTAAAATGACAAAGCAGAATCCAGATACAGGCTGAAGGGAGGGGGGGGGGAGTTATACCTTTCATCCTCCCCCCAGATTATTTCCTTTCCAGGTACAAACATTACAAGCTACTGTATACTTCTGTTACCTGCTACTCAAAGTCAATAACACAAGCACCATTGCCATCTGAAACACAAAAACTAAAGGCACTGCTTGCAAACATTTGAATTACAAAAAACATATGCACCACCCGGTGGTTGCATTTAAAATAGTCCCCCTTTAATGGGTAACATCTAGAAATATATACAGATATCTCTTAATTTTCAAGTGTCTTTCAGTTCCGTTCATGTTCCTGGAAACCTCGTGCCACCTCAATACATTATTGCCTTGCCTTTTCCTCTCTGTCTAGCATGCTCAAAACAGAAACAGTTTAGAAATTAGCAAACTCAGATGTATTCTGAGGCTGCATTCAACCTAATACATGAAGAAATTAGGCAGGCAAAGTTACTCAAGCAACACACACCCTGCCTTGATTTCCTTCTTGGTTCTAGACCAATTTCCACAAGAGAAAAAAGACAACCTCCTTAGAAGCATTTGTACCCTTGAAGGGGTCACATCATACCTTTCAGACAAGGTAGGATGCTTATCTGCTTGTAGCTTTTGGAGACTCAAGGATCCTGATTAATTGCTAGAAACAGTAGCATGGGTACCAAACACATGAACACTGCTTTGTGTTCACTCACTTCACCTCTAATAAACAGAACCAAACTGAAGCAATGCCTTCCAAGTTCTCAAGTGAGTTGGGGTTTCAAACATCTTAGGAGGTTGAATCAGTCTAAAAAGCTCAGAAACAGTCAGTGGACTGCCTTTTATAATGCTGATAAAATACAGCTTTGGTTAAGTTATGCCAGTTAAAACTCTGATAACTATATTTCCAGGCCCAATATTTTGAGCCATCTTCAAAGACAAACTCCCACGTAGCATATTAATATAATTCAAATGAGAAATTACCAGTGTGTGGAAATTCCTGAGTTAAGAGAGACTCAAATTGATAAAAGAGTCCAAGCTGATAACAGGCATCCATATCGTCAAGGCTTCTGTATCTCTAATAAAGGTGAATCTGAAAGCACGTCTGGATGAGTCTCCTTGGGATAGAGAACCAATTGAATGCTGCCTCAGTTATAGTTCATTTATAACCTTTCTTTCCACTGCACATGTCACAGTAACTGAGTCCTGGTGAGCAGTCTGGATTAGATTCTGCAAACAGATCATCAGTAGGAGTTACCCATAGAGTTAAATAAAATTGTCCCTCGTGTTTGCACCAGAAGTCAAATCAGCTCCCTCCTTTGGAAGAAGAGTTGGTTTTATGTAGAACATAAAGTCAGTAAAGGTTAATTGGAAGCATTACACTGAGAAGGTTCCTTAATTAAGGCATGATTCTCTTCGCAATTGAATATTGGGGAAGAAGAGCTGGATGTTTGGGGCTGCATATATGTGTTTGTGTGGGGAGGAGTATGTAAGGATGCTTCAATGTTATATCATGGAAAACTCTGCAGAAGGAAAATAGGTCATCGGATATCTAAAGTATACTGTGTGCACAGACACACACCATAAAAAGGTTCTGAACCAGGAAAAAAAAATGAAACTATCCAATGTTCTAAAATATCCCAAACTGACAAGCAGCTTGAATATGAGCTAGTATAACATGATTTATTTTCAAAGCTAACGCACAAAGTTCTGGATGTAATTCTGTTAAGCAGTTTTGCATTTTGCCGCTAGGAATTTTCTCTCTCTCTCTGTTAAGCTTTAATATTCTTTCACATGTATTAATGTACCCCTGGAATAGATACTTTAGAGACTCCTGCATGCTTTGAATATTTCCAGGATAAAAACAGCTTTCGATACTTAGTCAAGCTTTATGTACCACCTTGCTGGCACTAAACCTTGTAAACATGGAAGGAAATGGCTCTTTGCTTGAGAAAAATATCCAGAGAGAAAAATCTTCCCTTTTCCCAGCTGTCCTTGCATGATATGTAAAATAATGAAGGCTCGCTTCCACAAAAAAACCTACCCAGCAGTAACTCCCTTGAAATCAAAGGCACATTTATAAATAAATATGGCTAACATGGACTTATCAATGGGAAACCAGAGATGTTAACTTGAAAGGGTATTGATTAATATAGAAAAATAGTACCAAAATGAAATTTATTTCAGCATGCAGAGGTATTCATCAAATGGTTGCCAGTCTCAGTTACTGCAATAGAGGGATACTAAACTATGGCTTCTAGTAGCCCCAGTCAGCATGGCTGATGATGAGAAGATGCTGAAATGCTGAGAATTGTTCTTGAATACAATCTGGATATCTCATTTTTTATCTATATCTCTGCTTTCCCAAACTTAGGAATAGGAAAGAGGGATCTAGAATAAATTCTATCCTGGGTATCGTCCCAGCTTTTTCAAACTTTGAACAGTTAGAAACTGTATGAGCATCTTCAGAGCTATGCAGGCTGACAGTTTCACATGATCAAGGCTAGAAGTAGACCAACTAAATAGCTTGTCCCATTTTGAAACATCTGGATGCCACCAAATACTAATATTTTGCTCCTGAGAAAAAAAAAACAAGTGGATTTTTCTGTATTGTTTCACACATACCAAAGTAGAAGCATTTACCCTTTTGCTATATCACAGATATTGATTTCCTTCCTTCCTGGACCCCTCATGCAATATGGTAGGAGTTACATTTATTCCAAAATACTTTCAAGTTCAAGCAGAGAAGCCAATGGGGTAATATTGAGAGAATTGTCAGTATCATCTTGCAAAGTAATGAGAACACAGAGAAGCAAAGCAATGGTAATGTTCTTTGAAAAACATTTCAATATAGGGATTGAAAGCCAATTTATCATATGTGAGATAGAGGATAATGTTTTCTTTACTACTTGGTTATGCAGGGTGCCATAGTAGCTAGGGTAAGAGAGCAATATAACTCATTTCATAACTAGCTCAACTTAACAAGTACTTACATGCATTCCTTTGTGGGCTATATTGTCTTAATCTTCCATTTGTTTTATACATTTTGCCAGCATCTTTGCACCTTTGAACTACAAAGCAATTTCAGTAACTATCCTTCAGAATGTATCTGAGTCAAATCTAATACCTTTAATGTGATTTTATATATAAAGCAGGCAATGTCTCGTCAAATCAGGTCTGTTTTCTGATTTTTGGTGATTACATGAATAGTTTCCTTGGCCACATTTTTCAAAACTGGCTTGCCAGTACCATTTTCTTGGGCTGAGAGAGAATGGCAGCCCCAAGATATTCAGCTGGCTTTGGAGCTAAGGCAAAATGAAAACTTAAAATTTCTAGTCTAGTGTCATTAACCAAAATGATCTAGTTAATTGCAAAATGGATTTATTGTATTATTTTATTTTTTTCATGCATCATCAGTTTCAATCCTATAGACATTCACTCATAATATAAGAATAATCCTATTGGATCAGTCTAAAGGTCATCCTTGTTCAGCATTTTTTTAAATTGAAGTGGTAAATCAAATATCTCTGGATACTCATTGTTTTCTGCAATTGTTTCCATGCAATTTGGATTTGGAAGGATGCTATTTTCAAACAAGAGGTAACATTATAGGATTTTAGGAACTGCTAAACCTGTTCTTTCTTTTGTCTGAGTGGAATCTGGATGATTCCTGATCCTAGTGCTTTTTTTGAAAGAAAGAGGATGTATGTACTTCAGCCATGTCCCCTTCAGTTATACTTTATTTTCTAAGCTAAAAAAGTTCCAATCATCCAGATTTTTGACACATTTCTCACAAGCGTCTTATAATTTACAAGAATTTGCAGTTATATCTTAAATAACAACTGAGGAAAATTCAAAATGAATTTGGTAATAATTGGAATCTTAAATCTGCCTGTTTTATAGCTCATCTTAGATCTTAGAAAATGTATCCCAACAATTAGATATTTTGACCTCAATGATTAGACTATTTGGTTCCCTATCAATCAATCACATCTTATTTGTGTTATTTTCCTTTGTGTATCTAGACAGCAAATGGGGGAATTTTATACATGGTACCCACTTAATTCAATGTGAATTAAATTTGGAACACATGCCTAATGACATTCAATCCATAATTGTATTCTCCCCATCACAGTTTAGAACCTCACTATGATGGATTCCAGTTCTCATTTTTGCACCAAACTATTAATTATTATTTACATAAGTAAAGCTTATTCCAGCACCAATTTTTAGTCCAGTGTTTCTCAACCTTGGCTGCTTGTGGCTGGGAATTCTGGGAGTTATTGTGGCTAGGGAATTTTGGGAGTTGAAGTCCACACATCTTCAAGTTACCAAGGTTGACTTTTAGTTAATACCTAAGCTTCACCTATAACCATAACCAGGTTCTCAAGACCCAGGTATGCTGCCATGCCTGGGGTTTGCAGGGAACTAGAGATTTGTCTCAATGGCTCCATTGCCAATGAGGCCATTTTTATCCACCCTTTGCCTTATGTTAGTATTTTTATTTTTATATTATTTATTGTTGTGGGTTTTTTTTTTTTTTAGATTTTGACCTGTTTTTATATTGGATATTTAACTTATTGTTCTGCGCCACCTAGAGTCACCTTTGGGCAGCTATATAAATTTCATTAATAAATAAATATCTTGATCACTACTAACAGTTCTTTGTAAATCACACACAACTGCATTTGGTGGTACTTATAATATATACAGAGTGCTATGGACTGATGCTGAAGAAGCAGCTCTAACTAAGCAAGACATACAATTCTAGTAAAATTGAAAATATAATAATAAATAAAAACTAATGCATTCTGTCCTCCATTTCATCTCTCTTCATATACATGCATTTCATTAAAGAAATACAGAAGTGGCATTGCAACAATTTATGATCTCACAAACAATAGCAGAAAGACATACAACAAAATAAAACTATTAGGCACTATAAATCAGCAGATTAACCCTAATTAGAGCTGTAAAACTCACAGCTTATAAAATTTAATATTATTGAGGACATGTTTTATATCTGTGCTTTAAAAAACTGAAAGTGACAAATAGTTCAACTTAACTATAATCAAAAGAATTGTTCATACAATTCTAATGTATACACAATCACACAATCTATCATTCTGCTAAAAGCTCTTCAAGCAATCATGGCTACACTTCTCTTCCATTGTGAGCCATCACTTGACTAACATTTACATGTCTTTAAGCTTAGAATTCTTTTTCATATTTATATCCTGCCTATCATTCAATAGTTCAAGGTAGCATATGTAGTGCTTTCTCCTGTAAGGAGTGCAATGGTGTGAACTCTCTTCTTTTAAAAAGAGACTGAATATCCATTTGTCTGGAATGGTATAGGTCTCCTGCTTGAGCAGGAGGTTGGATTAGAAGACCTCCAAGGTCCCTTCCAACTCTGTTATTTGATTAAATTGGGCTTAATTGGCTACCATAGCTGAAGATCTCACTGCTCTTACAACTTAGCCATTATACCACAATGGCTCTTTCTAGATTATTGCTAATATTCATCCTGTGTATTCTGATTCCCATTTTAGCTCATTCTTTTATATGTTATCAATGCTAAACAAGCTACCCTGATCCTAATTCTTCTGAAACAAACCCATTATTTACATTTATTCATTTATCAAATTTGTATGGCTGTCCAATGACTCTGGATAAGAGACAACAGTTAAATAAAACTATAAATATATAAAACAGTCATTATTAAAGATATTAAGCAATCATTATTAAAATGCATAAAACCGGAGGTACAGGAGAAAGTGAAAAAGGCCTGATGACATAGCCAGATCTTGAGGGACTTCTGGAACATTAACAGGGATGGAGCTAATCTCATATAAGAGATGAGAATGTTACATAAAGTGGGCACCATAACAGAGAAAGCCAACCTCCTGGGATCTGCCAAGTATAAGTCCCTAGCAGATGGCACTCAAAGAAAGATCCTCTCTGCTTAATGGGCCAGGTAGTTCCTCCGGTAAGCGATGCCATGCAATGTAGGACTTTAAAGGTTAAAAATAGCATTTTGGTTTGGACCTGGAGGCAAACTAGAAACCAACATAGCTTGCAAAGCAGAGGTGTGATGTGGACTGTTCTGGAAGCACACATAGTTGCCTGCACTGCTGTATTCTGCACCAACTGAAAGTTCCAGTCACTCTTCAAGAACAGTCTAATGTAGAAGGCATTATGTAGAAGAATATGAGTGACTGTGAGAAGGTCCCCTGATTTAGGAACAGGCGCAACTAGCACATAACACATTGTGCAATGGTTGTCCTAGCCATGACTGTCACCAGTGGGGGGGGGGGGGATTTCTAGATTGCACATTGTGTCTGTTTGGGACAGTTTAACCCCGTTTAGCACTAAAGATGGCATAGTCCTACAACCAGAAGGACCCCAAACCCAAGCCACTCAGTCTTTCCAAGGTTCATTTGAAGTCTGTGGTTTTCTTATCTAAGCCCTCACAGCTCAACACAAAATTGGTTCAACATAAAAGGTATAAGACCTGTGCTGCTCTAAAACAACCCACTCCTTGTCTCCCACTATATCTTCCTATGCTCATTACTACCAATGCTATGCCCATCCATACCCACTCTCAAAACCAAACCCCCCTCCAAAGACTGAGGACCAGGAATCTTCCATTATCCTCTTAAATCATCCTTGGGACCGAAAGCTGGGCACTCTAAGGCACTTTGGTTTCACTTGCTGATAGCTCAGTGCCATCATGATACCCAGCTGTTACCTCGTTACATACCGCAACACGATCAGACATAATACAATACATTCATATGTCAAAGCTTTGACCTTTTAGCTGAAGTAAAACCCAACCATTTTGGATATATTCATCAATATTTTTTTTTTATTTCAACATTTATTTGCCGTCCTTCTCCGGAGACTCAGGGCGGCTTACTGTCTATGGAGCACCATGCTAAGTGCTCAATGGCATGGTGATGCACATGTATGCTGTTCAAGAGCAAAGGTTCTCTTTCTGCAAATTGATCCATAATCTTCCTACTTATACTAATATTGGGTGAGTTTAAAATTCTGTCATTCAAATCATGTTAATGAAAGAGGACTGGGTAAGGACTTGTGACTGTTGTTCATATATACATTATAGAAAAAAGGATTGTTTCTCAAGTAATGTTGCTTGTCATATTTCCTTCAGATTTTCTTCTTAAAAAGAGAGTCATCAGTGCAAGGATTTTATGCCTCTCTAAATTAGACTATGGTGATTACCCTTACTGTGCAATTCACTACTGTTTTATTAAAATAAGATTAAAGATAATACTACATTGATAGAACTAAAAGCAGCATTAACCTCTATTTATTCTGACATACTAACGTTTTTAATAAAATACAGGCAAATTTCATTGAAAGAATAATTATTCTAACATAAAATTTAAATGGACCCTAATTCTTTATTCTTCATGTTTTAATGCCTTAAAGATTAGTCATTCACATATTTCTCCTATCTTCTTTCTACACATATGTAAAAATCTCAATACATGGCTTGCACTTTAAATACAAAGTAATTTGTTTCCAAGTTGGAAAACTAGGAAGCATATAAACATAAACAAAACAAAATATTGTGACTGACATTTTCCCCCCCTCTTTTGTTAGCTCCTGTATCCAACCCTTTGCCCCCCAAATCATGATCACATTTTTTGACTCCCATATTACAAAGGATTTTTGTTTTATATCCTTTGGCTTTATTACATCAGACAAGCATCAGAGGAAGAGTATACATAGTGCTGAAAAATCATATAGCTGCGCTTTGCTATGGAGTCTTCTGTAGCCTGTTTTGTTGTTCATGTAATACTTTTCAATAAACAAAGATGTCAATCAACTTTCTCTGCAGCACATCACATTTCAGATTTAAACCACTTCAGACACAGAGCTGCCCCAAGCTCACACATTTAACAGATAAAAATTCAGCTTTCTGTCAAGGCAGAATGCAGTATTGATTGTAGACCATAGTTAGGCAAGTATATCTGTTGGAGCTGTATTATCTTCAAATCCATAGATTGTCCACTGCAGTGGTGTGACAAAAAGTGTATTTAGCTTTCTGTGTAAATTCTCTCTCCCTTTGCAATCTATTCAGACCACCAACTGACCAATGATTTTCAAAAGAGTCTTACTATCTGATCAGCCAAGAATGATGGAAGGTGAGGAATTGGAAAGGTAACATTGATAAATGATCAACAGAAATATTAGATTTGAATCCAGCGCATTATATATTATTGTAATTATTCAAGTACAATCTGTCTGAGAAAAACACAGCATGCCATTTTGAGTTGTAGGAGTAAAACATACCAGACAAACAATACCCAAGAAAAAAATACATTGGCTGGGTAGTTAGAAATCAAGTTCTTAAAGACGATAGAAGTGGGGGTTGGTAAATGTTATAATTTCACATTTGGAAAAGAAGAAAGACCTTTTTTCTTTTTCTCCTGCAACACATCCCACTGAACGATTACCCAGCTTAGCTTATCTACACATCCACCTGCACCTCCTGTGGGATTGCCAAAGGTTAGATTCTATGTCACTTCCAAGCTACTAGGAGATTGGCATACAATCCAAGTAAATCTCCAACTAATTACATTTGAATTTTAGGTGTCACATCTGGTTTTGACCTCTGAAGTTTGACAAGAAAAGTTTGACAGGCCTTAAAGTGACTTTTGACTTGAAACACCTGTTTGAGAAATAAACTGGACATAGCCTAGCCTCTGTGAAGTCAACATACAAAGAATTTCAGCCTGAACTTGTTTCCTGTTTCCCTCCTCATATTGAAAAAGCAAAGTAGAGATAAGAATTGGTGTCATAGTAAAAAGGTAAAGGTTTCCTCTGTCAAGGTGTTTCTGGCTCTAGGGTCAGAGCTCAACCAAGTGAGCCAGTGTTGTCGGAAGATGCTTCCCTGGTCATGTGGCTGGCATGACTATATGCCAAGGCACACGGAATAGCAGTAGCAATAAACACTTAGACTTATATGCCACTTCACAATGCTTTACACCCCTCTCTAAGCAATTTACGGAGTCAACATATTGCCCCCAACAATCTAGATCCTCGTTTTACCAACCTTGGAAGGATAGAAGGCTGAATCAACTTTGAACTGATGAGAATCGAACTGCCGAACTGCAGGTAGCCAGCAGTCAGCAGAAATAGGCTGCAGTACTTCATTCTACCACTATACCACCACAGTTCATCAAAAGAATGCTGTTCCCTTTCCACTAAAGTGGTAGCTATTTATCTACTCATGTTTGGATGCTTTCGGATTCCTAGCTTGACAGGAGTTTGGGCAAGAACGAGAGTTCACCTCACCATGCAGTGCTTGAATGCCAAACTGCTGAGCTTCCATTTGAAGCAGATACTTCTTTTATTAACCTTTTTATGGCCTTATGTTTTCTCTTAAGACAGGGAGCCCTAAGGAGTTGCAGTTGATAGAACTGTTTTGCCTTTCCCTGATTTCTGTCATTGTGTCTGAACTGAGACATATCATCCACCTTCACAAGAAATCATTTCTTGGAAAGAAGCTTCCTTTCATTTTCCTCATCTTGGTTTAAAGCTGCATATGTTCCGCATGTACATATAGGTAGTCCTCAATTTATAATTATTCATTTAGTGACTCTTCAAAGTGCTGAAAAGAGGGACTTGCAACCAGTGGTCACATGATAAATAAATTCAGGCATTTGGCAACTGGCATGTATTTATGATAATTGCTGCATCATGGAGGGTCACATAATCAGCATTTGCAAGCTTCCCAGCCAGTTCTGACAAGCAAAGTCAGTGAGGGAAGCCATATTTCCTTAATGACCATGTGATTGACTTAATTTCCATGGTGATTCGCTTAATGGGTGTGATAAGAAAAGTCATAAAATTGTGTGTGGCTCACTTAACAATTATTTTGCTTAAAAACAAAAATTCCTGTTGCAATTATGCTTGTAAATTGAAGACTGCCTGTATGTAGCCTATGATATGTTCCACATGTACCAAGATTATAGCTTTTCTAGAAGACACCAGTTTGAGGAAAGATGTTTTTAAATTTTCTAACAACTTGAATACTTTAGGAAATATATCTGAAATATATTAATTTATTTTTAAATTCCTAAGCTTCAGAAACTGTTCCTATTTCAACAGCTTACTCATATTAACTCAGCATCCCACTAGTGCCACTTTCATGCCCATCTATTATATAAGGTCAGTTTTTGCTGTAACTGGGAATGTAATCTTGCTTAGTTACCAAATTAAGTTGGAACATACAAAATGTTCTTTGCATTTGTACTATCTACTAACAAATCTAAGAAGAATTTCACTGCAACTAAGGACAGAATAGTTGATTTAAAATTAATAGTCAAAGTATTGATCAGATATAGATATAGATATATATGGCATTCATAGTAAAAAGCAGGATGTATATTTTTCTGAACTATTTTCTTAGGCACTATATTACTTGATTATTCAAGGTACAATTGTGAAACTTTAAAATTCAGTTTATAGGAGATTTTTTTAAAAATATTTTCAAAAAAATCACACCAGAAAAATACTGTACTGTATGTTTAGTATTTATTTGTCAAATGTGTAATTCTCCCAGTTCCATAAGCACTCTGAGTGGCATACTACATTAAAACTAGCAAGAAACAGACAAAACTAACCTTTTCCTCAGGGAGGCTGACACAACTACATGGACCCAGCTATACTGCACAAGCCAGGAGACACATAGAAAGGATAAACAAGTGTCCAGGAAACATCTTTCTGAGGATATTATCCATTTCCTCAAGAATTACTGGTCAAACTCATTTCTATTAGCTTTGTTTTAAAATGTTTCATTGGAAGATTGTAGATGTTCTGCATTATTTAAAAAAAAAACAAGCATGAACATTCATTTCATAATTAGACCAGGATTTAGGTTCCTAGGAAAAACAAATAACTATACCTTCTTTAGATATGTAAAACTGAACTTCCTTCAACCTCCGTACTGCTGGATAAGGATGGTAGTCATATGGGGAAAAAAAGCATCTGTGCAACTATGCTTTTCAGAAAGCCTATTATTAGTTAGTTTATTACCATCGTTGACCATCATTTCGTGCAATTATTATGAGATGTTACTAAATATAGATTTCAAAAGCACAGACACTTTCTAAAATCAATGGAACCGAATAAGATAATTCACTCTAATGCTATAAATAGAGGTAATAAGACACTAAGAAATCTAAATATTAAAACTAATTAACAGGATTATAAAACCACTTTGTGAAGGTTTGAATATTAAATACTAGGCTGCTGAGCAAATGTGTGTGTGAGTGCGTATTATTAGAGTCAATGACTGATAAAGTACAACAGAGATATAAAACAAAGGATTACCAAAAATATATTTTTAAAAACGAAAGAATTGTATATTAATAGAATATGAGCCACGGTGGTACAGTGGTTAGGATGCAGTATTGCAGCCTAACTCTGCATTCCCACAGCCAGGAATTCGATCCTGACCAGCTCAAGGTTGACTCAACCTTCCATCGTCTGAGGTGAGTAAACTGAGGATCCAGGTTGTTGGGGGCAATATGCTGGCTCTGTAAGCCACTTAGAGAGGGCTGTAAAACACTATGAAGTGGTGTATAAGTCTAAGTGCTAGTGCTAAGTACTTAAGCAAGAAATAGAACCTGAAATGCTGCACTGAGTACAGCATAGTACTCAGAATAATGCTTTTAAGGAATCTGGAAGGATGATATCCAAGGGCTTTAGGTTATTATACCTGGGAGTCATAGAACATCAGAAAAAAATAGATTAAGCATGTTATGGCTGCAGCTGACTTCTTATCTCATTTAGTATGAATAAAGCCCAACATGATCTTAACACTGTTGCTAGTCTTTTTGGAAAAGGGTTTAATTTCTTTTTACCAGACATCCAAGGATTGAAATATTATGTCAATATTTTTGAACACTGAGATTTTGTCTTTGAGATAATCTCTTCAAAAGGAACATAGATTTGGTTTTTGAAAAGTTTATGGTAAATGTTCCTTCCCTACATTAATCTGCTAGAATACGTAGATTTCTTTAGAGGCCATTTTTAAATTAGAGAAATGAAAGCCATACCATCAACATGAAGATAAAAATGCCAAGCTGTTTAATCTTAAGTTTAGAGCAATATTGTTTTAGTTTAATAGAATTCTGTTTGATAGTTTAATTTAAAGTTGGACAGTAGTTGGATTGGGATCACTTGCTTCTTTCACTTCATTTGAATCAGGGGTGCCCAACCTCGGCAAATTTAAGAATTGTGGACTTCAAATCTCAGAATTCCCCAGCCAGCAGGACACCCCTTATATAACCATATTCCCCAATTTACCTGTTTGGATAGTCCAACTCAGGGTAGGGACAATGGCGTGGATTTAGCTACCCACATGAGGAGGCATTCTGAAAGATTTCAAGAGCAGCCAATTTGCCTTGCCTTTAAATCCTTTGTCTAAGTCAGGGGTATCACACTCAAGGCCTGCAGGTCAGATCCAGCCTGTAAGGTGCTTAGATCTGGCCCAAGGGACCAGCCTGGAAACAGCAAAGGACCAGCCCACAATGCCTCTGCACTGTGCCCCAAGCTCTCTTTTTGCTGACAGAGAGCTGCAGGTGGCTGTCCAGACTGAAAACAAAAGCTCTGTTTTTGCTGGCAGAGGGCTATCAAAACAAACTAAAAATAAAAATAAGGAGAAAGGTTTCCCTTTTTTCATTTGAGCACCCAGGAAGGGACAGATAAGGAGAAATGGAAAGAGAAAAGAAGGAAAGATGGGAAATGGGCAAGGAAGGAAAAATAAGGAAAGAGGAGAAGGAAAAAGAAAGGAGAAGGAAGAGGGTTAGGGTTAGGGTTAGGTTAGAGTTAGAGGGGAGGGGAGGGGAGGAAGGGAAGGGAAGGAAGGAAGGAAGGAAGGAAGGAAGGAAGGAAGGAAGGAAGGAAGGAAGGAAGGAAGGAAGGAAGGAAGGAAGGAAGGAAGGAAGGAAGGAAGGAAGGAAGGAGATTATAATGAGAGTAAGGGAGAGTCTCAAGGAAGTCCTGCCTTAGCACTTGGCCACCACACAGCCCCCCCCCCTGGCCCCGACACAAGCCCTGTGTCATGCCCACCATGGCCATGGCCATGCCCAGCCACGCCCACCACCCGGCCCTCTGAGTTCAAACGCACTCCTGGTGCGGCCCTCAATGAAATTGAATTTGACACTTCTGTTCTAACCCTATGACCCTATAGTTTAATATGATGCAATCTAGCTTTTCATTTTGTGTTTGTTGAAAAAAAAGTAGTTAGAAAAATAGCCTAACGTAATGTATCACAATCTTATAATATGAATATAAATATAAAAATGAAAGTGCAGACTAGCCATATATCCTTTAAGCTTTATAATGAGAAAGATGCAATGTGAGATTTATAAAAAAGGAAGAATATTTTTTTTTCTACAAAAGCTAAAATCATTTGGACTTGTACTTTGCAACATGGCTTGTTTCATCCCTTCACCATCCCAAAAAGGTATTGAACTTCTAATTGACTTCAAAATCTACATGTAGACATTGCAACCTACTTAACTTACAATTATATTAAAGAGTTGGTTGTTATATTTTGCATACTAATTCCATTTGAGCAGATGCTTATCCTGACCCCTTTCAGCATCAGGGAACTCTAACCGTACAAGTTGCTGGCGTGCGGAGAACTCTTGACATTAATGTAAGTGGCATTGTGTAGCTTGTGTAACTATCCACATGATCCTGGATTCCCAAAGATGCACTAATATTATATAGAATATAAGTCCAAAAATTCATGGATGCCTGTTTACATTAATAGCATCTAAGTAATTACTCTCTCTTTTTTTTAGTTGGGATAATATTTTGCATGATGGGCTGAATCCTGAATCTTGACAGATAAATTTCTGGGTCACTGTGATATTGAGATGGAAAGCAAAAAAGAAATCTATAAAGGTTCTATTGGCTTTAAAAGCAGAAAATATCAGGAATAGCTTGTTGAATTTAGCAGCAGGGAAGCCTGCAGCTCATCAGCTCTTTCATCCTCAAATGCAGGTACTCATTGCACTAAAGAGGAATTATTACTTAGGATCACTGGGCACAGAAATGCTTTTTTGTTATAATAGCATGTGGAAGAGAAGCTTAAAAAGGCAACCCATCTCTATCTACTTCTTCCTTTCCGTGCTTGAGTGTCATATTTTTCTCTTGCAAGTTACATCATTCTTTTTATGTCTGCTTTCCTATAGCTACAAAATGAACATAAATAGTTTCCCAATTTGTCTGTAGACCTCACCTTAGAATTGATGGATTTTTTTAAAAACAACAACTCTATTTGGAATGCATTGTGTTTGCTTCAAAAACAAACAGAATTTTCAAACCAAAAATGGTATAAACCATCTTAGGTTCTTTCCTCAAAATTTAAAATTTTAAAAATTTTAAAAAGAAATTATGCAAGAGTTCATGTAAACCCAGAGCTTCCACAGAAGGAAAAATTTTAGATTTTTTTTTTTTTTTGCAAATACATATCTTTGTTTAAGCAGTAATTAAGCAATAAGCATTTTGGACAATAATTATAACTTAGTCAATACTTCTCAGAAGAGACTCATGAGAAGTTATGGTATTTATTCCCAGGAAGCGTAAGTAGAATAGCAGGTTAATGCTGTTCTTTTTCCCTTTCTCCATTCTTGAGAGTGGCTAGTGCCAATTCCTTCCCCTGTGGATATGGAAGTGAAAATTCCTTGTGAAAATATCCCATGCAATTTTATAGAGATCTTTTTTTTATTTTTTATTATATTTTTCCACATTTTAAAAAACTTATATACAATCTTTGCAACAGTGTAATATCTTTAGGTCAACATACATATTTACATTAATTTTTGTTTCTATTGTCTAACCATTTATACCACTTACCCAGACCGTGTAATATTCCATATCTTCTCTATCTTTATTATTTATTTATTTATTTATTATTTCAATTTATATACCGCCCTTCTCCCGAGGGACTCAGGGCGGTGCACAGCCCGTCTAAAACCCCACGAACAATACAAAAGTTAAAAAAGTATTAAATTTGATGTTGGCTGGTTAATAAAAGTAAAAAGGCCCCACCCCCCGCCCTTAAAACCCCAATTTAAAATTAAGAATGATATGGAGACCAATTAAAACCATCTCAGCCCAGGCCGGCCTGCTCGAAGAGCCAGGTCTTCTTATCTTGAAGTTCCAATGTGAGTTTGACCATCTTTGCAAAAATCATTACTTTCTTTATTATCATATTTTCGGAGGGCGTACTATCTAGTTTCCAACTCTGTACATAAACGATTCTTGCCGCCATTAATACATGTATTATAATATATTTAGTTCCTTTATCAAATACTCCTCCAATTATTCCTAATAGAAATATTTCAGGCTTAAACTCAATTTGGAGATCAATAATTTCCTGTAACCAATTCCTTATTTTATTCCAATATTTTCTTGCTTCGGGGCATGACCACCACATATGAAAGAAGGTACCTTGTTTGTGCTTACATTTCCAGCATTCTGGACTCAAGTTTGGATACATTTTTGCCAATCTTGCCGGTGCTAGATGCCAGTGATAAAACATTTTATAAAGATTTTCCTTATAGGCACCAGACATTGTTAATTTGTAATTTTTAGTCCACAATTTTTCCCAATCCTCTAATTGAATACTGTAATCAGAGTTTCTTGCCCAGGCTATCATAGATCCTTTAACTACTTCCTCTTCCCTATCAAATCTTAATCAGTTTTATAATAAATAACATTTTGGTTATAAATTTCTCTTCTGGTCCTAATAAGATTTTATCTATTTGTTGTTGTTCCCTATCAATGCCAATTTTTTCTTTTTTGTATCTCGTCTGCTGTTGTAGGTATGGCCACCAATCTATAATTATTCCCTGTTCTCTCAATTCTTGGTTTGTTTTCAATATCCCTTGGTTGTCTAACAATTGATTGTATCTTATCATTTTGATTATGTCTAATGTATATTTAAAGTACATCTCCACCAACCAGCAGGTGAAAACTGTGCAAGTTGCTGATATGGGTTTATGAACCCATCAGCCCCATCTGATAACCTGTTAACAAGTGAAGATTCTATCACACAAAATGTTTTGGAAACAATTCCATCAGCAAAATTTTATACTTTATAGTGTTGAATATTTATACCCTATACATTTGGAATTATCTGTCAGACTCAAGAAATTAGGAGTTCAGGCAGTTCAAATAGATATAGGGTTATTGTATGCTAATTGAAACTGATGATGCCCTCTGGCTCAGTCTGGTCATCTCCTACATTATTTCCAATTACCTTACCTTCCAACACAATGGCTCAGTGGTTAAGACACAGGATTTAATCTGATGGAAAGCTGACAGTCCAGCTTTGAGACCCAAGCACCACGTGGTGGAATGAACTTCCATTGCTCGCCCCAGCTCTTGTCAATTTAGCAGCTTAAAAGCATGCAAATGCAAGTAGACAAATAGCTACCACTTTGATGAGAAGGTTATTGCATTTTGTATTTTCATGCTGGCCATGTGTCTCAGACAACACAGGCTCCCTCCTCTGAGAATTGGAGATGAGCATTGCCTCCTTAAATTGATCATGACCAGATACAGTAAACTTTAAATCTTACCTTCCTACCTCTGAAATTCTTATAATAAAAACTGATTTCATAGTACTAAATGTTAATTATGCCCTTACATTTTATGCGATGCACTGCTCAGACTGCAGTGGGTATACATTTCACACTGGAAATAAATGAATATGTCTGTCATAGTTTTGTTGACCTTCTTCATACATATCTATCTTGCTGTGAAGAGAAAGAAACCCTACCAGGAAAAACTGACAGGATGCAGGGAGCATCTGGCTCAGGAAAAAGCTCTCCCGGAGGATGATGGAAAGGTTTTTGTAAATGGTTCAGAGAGACAAAATGAAGATCTAGGAAATGAGTATAGTCATTCAAAAAAGCCACAATTAGAAATTGTTGAGAAAGCCACAATGTTAAGGATAAAGTTGCATGCCTTGAAAAATCCAAAAAGGAGACTATGTATTGGTGCAGGTAAATGTCAAAAGCTACTGTAACTGTTGGAGTTCATGATACTGAAAATAAAAACATTAGGTTAGTGTTATAGAAACCTGGTAAAATACAAATAACCCATGGAATGGGATTATCTCTAGATCCAAATTCAATGGAAAAGACAGGGAGATACACCAAGAAGTCCCTTTAAATGCCAAAGAGGGCACAGAGTTCAATAACATAAAACTCAGAAATAGATCAAACTTTGACACCAAATCATTCTGGGTATTGATATCAATCCTCCCAAAGAAGGTAATATTAGGGATATGTTATTTTTTCCAAACCAAGAAACTAAAACTTTCTTATTGGTTGGAAAATAAAATTAGAGGAGCTTGTCCCATTAGAAAAAACAATGGTTGTAGCAATGGACAATTCAAATCCCCCATCCTCCGGGCTACCCATAGAATGGGAAAATGCATTTTAGGATATTCCAAAAGTGCTGTTTCAAAAGTCAACTGGACTTTCTTTGTTTTTCCTTGAAGATGTTTCACTTTTCATCCACGAAGCTTCTTCAGTTTTTGGGTGAGAAGTTAAACATCTTCAAAAGGAAAAACAAAGAAGTTTTAAAAGTTGCCTTTAAAAAAAAAAAGCACCTTTGGGATAACCATGGCCTGGATGATTGAGAATCTCCATAGGCATTTTTACAGAAAAGAAATCAACTTTCTAGATATCCTAAATGATTGTGTCCTGTAACAAACAAACAACAAATTTAGATTAACCATTGATTTAATCTTACCCAGAATTTTATCTAAGACCTAAAGATTGTTAAACTAATCAAAAATAATGATTATAGTTTAGTAAAGCACACTTCCCCTAAAATAAAGCTAGTTGAGAAAGTTCAACCTACTCACATTTGATTTCAAAAGACCAAACTTCCAACAAGAATAAATAGGTATGAGAAACAGTCTTTGACAATGAAGTGAATGAGAAAGTTCACTTACACAAGAGCTGGGTGTTTCCTTTTGAATCATAGCATACACACTCCAATTACACATAAGATATTATCAGTAACAAAGCAGGAATGATATACACATCCATATGTGTGTTTGTGAGAGAGAGGTGGGGGGCTTTTATGGTTGTTCATCTTTGCAGTTTGGGAAATCTGTGCAAAAATATAAAAAAGAAACTGTCCTGCACACATTTAATTGCACCAAGTCAAAGGAATGTTTTAAAGGCAACCATTCAAAGCGGGAAACAAAAGGCAAGTGTTCGTGCATCCCAGAAGTCCTGCTGTTATCCATTGATAAATTGTTTTCTGGCATTCACGTTACCAAACACATTACAGAAGTTCTCTGCACCCCTCCAGTGTTATAGTTCAAGGTAATATGTGACAGACTTGAACGTTTTAAAAGAAAAAAATCTCCCAAGTGTGCCGATTATGGGATTGCTCCCTTAAAGATTACAGGAGCTTTTATATCGCTTGCAAAACGTGCAGTTTTACTGATAACTTCAAAAGTGCCACGTTACAGATGATACTGAAAATTCCACATCAATCTGTACATTCCCCTTCTTTCTCCCCCCCCCCCCCCCCACTTTCTTTCCCGTTCCCTTGCTCGACCCCACCCCTCCTTTTCATTTAGCAATTGCGGGCTTTCCAAAGATCTTGAACTTGAGAAAGGTTAGACTTCAGAATGCTGGAGCAGTTTGTGAGCATCAGCAGATTTAGCTCGTAATTTCATTGATCTATGTGGGCTTGCTGTTTGCAAACCAGCTGCTGCACTGTTTCCCCACAGCTACTGATCTGAGTAGCATTGATTTTTTCCCCCTTACATTAACATAGCATTTCTTCTTTAATGGGCAATAAATGACTGGATGTAAATACAAACAGCACTGCAACAATAAAAGCTGGGCAAGGAGGAGACTGGCTCGGCCCTGTTTTTTTATTTAGAGGGCTCTATTAATATTTGCCATTAAAATTAAAAGCAAGAAATATTGACCAGGATAATTCAATTTTGATTTTAAAACGAGTCTTTTCAAATATGTTGTTTCTCCCAAGAGAAATTGTTTTTAGCTGTATTTGCTAACAGTCGTATATTGCACTGCATATGGATATTGCTGCGGTGGCACATAGATTTTCATAAGACTAAGAAGTAAAAGTATTATAACGTGCCTTGGCCCTTGCCCTTTGTGACTGCGCTGTTAAGGTAATGAATTCTGACTCTACCAGCTATAGTGATTTCTCAAAATATGTTATCTCTTTCCTTGGCAATCATTAAAAAAACTGAATTAGAATATACTTCAATAGAACTTTCAATAGAATGAGTATGTACGGTATTTGTCCAAGATAAATTAAAGTACTAATGCAAAGCATATAAGTTTAATCCTTCAAAAGGTAATACACTGAAAACTCTGTAACATTTACTTTCTTTGCAAATATTAAAATTCATCCTCATATTCCCAGTTGGTAAAAGGCGTGGCCTATGCTTTATAGAATTAAATTTTATTTCATATAGAAAATTTGGCACATATAATCACATATTGAAACCTTACTTCAACATTCACAAAGGTTTTATAGAAAAAAGCTTCTCTGGAATATAAAGATTCCTTAATGGAAGAAAAGGGAAGGGAAGGGAAACCCTGTGGTTTTTGAAAACCTTGGAGGGTTGATTTTATATTTAAAATATGAAATAAAATATGATCTTAGAAGATGTCTTTTCTGAAGTTGGAACCTGAAGATTAGCAGGCTTCAAATGGGCCTTTCAAAGGTTCCACAGTTCTCCCAGAATTCTGCCATCTCTATTAATATACTAAATAGTTAGAACATCTAGAGAATAAAATATATCTACTCCCATTGTAGATGAATACAGCTCCTTACTTCAAAATCCAGGCAGTTTATTTATACTCTTTTGACATTTTTTATGAAAAGCGTTACACAAATACAAAATATGAATATTGACATGTGTGTATATACTCATATTTATTAAACACACTGCAGATATACAAATACATAGTATGTTTGTATTTTTTTCCTGGAATTTTAACTTAGAAAGGCAGCATTGCAACCATTAGCCATGCTAAACCTTCCATTGGATTTTTAACTGACTCTGTTTACTGTTTAATTTTGAAAGGTACTTTCATTCATGAACCAGAATTATGGAAACTGTTCAAGGAGAGAAGGAACCTGGAATTAAGGAGAAACTTCCTAACAGTGAGAACAATTAACCAGTGGAACAGTTTGCCTTCAGAAGTTGTGGGTGCTTCATCATTGAAGAGCTTTAAGAAGAGATAGCCACCTGTCTGATATAGGGTCTCCTGCTTCGACTAGAAGCTACCAGGGTCCCTTCCAACTCTATTATGATTGATGGTCCCTTCCAACACTATTATGATGTTTTGAAGTGACCTGGGATTGGATTCCAATTTTTAACAAATGGTTCTGTGGCCATGGCTTAGATGATGGCCATGGCTTGGTGGTCCTGTGACTGGGTGGACATGGCTTGGTGGTCATGTTATTGGCTGGGTGTGGCCAACTCAATATCACTCACATCGAGGCACACATCTCCTCACCTAGCCTCTCATGACTGTAGGGATGCTGCAACAGTCGTAAGTGTGAAACATGGTGATAAGTCACTTTTTTCAGTGCCATTGTAACTTTGAATGGTCACTCCATACAAGCAAAGTACCAGCAAAGAAAGGGAAAAAAAACTCCAGAGAAGTTCCTGAGGCAGGAAGTCTAGACCTGCCAAGAATGTAATAAGGGTTAATGGAGAAGCAGTTTCTGTAAGCAACACCAGAATGTTTCCTTCCTGCCTTCCTTACAGGATTAGGCCAGTAATTTCTTCTAACAACCGGTTCTCTGAACTGCTTAGAATGTTAACAACCGGTTCTAGCGAATAGGTACGAACTGGTAGAATCCTGCCCCTGCTCTTGACACTAGCAATATCCAAAGACTGCTTAGGTTAGAGCATGGGTCTCTAAACCTGGCAACTTCAGACTTGTGGACTTCAACTCCCATGGCTGGCTGGAGAATTCTGGTAGTTAATGTTCACAAGTCTTAAAGTTGTCATGTTTGGAAATCCCTGTGTTAGAGGACCTTCCTTCCCCTCCCAAGTAGCCCCCCCCCCCCTCCCAAATTTTGTCTGCTGAAACTTTCAGCATCTGACACCCATAATCTGGTCTCATAACTTTGCAGCTCTGGAATTGAACCTAGTCAGCCAGTTATGCTTTCACTGGACATCTTTCATTCAGAGTAAGAGAGTTAGAAGAGGACATTTAGGCTACTCTACTCTCCCTGCTCTATATCTAAATCCAAGCTAAAGCATTCACCAGTTATCTGCCTGAAAACTTCCAAAACAAAAGGAATTTTGATAGCAGACACCACCTGTTTTTCCTAGCATTCAACTAATATCAAGTGTTATATCCCTTAGGACCATTACTCTGTATTCTATACACAGACCAATAGAAGACAGGTAATTATATTTCTGTCTTCTGCGGTATTATTTATTTCATTCATCCATTTACATCATCTACAAATATGAAGCATTTTTAATTGTTGAAAAGTATCTTGTCTTGTGCTGAACCTCACTTGATGCGTCACTCTGCATGAATAAGAAACCATTGGTGAGAATTTTATGAGTTCAGTTTTCAAACCAGCTGTAGGTTCTCTACTAGACATGCCATCTAGCTCATATTTTAACTATCTTGTTAATTAGAATGTCATGGGGCACCTTGTCAAATGTTTAACTCAGATCAATATATATTACATTTACACCATTTCCTCAATCAGCTAAGGAAGTTATTCAATTAAAAAAATGAAATGGGATTACTGTAGCAAGGCTTGGTCTTTACACATTCTTATTTACTTCTAATAATCAGTACTATCAATCATTTTATGATTTATCTGAGAATATTTTAAATACCAATAGGTCTATAGTTTCCCAGATTTTCATTTTTCTCCTTTTTAGAAAGCCTCCATCTTCTAATATGTTACTTAATCTTCAGGATTTCTTCACAAGGCTTGGCCAGGCCATCATCAACAATCCCTAAAACATCTTTAAGGTTAGTAAGTATTTCCTAACCATGTTTTCTGTCAAACTCAGATTTGAATCCTCTTCCTTCAAACTGCTTGCTACAATTACTTGGCAAAATATATGGACTTATTTTGGATAAGAATAAGTCTAAATAGAAATTGAATATTTCTGCCTGTTATTTCTTTCTTACTAATCTTTTCCAATCTTTGCTGAACAGCTAACTCTATTTCTCTTCTATTTTCAATTTATATGAAGAAGCTCTCTTTATTCTTAGCATCTTTTGCTCATCTCAATTTATTCTGAGCTTTAGCTTTTCCAACATCATCTGAACAAATCCAGCTAGCTTCCCCTTATGTATTTCTCTTTCAATTGACTATCTTTTTTTTCTAAATTTCAGATTTCCATTACTTTGAGGGTATTCATATTCATTTGTACTTTATTTAATTTTTTTATCAATGTAATTGATTTTTTAATTTTAATTTCTTCTGTTTTAGGAATTCCCAAACATTTTGAGCTTTTTCAAGATTGTTATCACTCTTTCCATATAGGCAGGGCCAAGAAATTTGCATGGCGGGAATGCTATTTATTGTTGTAGAGTAATGAGCCGTGAAACCTGCCTCAACTTATATCAAACAAGAACAAAGCAGAATTATTTGGGATTTCTTTCTCATGATCTTCTCAGTCTAGGATGGAGTAATCTTTTTCAAAAAATCCTCCTTGACATTTCACTCTTTCCTTCCATATCACAAAGGGCATGAAGGAAGGAATCAGTTTGGCCATTATTAGCAATATACAAAATTGGAAGGGACCTTGGAAGTGTTCTAATCCAACCCCCTGCTCAAACAGGAGATCTTATACCATTCCAAATAAATGGCTGCCCGATTTCTTCTTAAAAACCTCCAGAGTATGATTTGCTTTGTGAGAGGAAGTAAGATCACTGGGGACTCTTCGTGAAAAATCAGTAAAATATAATAATTAAAAACATTGGTGTAATATGCTGGTGTCCAGAGCATGGGAAATAAAAATCTGTTCTTATTACAAAGAGGATTGTTCTTAAGACTGAAACAAAGCATTAAAATATCAACTTTGACCCAGGGAATCAATTTGGTAGGAAACAGATATTATAGGAGATGATAAGTTTGTTTATTTATTTAGCACATGGCACGTGTTAACCAGGGATCACTGAGGTGACTGGCTGCTTCTGTGAAAGGAATTTTTTCAGGCAATGTTATTTTTATCTGCAGGACACCTGAATTCCAGAAGGCAATCAGGGGGTGCTCCTTTCTTCTCCCTACGTGGTTTATTCGCTCATGAGAATCGAGCTGCCAAGCTGCCGACCTCAATGGTGCACAGGCCCAGCATCTTACCACATGAGCCACTACGGCCCTGTGATGACCCGTGGCATGGCACAAAGGCACCACAGTCAGATAATCAGTAGGAATCCCTTTATTAGCTCCAATGTTGCCCCCAATGTTCTGGTTACCTTCTGGCTGGAAAACAACTCTCCCAGGAACAGCCTTTGGATGCAGAGAATCAAATCCATAATGTGGTCAACAAAAACTGTAAATATAAGTCCAATTAAGGCAAAATGAGGTAATTACTCCGGCAGGGCAGGAGCAAGAATTCCAGACGTGAAGGCATGGCAATAACTCAACATGGTTGAGAGGATGCCAGGAACACAGATAACCAAAATCAACCCAAAATAAACTCATGTTTGCTCCCAGCAGCTGCCGCACTCAGCATGCATCTCGTTTAAACTCTCTTCCCAGCTATAGCTAATGAAGGGAATCAGGGCCCTTTCCTCCCCAGTAGGTCATGCAACCCACATTGCTCTCTTCTCCGTTCCTCCCTGTGTGCCCTATGATGAAGAGGGGGTGGCCCTGGGTCTTCCTCTGAACTCCCTCTCCCTTTTTCTACCTCTTTCCTGCTCTGCCCAGCCAGATTTTGCCTTCCCCCAATTTCCTCCACAGCCAATGGAGCCATGCTCCCACTCTCTGTCACCTGTTCGGCTTCCTCCTCAGATTCAGACTCCAACAAGGGCATGAAAGGCCCCTAGATGATAAGTATATGTAGTGGTTAAGGCAACAGGCTAGAAACCAGGAGATTGTGAAAACCACCTTGGTGTCCTTAACACAGTCACTCTCTCACAATCCTAGGAAGAAAAGAATGGAAAAACACTTCTGAAACATTGCCAAGAAAACTGTAGGGATATGTCTAGGCAATCGCTAAGCATTAACGCTGATTTAAAGATGCATATGCACACCCACATGCCATGCACTCACATTTTTATTACTAAATTTGTTTGCCACTCATCTCACTGCAACACGTACATATTTATAGACTGAAACCTATTTATAAGCTTCCGATCTATAACTGATCAGAGTGTTTATTTGCTAAGTGATTTCCCTGCTGTACTTTTATGTAAAGAAGACAGTTTAAATGATATTTCTGTCTGCTTCAGAACATACAATATTATTTTAACATTCAGGTTGAACATTACTTTTTTTTCTCGGCATGAAATCTCTGGTAAACAGTAATTGTATAAAATATGTTTTACAATGAAACAAAATGAAAATAAGAGAAAATAGAGTGTAAGGGTAGTTCTTCTAATCTACTAGTTCAGTTACATTTCTCCTAAATAATCTTATACTACAGGAGATGGGTGCTGGGAAGCCTAACTCATAGTCCAGCATTACACTGGAGATGGAAATTATCATTATTTCATTTTGTTCCTGTAAAGAGCTTTCCAATCAGTGCAAGTAAATGCAACTGAGCATTACAATGCATAAATACTGTTTTATTGTTATAACAATTACCTTTTATCCAATTTTGTGACTTAGGGATTTATTGTGGGCAATAAATAGAGACAATGAAAATTCCAATATATTTTAGGTACAAGTTTGATTTTAACACTTGGAATTTATTTCAGAATGCATAAATTACCATAGGAGGACATGCACTTGCAGATATTAAATTATGTCAGAAATACTGACAGATGATAGTCAGAGCATACTCCTAGCCCCATGCTAACACCAGTTCAACTTTGATGCCATCAAAAATTATATGTTCATTTGCACTGGAAGTAGCACCACAAAATAAATTGCTGTCTTCAGCTCAAGAAGTCCAATGACAAGGAAGTGCAGGGCAGTTTTGCAATACATTATTATTAGTTTATCTAACTTGAGCAGTCCATTTTGTTTTGAAAACTGTTGTCTGTGTGCCCTTGAATAAAATACAGTCAGTATATTCAGCCTGGAGTTCCACCAATCAGATTTTGTTGCTCTTTGTATTTGTCAAATTTCTGAGGAGAAAAAAAAATGTTCTGAAAACTCTGTGTATATCTCTAGTCTAAATTGACCCCAGTTGGAGATGAGAGATATTGACTAAGGTTGCAGCCTAAAACTTCTGGAATCATTGGCTCAAAGCAACAGAATGATATAAAATTATACCTATCACTTTGTGATTATTTCCAAAACAGGAAGTTCAATGTCTTATTTCCAAATTAAAAAATGTGGGATCTTCACTTTGGAAAGAAATTTTACAACTGACTCAAATCACACTTAACATTTATGGCTATCTCTAGGAAATTATGTTGTAACTATGAACAGCATGAAAATGCCTTGCATTTCATGTTGCAAGATTAGAAACCAATGTTTTCATGCCTCTCCAACAGTAGACAAATTTACAGTTCAAAATCTCAGAATATTTTGGGATGGATAATTTAAAATTACATTTTAGAAACCTTGCTGTTCCTGTTATTTTAAAAAAACAAAACATTTTTTAATCCACAGCTATGGTATACAGTGTAGCCCAATGTTTCCCAACCTTGAAAATTTTAAGACACATGGACTTCAACTCCCTGAATTCCACAGTTTCTACAGCCAGTGTAGAAACTGTATATAAAACATGGATATAGACTTTAAAGAATACTGCTTATATCAATAGAATTTCTGCTTTCCATTATAATGAGGCTTTGTAAAAGCTAATTTATGCTTTTTGTCTCTATCATCTCAGGAAGAAGATGAAGAAATAATTTTCTACATGTATTTTATTTCTATTTGGAAAACATTGGGCTTTATCTTTTATAATATCCATTGCAATATTCACAGATATCTAACTATCTTGGAATCTAGTTCAATTTCTTATATATCCATGTCATTTTTCTTTCCTATTAATATTCCCACATGAAAATACTTATATCATGCTGCTAAATTGATTTTCAAAAGAATCTTCTTCCATATAGATTGTTACATTTCATAAAATCCATCAAAATTTCAGAAAAAAATACAGAAAAAAATCATGTCTCACATGAACTAGATAAGAATAAAAATGCCTTGAATATTCCAAAGGCTGAAGAAATGCACTTCCATTAATATTAGGTACAGGCGTACTTATGAAGAAATTAACATTAGTTACTATGAAATATTACTGTCATATAGAGGTATGACAAATTAAATCAACAAATCAAAACTGTATTGCACTGTATCAACCTATAGTAGTAGCAAACCTATAGCCTAATAAAGGCCATAAAATGAGGCATAATAAGTAAAAGGAATACTCAAAGGTACACATTTGAAATAAGGAAAAAGATTATGACTATCGGTTCCTAACCTGGTCTTTTAGGACTTCTAACAGTACACCAATCACTGTGTAATTGACTCATCAACCTGCTGCAATTGCCTTCTTCTTCCTTTTCCTTCTATATTTCCTAGGAGTAGAGGCTTCTGTAGGGAGTTAGGTTGTATAATGTGTGCAAAGTGGGGTACTTTGAATCTGGTCATTTGTGCTTTGAGTGAAAAACCTTGGGTTGATTTATTTGATGATAAATTTGTAACTTTTTTAAGCTATCTATGGTGTTCTCATGAATCTTCCTCATCAACAAAGTTTGATGCATCAATATTCTTCCTCTCTTGCTTCTTCAAAGATAACTTTCACTTTTACAGTATACCACAGGGAACACCATCACCTGAACAATTCTGATTTTTGCAGGTATAGATGCATCATGGTGTTTAAATATACTGGTATTTTCCAAAACTGATTTGTCAAGTACTAGAAGTAAATCCCATTGAATCTTATCAAATATATTTCCTATTTAAGAATAAAATTTTCTAATTAATTAAAGACATTTACCCTGTATTCACACATACCCCAGAAGTGCAAAAAGGAGGTTTCATTCCATTGTGAATATCTGCTTTTGAAAATAAGGATTTCCACTGATAAAGCATGATAGCTAGTGGCATGGAGCTAAAGATTTGAAATACCAGCCATGTTAAATGAATCAAGTTTCACTTTAACTAAAAATAGTTACATAACAGAAATGTTATGATCCATAACAATGTGGACCAAAAGACAATATGAAGAACTATAGCTATAAAACCCACGTGCAAAGTATGGAATGCTTACAAATACTCAACATGCTGACAGGAAGTGACAGAACAACACATCACTTTTATTGTAGACCTTTAAATGAAAATATTTCATGTCAACGTATATCTTGCTTGAAGGGCCAAAGAAATGTTAAGTGGCCAATGATTAAATCCTCCATAAAACAATATCTTCTAATTAAATCTTCATGTAACTTTTTATGTGACATTTCACTAAGTCATCATACTTTGGGTCCAAAGACACCTTCAGGAAAGAACAAGTTAGAAAAAGGTTACAGGTTTTTTTGACTGCGGAAAATCTTTAAAATATGAAATAGGGGGATATTATTGCTTTATCCTCTCTGACCTCTTTCTCAACACAGCATATGTGAAATAAAGTGTTAGATCATGGGCGGAGTGAAGACGCAGGACACTTGGATCAGTAAAAGTTTTTATTTGCTTCTGTACAGGACTGAAGAACCCTAGCCATGGCAGCTCCTTTTAAAGGGAGCTGTCCGCGGCTTCAGCCATAGACAGACATTTGGTTCAGCAAATTAAATAAAGGTCAGTATGCAAATATCTAATACTCCTCCCCACTGGTTCAGAACCCGCCAGTCTGGGAATCAGTTAGTGAACATAGTCCCATATGGGACTATGTTCTTATGGGAGCATCCTTACCTGCACAGCTCAGTCATCTCTTGGTTCGCGGTCTGTTTGGACGGGTCTATCATCTCTCTGGATTCTCCTGATGGAATCTCCACGAAGACTTCAGAGGGTGTGGCCATCTTTTTTCCATTAGAGGCCACACTCTTGCTCCTTACCCCGGATTGTTCCTCCCTGGCTCCACTGACCCATCGCTGTACTGATGATCACGTTCTCTATTCGGATATGGTGTTAATTGTTGAGGGCTTGCCTCGTTAGTTGTTAGGGCCTGGTCTGTTTGTGTTTTTCTGATTTGAGGGTTTTTCCTTTTCCCCTTGGAGAGGTCTGGGAGTTCCAGTGTTCCCCTTTCCTGTCTGCCCCTGTTGTTGATCAATGTGTCTCCTCCAACTCCTACCATCAGAGGTTTTGATTCAGTAGGATCAGAGGCCTGTTATTTGTGTTATTTTAGCAGGTATCCATAATGGTTCACCTACTAGATTTCTGGTGTATACCAGATCGCCTGCCTGAAATGTCATGCATATACTGGGCGAGTCTAGTGGGGGGTGTTGTATTGTGGGTGCAGTCTATCTAATTGTGATCTTCCCATTAATAGCTCAGCGGGACTTTTGCTTGTTGTTGTACTTGGTGTGATATGTTGTATGCTTAATAATTTGTCTATTTTGGCCTGGGTATCTCCCAGTCCCATTCTGGTTAGTGTTTCTTTCATGGATATAACCATTCTCTCTACTTGGCCATTCATAGAGAGGTGTCTCAGGGCAGATAGGGTGTGTCATATTACGTGGGTTGCCAGGAATCCTTCAAATTGTGTGGTAGTGAACTGTGGGCCGTTGTTGGATGCTATCACATCTATAAACCCATGTGTAGCAAATAGCCTCTGTAAGGCTCTGATGACTGCTTTTGTTGTGGTGGGTTGCATAAGGCTGACTTCCAATCACTTGGAATATGCATCCACAATTACCAGAAACATATGCCCCTTTACCAGTCCTGCAAAATCTATGTGCAGCCTAGACCAGGGCCCCTTGGTGTTTCCCATTCATGTCTGGGTGTGGTGAGGGATGCTGGTTGGGACTCTCGGCATGCTGTGCAAGTTGCCACCCAGGTACCTATGTCCTTGTCTATCCTCAGGCACCATACATAACTCCTTGTCACTGATTTCATTTTTACAATCCCCGGGTGCCCCACATGCAGCATTTCTAATATCTTCTCCCTTAGTTCTTTTGGAATAACCACCCAGTCTCCCCATAACAACCCCCCCTTCAGCCCTGACAGTTCAAGTTGGCAGTTTTTCAATGGTTTGAATTCTTCCGCTGTTTCTGACCCCCCTCCTCACCCAGTTCAAAATCTATGCCAGGGTTTTGTCCTTTGTGCTGGCTCTCATGATGTCCGTAGCTATCACTGGAGCAGTTTTGGGAGTCTCTATTAGGAGTGATGGTGCTAGATCCTCTTCTAGGTCTGGCAGGGGGCATTGGCTGAATGCGTTGGCATGGTCAATCTTCTTCCCGGGTCTGTGTATTCATAGTTGTATGCCATGAGGAATTCTGTCCATCTGGTCATTTTCGATGATAGGATATTCGGTGTGGCTTGATCTCCTGCGATTATTCCCAGTAGTGGCTTGTGATCTGTGACTAGGGTGAACCTCCTCCTGTACACATGTTTGTGGAAGCATTTAATTCCTCTTACTATGGCCAATGCTCAGGGTTGGGATTCAAATTTTTTAACAACTGGTTCTGTGGGCATGGCTAAGTTGGTGGGCGTGGCTTGGTGGTCGTGTTATTGGCTGGGTGTGGCCAACTCAATATCATTCGCATCAAGGCACGCATCTCCTCACCTGGCCTCTCATGACTGTGGGAATGCTGCAACAGTCATAAGTGTGAAAAATGGTCATAAGTCACTTTTTTCAGTGCCATTGTAACTTTGAATGGTCACTCCATACAAGCAAAGTACCAGCAAAGGAGGGGAAAAAAAACTCCAGAGAAGTTCCTGAGACAGGAAGTCTAGTTCTGCCAAGAATGTAATAAGGGTTAATGGAGAGGCAGTTTCTGTAAGCAACACCAAAATGTTTCCTTCCTGCCCTCCTTACAGGATTAGGCCAGTAATTTCTTCTAACAACCGGTTCTCCGAACTGCTTAGAATGTTAACAACCGGTTCTAGCAAAGAGGTGCAAACTGGTAGAATCCCACCCCTGCCAATGCTTCCTTGTCAAGTTGGTTATAATATTGTTCTTTCTTGGATAGTGTTTTCGAGTAAAATGCTATAGGGGCTTCTTTTCTGTCTGGAAGTGTGTAGCTATTCCAAACAGTAATGCATTGCATGTTAGGATCAATGGAAGTGTTTCACTGTATTGTATTAGTATGCTGTCTGATGTTAAAATCTTTTTGATTCCTTTAAACTCTGCTTCTTCCTTCTGCCCGCACATCCAGACTGGTTTTTTGTCAAGCAGTCTATGAAAATGGTCTGCAATCCTCGCTTTCTGCAGTAAAAATATATTATAGAAGATAAGAAGTCCCAAGAAAGCTTGCAGATCAGTTTTATTTTTCGGTGTGGCGGCTTCTTTGATAGCCTTGAATTTACTCTTGGTGGGGTGTATTCTGGAACTGTCAATCAAGTATCCCAAGAACTCCATCTTTTTTCTGCTAGTTGACATTTCTCCTTTTTTACTTTTAGTCCCACCTCTTGGAAATGGCTCAGCACTGCCCTTAAGCATTTTTGTAATTGGTTTTGTCTCTGGCTAATATCAGGAAAGTAGGGCACTACCTCCCCTAATCCTTGAAAAAGGCAATCCATTAGGCTCTGAAAGAGCCCTGGGGCTATGCTTACCCCAAACTTTAAATGCTCACATTTGAATGGCCCCCTGTGCATGACAATTGTTTGGGCTTCCACCGTTTCTTCATCTACCAGTAATTGCTGGTAGGCTTGGGCAAGGTTGAGCTTGGCAAATATTTTTCCTCGCCCCAGGGAATGTAGAAGGCATTGCACCACCGGGACAGGGTATGTGCTTTGCTGAAGTGCGTGGTTCAGCGTGATCTTATAGTCAGTAAAGAGGCACACTGACCATCTGGTTTAATAGGTGTGACTATTGGAGTCCCCCATTTTGCATGGTCTGTTAGTTCCAAGATCCCCTGGGCAATGAGCTTATCTAATTGTTCGTCAATCTTTGACCATAATGCAAATGGGACCCATCTCAACTTTATCTGGACAGGAGCAATGTTGGGGTCTAAATTAAATGAAATGGGGGGGTCCCCAAGTACTTGCCTAATTGTCTGTTGAAAATGTCCCGGAACTCCTCTTCCCAGTTGGTTTTGGTGATGCTGTTTATTCCGGCAACCTCGATTCCTAAGGGCTGGAACCATTCTAGTCCCAGCAGGCTAGATCTGTCCAAGTCTACTATGGTGAATGGTAGATTTCCAGAGAAGTTCTTTAATTTTATTTGGAACTTGCCAATCCCTATCATTGGAATACGATTCCCTTGGTAGTCTTTTAGGATTAGTCTCTGTTGCTTGCGTTTGGCTCTGGTTATGTTAGGAATTAATTGCTTGATGGTATTCCAGGAGACCATGGATAGGTATGACCCAGAATCTACCTCCATAGTCACTGTCTGGTGCATTTTACCTCTCTCAGCAGCTGGATCATCATTTCTTCTTCTCCAGTCGAAGTTACTTCTCCTGCTTCCAGTCTGGTTTGCTCTGGATTGTGGAGGTGAGTTTGAGGGTTCCTCTGGTATCTGCCATTGGGCTGTGTCTCTCTGCAGGCTTTTGCTATGTGTCCCTTTCAGTCACATCTCTAGCAAATCATGTCTCGGAAGTGGCATTCTGACCGTGGGAGGTTCCCTGCGCACCCAGCATACCAGAAGGTTTTTCTTCCTTTTTCTTGGCCCTTTGAGGCTCTTTCTGATCATAGTTGATGGATTTCTTCGTCCTCCTCTAGATCTGGTTCTGATTCGATGTCTTCATGATGTATGGTGGCCATTTTCTTTGGAAGCTGCCGTTTATTCATCTTTTTCATGACTGTGGCAGACTGTTGTGAGGCTTCAGTGGCTAAGGCTTCTTCCAGAGTTTCTTTGAAAGTTATTTTTGGCTTAGTCAGCAATTGGCTCTGGAGGGTTAGGTCTCAAAGTCCTAGGACCAGTTGATCCCTCATTGCCTCATCCACATTGAGGAACTCACATGCAGCCACGATCTCTCGCAGGGTTGCTATCACTGAAATCACTGATGGTTTCTCCTTCTTTCTGATCCCGCTGGTAAAATTCATGCCGTCTTACTAAACACAATGCTTGTGGAGTGGAGTGAGCCCTCAGGATCTGCTCCATGTCTGGCCAGGCCATTGTCTTCAGCTCGTTGGACGATGATAGTGCCTTGCCATTTTGAATACCATGGGTCCACAGTGTAGATCATGCCTGGAACCACAATGACCTTGTCTTTCTCCTCTGCCCTTGTTTCTGGAATCTGTTCCTCTGGGCTGGTACGTGACAGGTACTGGAGATCGTTGGGGACAATCACGGACAACATGTCCCAGACGACCACAGACGTAGCATCTTGGCATCCTTGGAATGAAGGCCTTTCCTCGGAAGTTATGCCTCATTGCTGGAGCTCTCAATGCAGGTGGTTCTCTCAAATGTGGCATGGCATGCATGAATGCTTTTTCTTCAGTTAAAATTCTGCATACATGATCAAGTACAATAGGCACTTGATTAATTTTTGAAATGGCATCTTTCCATTCATGATTCAATGAGTTAATAATAACTTGTGCTGGTTGAGCAATGCCTGCTTGGACACCAGGAGGTGTTGGAGCTGGCATAGGTGTTGGCACTGGCTGACTTGCTGGAGACATCTGTACAGCAGACTGACTCCTTGACAAGTTTGTAAAAACTCTTTGTAAATTTTGTAAATGTTCATGTATTGTACGCAAGTCACCAGCAGATAGTGCTACAACATTAGAAATGGCAGAAGCTCTTGCTGTTTCAGCTGAGTCAGCATCATGAGACATATCATGAGGTAGCTGTGATGTAGGCATATCTCTCTGCTCTGATTGGTCTGGCACCACACCCATGTGACCAATTTGTGGGTGGTCCCTTGGCTTCAATGAAAAAGGAAAGATGGAGGACTCAGGAACTCCGACCACACCCTTATCTGGCTGAAAGGACAGGGCATAGGCCTTAGCTTGCTGTAGGCTGTGTTCATAAAATGCAATCTGTTGCATATAATCCTGCCACTCAGGACTCAATGAAGAATAATAAATTTCACCTTTCTCTTTGCATGAAAAATGTTCAGCTGTCTGTATAACTTTAGGTTTAGCACCAAGCGTCTCATATGCTTGGGCCTCTGACTTCTCAGGCTGAGTTTGATAGCATGCATCATAAATAAAACTTGGTACAGACCTGCTTTCTTGTCCTTCCAGGGCAGCTTCCTCCAGACGAGTAGCAGTAGCCAGCGGTGTCTGCCAAGTTCTTATCTCCTCCTTGGGTACCTCAAAGGATAATAAATCTTCCTCCAACCAAGTTCTCCGCTTTGTTTTACCTTTCTTGCGTGGCATTGTAGATTTGATTAGAATTAATCACAAAATTCCTCAGAATATTGTGAACTAACTATCAAAACAACTGGCAAAGAAAAAAAAAAACCATCCTCTGCTACCATATGTCAAAGCGAAAAAAATTCAACTTTATAAATTAGAGGAAATGAATCGTGTTTTTCTGTTGCCAGCATACTTTATTTACAAATAACTAGGAACAAAAGAATAAGCAGTAAATTCTGAGAAGCAAGCCAAAGAAGATATAATGAAAGTGAAGTAGAAGTAAAACTCCTCCCCTGCACACATGTGCAGTACATCAAGAATCACAAGACACTCATATCTTGTTACTAAGGCAACGTGATAACCAGTCCAGCTTATTCTGGAAACTTCTGTGGGAGTTAACCAGACAAACCCAAAATAAACACAGTGACAATAAGGAAGATGGCCCTCTTCCTCTGTTCTGAGATGTTGAGGAGATCGTTCACTTCCAGGAACATATGGGAACGGTTTATGTAGGAATCCCAGTATTACATGGCCTGGTTGAATGGTGCTAGGGGGATGTTTGATACCGACATCATGTTGCTGGCTGGTTCATTGGGTAATGGCCAATGATGCCACGTGGTTACTGGTTGAGTTGGTCTTTTGCTTCAAAATCCCATCTTTGTCGCCAGTGTTAGATCGCAGGGGGAGTGAAGATGCAGGACGCTCAGATCAGTAAAACTTTTTGTTTGCTTCCGTATAGGACTGAAGAACCCTAGCCACAGCAGCTCCTTTTAAAGGGACCTTTTAAAGGGACCTTCAGCCATTGATAAACATTTGCTTTTCCTGCTTCTGTGGTTCAGCCAATTACAGGTCAGTATGCAAATATCTAACACTAAGTGTACCTGCTAAAATTCCCCATGGCTTTTCACAAGTTGTAATAGATGCCTAAATAAGGAATAAAACAAACAATACAAGAAATGACAAATACTAGGCTTTACTAAAAACTCTGTTAAGATCCAGACTCCGGTACTCTTTTTTTTCATTTCTTAAACTTTACCAATGTCATGAAAAGGTGGATTAGAAAAGTACTGTGCTGAATTCAAAGCTTTGGATTATCTTCTCAAAGTTAAATTGTTGGCTCCACAATATATTAGAGATCTAATATGCCAAAAAAATAATACCTGGCTGCTTCAGAATCATCTCAATAATTTTGGAGGATTTCATCTCAAAGAGGCAGATATTATCTATCACCATCTATTGCTAAGGGTCATTTGCACATGCATGTATACAATATATACTATCATTCCTTTGTTTTAATTCAAAAGTTCATGTGACATTATTTTGTGACAAATTATTAATAAATATTCTAAATCAGGGATCCCCAGCACTCTCAGAATTGCTTGCAAAACTGACACAGTAGTAATGTACAAAATATCCATTTACATTGGTAACATTGATCTGTACCAGAGGTGGTATTCAGCAGGCTCTGACCAGTTCTGGAGAACCAGTAGCGGAAATTTTGAGTAGTTTGGAGAACCGGCAAATACCACTTCTGACTGGCTCCACCCCCATCTATTCTTTGCATCCCAAGTCCCAGCTAATCAGCTGGTCTTCTTTTGTTGCCCTGCACAGGAGAACAGAGCTGGAAAGCAGGTTAGTAGGTGGGAGGGGAATGGGGATTTTGCAGTAACCTTTCCCCAGGAGTGGGGAGGGAATCAGGATTTTGCAGTATCCTTCCTCTGCCATGCCCACCAAGCCACACCATGCCCATCAAGCCGCACCATGCCCACCAAGCCATGCCCACAGAACCGGTAGTAAAACTTTTTAATCCCATCACTGATCTGTACTACTACACAGTTAGTCAAGTGGGACCACAAGAAAGACCTTGGTAAATAGGCATAAATTCAAAAAATCAGTGAGCAACAGCAATCCTGATTTTCAAAAAACAGGTCACAGTATACTGCAGGAATGTGATTTTCTTCTCATTCAACATTTTAATTAAAGGTATATAAAAATAAATGGAATTAAAAGGCCAGGAGACAAAATATATGAAGAATGGTTGCAGGAATTGGGTATGGCCAATCTAGAGAAAAGAAGGACTAGGGATGACATGATAGCAGTACTCTAGTGTTCGAGGAGCTGCCACAAAGAAAAGGGAGTCAAATTATTTTCCAAAGCACCAGAAGGCAAGACAAAACAACAACAACAAGGGATAGAAACTAATCAAAGAGAGAAGCAACCTGGAATTAAGAAAACCTTTCTAACAGTGAGGACAATTAACCAGTAGAACAGCTTGCCTTCAGAAGTTGTAGGGGCTTCATCATTGGAGGTTTTTTAAGAAAAAACTGGATAACTACCTATCTGAAATGGAATAGGGTCTCCTGCTTGAGCAGGGTGTTGGACTAGAAGACCTGTAAGGTCCCTTCCAACTCTATTCTGTTTGGAAAAGGCAAGTTTGGGGAATATCAACAAACATATCACTGAGCACTTGGTTAATTTCAAGCAAAGGAGCCCCAACCTTTTTAAAATACTTTGTCGTGTTTTTGATTAAAAAAGCAAACAAACCCTAAATGCCCATAAATTAGGGTGGAGTAGATATTAATAGGCATCATGGTCTAGAGGTCCATCTCATATATTCTGAAGTTCTGGTCAGGCAAATATCCTGCCTGTGACCCTGATGACACAGATAAACCTCCAAGTGGCCTCAATGATTCTCTAAAAGAATACAAATGACCAGCTGTCTGCAAAGAGAATAAATCATTCTGTTCTCCACCATCCAGTCAAAACTGAAGAAGCTTCTTGGATGAGAAGAATGATGAGATGTTGGATGAGAAATCTTCAAAGAAAAACCAGAAAGTCCAGTTGACTCTTGAAAAAGTACCTTTGGGACAACCATGACTTGCATGATTGAGAATCTCCATAGACATTTTGCCTTAAACCACAAGACAAAGGTTATTATTCTATGCCAGTTCAGATAATGAAATCATTATGATCTTCACTTTCTTCATCATGACTATTTCTTCTGGACATTCATGAAGACCAAGCACATTATTTATGCAATCTAATTGCCTACCATAACACTTGATGATGATGATGTCAGATGATGATGTCAGAACACAGCATTGAAGAATTAACGTATAAAAAGAATGACATTTCTTACCATTTTTAAGAACCATCTGGTTTTTTTAAAGATCATATCACTTTTTATTGCACAGGCCAATAAGGGCCATTAAGCAACAATTGGTCTCAGAATCTTCAGAAGCAATCACAATGTAGACTTCACTAGGGATATCATTTTCCTTCCACACTAGATCTGCAGGGCAAAGAAGACAAATGAACTATGAAAAATATAATCATGATTTTTACTGTTGCTTTTTGTCATAAAAAATCCATTTATTTAAATTCCATTAAAAGGCACATTTAGCTGCCAAGAGCATAAATATATACTTTTCTTATTTTTAAATTCTTCAATGTTCCCCTCCAAAAATTTTCATACTTTTTTTCCAAACAACATATTTAAAAGACATTTCAAGTCATAATCTTAACTATTTTGTTTACATCCCCATATATGATAAATATACTGTAATTAGGTATATGAAATCGGGTTAAATACATGATTTGTCAAGATGTAGATAAGATAGATTTTGCTTCAACTGTACTTACAAAAAGTAAAATGAAGTTTATATAAAGAACGATTTTTAAGTAAATATATAGCAACACCAGAGGTTGTATTCAGCAGGTTCTGACCAATTCTGGAGAACCAGTCATGGAAATTTTGAGTAGTTTGGAGAATTGGCAAATACCATCTCTGACTGGAGATTTTACAGTATCCTTCCCCTGCCATGCCTACTAAGCCATGCTCACAGAACCAGTAGTAAAAAAATTTGAATCCCACCACTGAGCAACCCATATCCATTTCACTATTCAGTAGATGGTGGGCAGGCTTAAAGGAGAAGTGCTCCATTCGTATTTGGTATTTTGTGTTAGAGGAAATGAAGATTTAACTGGTCAACTTGATTCAACATAGGCATTATGTACATACATATTCAGCAAACTTTCACTTGGGACAGCTACATGATATGTTTAAAAATGAAACAGTTACAAAGACTAGAACCCAATGAATATGCCATAAAGCTACTAAACCATACCCCTGACAAGCATTTTGGGTTAAGTAAACCTTCCTAATTTATACTTGTTTTGGGGATTAAAGCCAATAGTAGATCTTGTTCCCGTATTCTACCATCAGGTTTTCAAAACTTATGTCCCTTCAAACTACATAGACCACCTATTACAGCTTTACTAGCCTGAGTCTTTCCAAGCAAAATAGTGCCAGACTCAAAGGGATAGTTTCAGACTGGAGATTCAAATACGTTTCATCAATGGTGCTATTTATGTGTAGTCATAAAAATTAAGAAGTCTTAAAGATTATTTCAGATGTTATTTAATTATTTATCAAATTTCTATACTGCTCATCTCCCCTAAGTGACTGTGGGCAGTTTATAAAAAAAAAAACATATATAGTATATAAAAGCATAGATAAAACAGAAAGCATAGTTAAAACAAGGATAAAATGAAGATGTAAAGAAAAAGAGGTAGCAGGCAAATCCTCAAGTCTCCAACTGCCTCCGGGTTGCATATCTCTCTTAGACCTTCATACCAATTGACAGAGCCAACCTTGAAATTCTTCCAGAAAGCCAGAAGAGTGGGGGCTGGTCTCACCTCTTGGATAAGATGTTCCATAGGGTGGGGGCAACAGCAGAGAAGGGTTTTTTTCCTGGATCCTGTCAATTAAAATTCTTTGACTGACAGGGTCACAATATATACTCTAGCCTCTACATCAGATGAACAGCACATAATTAAAATAAAAAAAATAAAAAAGTAAAAAATAAATTAAAAATTAAAAACAAACAAACAAATAAATAAATATTCTCCTCACCTGGTGGGACAGGTTGATCTAATTGGGGATGAGACAGATCCAGTGCAGACACAGATCCTGGCTCAACTTTAACTCAAATCTTTAGTCCATTGATAGCAGGCAATACTAGCAATTCAGAGGTGCTATTCGACTGGTTCGCAGCTATTCGGGAGAACCGGTAGTGGTGATTTGTCTTGGGTCGTAGAACTGGTGGCGACCCCTGGCTGGCCATGCCCCCGAACCAGGTCACTTGTCCCAGTTGCTCTCCTAGCTTTCCGTTCCACGTGGTGGCCATGGGGCAGCTCGGGTGGATGTGCGCATGTGTCAGCTTCTGTTGGAACACAGTGAAAGTGAAACTGTACCAATAAATTGCTTTACTCACGTTCTATTTGTAGTAAAACTGGTTTATTATGGTCTGTTTCCTCCAACAATCAGCAACAAACGGTGATTCCCAAGCAAAGCCAGCGCTGGGAGTGTCTGCCTCACAACGCTTTTTATAATCCATATCTGCTAATTACTTAACATCTACACACCTTTTGCAAGGAGTGCATGGAAAGGCAGCGTGGGGCTGCTGTGGGGCAGCAGCGGGGGCGGGTGTGGGGAGTGGGGGGTGGGGGGCGGGGGCAGTGACCTTCCCCGGGACCGCCATAGCCGCCTGTAGCCTCTGCCCGGCCGCCCGCATGGCTCTGTCCCGGCTGCGAGTCAACATGCTCCTGAGCCACCTGTTAGCCAAGAGTTTCCCCAAGCAAGTGCGAGCCGCTCAGCTCCACCACGAAGGGAACATGCTGTGCAAGGAAAGGCGGCTGCAAGCAGTACTGGAGAAGTACGACCAAGCCCTCCACTTGGGTGACTCACTTTGGGGGGGGGAGAAGAGGGGCGTTTGCACGTGACGCATGTCAAGCGCAGACTTGGAAGGGGCGTTTAGAGCGGGTGGAAATGAGCTCTGGGGGGGTGGGAGGGAGAAAGCCTTCACCGCACCTGGGTTAACTTGTCCCCGTGTTCTTTACCATCTACTTTCCTCTGTTCTGTTTGAATACAGAACAACAGAGTTCTGTTGGAAGGGACCTTGGAGGTCATTTAGTCCAACCCCCTCCTCCAGCAGGAGATCTTTACAGAATCATAGTGTAAGGTTCAGCTATAACTTAAGATCACAATGTGCCAAAAATGAACTTAAGCATTAAAATCTAACTTTTATTGATTAATAAAAGGGAAAGACCTCTCCTCTCGTACACACAGATATGTGAGGAAAGTTACAAAGCATATAGGCAAAAGTAACTTCTTATACCTTAAGATTCTTTTAGAAGTAGAGTAATTGCATTGTAAAACACTCTAACTTTGATTTACATCTCTCCTGCAAAAAATAAATGTCCTTCTGGCACTTGTTTATCTTTCATTATTCCTTCTCCTATTGTTTTACTAATCAATCATAACTGACCATTTAAGAGGGCTGTTAACAGTATACTTCAAAAGGTGTATATTGCTCCAGATGTAGGGAGTTACTTTCCCAGGGAGTACGTTCCATTCTCAAGGAGGTGGAACATAAACCAGATGGATTCAGATTGATTTAGATGGGATAATCGTGTCTTCAGATGAGAGAGATGTAACTAATTGCAGGCTAGTTTTACAAAAGGTTAGAGAAATATTTTCCACAACAGCAAAATAAGAAATACCTATAGAGTAATAAATCCTTCTACATGCATAGGAAAACAACTGCCTAACATCAAGGTAAGATATGCCTATAGAGTAACCCTATTTAATGCTATAATATATTTTATTTCTTTATTTATTACCTAACAATAGAATAGCAAGGCTAGAAGTATATATGTGTGTGTGTGTGCGCGTATGTGTAAAAAACTGTGTAAAAACTGTCAAAACTCCAAAAATGTGTAAAAACTGTCAAAACTCCAAAAACGGGTCAAGTAGCTCTGGGGAGATCAGTCATAAATTAGAACACTTGCTAAGCAACCGGCCATTAAGTGAGGACCACTTGTATTTGGTTTGCTGGTCACGTGGTAGCCTGGCTACGCCCACCCACATGGCCACAAAGACATGCCCACCCAGTCACATGGCCACAAACCCATGTCCATCTGGTCATGTGACCATAAAGCCATGCCCAGCTGGTCATGTGACCAAGCCTCGCCCACACAGTCATAGGACCACCAAGCCACACCCACAAATTAAGCCACAGCCACAGAACCGGTAGTAAAAAAAATTTAATACCACCACTGTAGCAATTAGATTTTAAATTCTTGCTGTCCTCTTTTCTTCAAGGATAATCCGAAGCAGAAGAAACCATACATAACAAATAAAGAAATGAAAGGGAAGGAACAACAGAGAAAAGTTCAACCTGTTCTATTGAAGTAAATATCCTTCAAGGAAAGACATTTCGTTCCCTCGCTTAAAAAAAATAAAAACCAAGTACAACAAGCAAGGTTTACGGAAAAACATTTCTATTCTACGTATAATTTTGGCTTGCTTCCACCAAATGAAGAGTACAATTGCTTCAATTTAATTACTACCCCATGAAGCATTCTGACAGCCCCAATGCAATGCTTAGCAAGCGTTTTGCCTCAGACAGCTTCAAGATGTATTGCAGCGCTGAAATTACAATACATACCCTGACTTGTTCTGTCATCCGACTTTGAGAAAGCAGCAAGCTTGTCTCTTTAATAAGCTGTCTGATATACCACCCATTTCACTGTAAAAACAGAGGTAAAATGTAAGTAGCCATAAGTTACCAGTCATAAAGCTTAATTTTATAATACATACAGGGCTATTAGAAGTATGTGTGGGCCTGCACACACAGGCACAAGCAATCCGTGTTTCATTTGCTTAATAGGTAGATTGTTCAACATCAATCAGGAAAAGCAAAGGCACACCAGTTTCCAATTTAAAGTCAATATGTTACCAAATCAAGAATGAAAAAGAAATGAGCAAATGATAGTCTGTCTTTTTAACGAGCAGTCTTTTTTTTTATTAAAATACAAATTATCTCACATTTACTTCAATATGTTAAAAAGGCACCTACTTTTCAGGTTTGGGTATATGCCAATACATTTAATCAATTAATTGATGGATTAGTTAGTTAAAGGGCACATGATAAATCAAGGTGCAATTTTTTTTCCACTGGTTGACAGCCCCTATTATAAAGAATGGAATGCACTCATAGACACTCAGGCACACCCCCTGTTTGTTTCCAATCTAGGGCCTTAGTTAGGAGGACTGCAACCTGCTAGATTTTTCAATCACATATGGAAAATATCAATTGGAATTGTACTAGTTTCTCAATACTGAAAAAAGACATTTTCAAACTTGGTAATGGCACACAGGACTTCAGAATACTGCTTTATTGGTGTTGTCCTTGCCAATCCCTTTCATAACCAGCATAAAAATTATATGAATGCAGAAATCTTTTTACTAATCTTTTTAAAAACTGGCTCTGCCAATTGGCGTGGGGGATTACAGAGTGTTAGGCAATGGGGATGGGTGGAATCACGAGAGTCTTCTCTCTAGCTTTTTAACTCTAAATACTATAACCATATCTTTTAGTTCTGTTTTTAATTTTGTTCTGATTCATATTTTTATATTTTGTCATATTTTTATTATGAGCCAACCAAAGTCTCTTAGGTGAGACAACTGGTATAGAAATAGAATAGAATTCTTTATTGGCCAAGTGTGATTGGACACATAAGGAATTTGTCCTGCTCTCAGTATACATAAAAGAAAAGATACATTCATCAAAAGTCAAGAATCATAAGGTGCAACATTTAATAATAGTCATAGGGTACAATAAGGAATCAAATCATACTAGGAAACAGTCCCATAAGGATACAAGTGACAAAGTTACAGTCATACAGTCACAAGTGGGAGGGGATGGGTGATAAGGAGTGTGATAAGAATAGGTGATAAGAAATGTGATGAATAGATAGATAGATGAAGGGAGGGAAGGAGGGAGGGGGAGAGAGAGAGAGTGTGTGTATCAGAAACAGCACAATTATTGTGTACATGTTTAAAAGCTAAAAAACTTTTCCTTTTAGAATTAATGGAAAAACAGTTTAAAAAAAGTTTTGGAATATCGTTTCAAAATATGATCGCAGCAACATGGTTACTGTATGCACAGAAATTGAAAGATTGGACACTAGTTACTATGGAGGAATATTTGATGAAGTTGACAGATTTTTGCTGAAACTGATAAATTAGTTTCTTCGGTTAGGAAAAAAAAATGGTATTATTTATATTTATTATTGACTGGAAGCCTCTTATGGACTTTTTGCATAAAATGAAAAAAAATAACTTATGACTTATGGTTTTGACAATTAGACTGGATAGGTTATAAAAACAAGAGTAATGTGATGTAACTTTAGAGAGACAAGTCAATATATATTTGTACTTATGATTGCTGGGAAAAATATGGAAAGCCACTTCTTTATATCTTTTTTCCACTTTCTTTTCTATTTTTTTAGCTTTTTTCTTTTTCTTGCACTTTCTGCTTTTTCTTTGGCTTTTTTTTCTTTTTTCCTTTTTTACTGTATGTCCTTTAGTTTGTGTTAGCTTTTACCTTCTTGTTTAAAAACGTTAATAAAAATATACTTTAAAAAAGAATATGCTGCTTTTGCTTTTAATATATTGTAGTGCAATTTTACCTAACATTTGGAACAGATATTTGATCTAGGGCAGCTTGCATAATTTAATGTGATTATGATGGAGAGAATCATTGGATTTAATTGTTGGGAAATGAGAGTCAGAAAGTTAGTAGCTGTTTTAATTTTTCTTTTTTTTTTCTTTTTAGAATTTGTATAGAGCTATTTCCTGTGTGATTTAATTTTCAGATAGGGCACATTCAAACTCTATAACTTCACAATTTAACAAGGTAATATACTATATGAATAGTCCACCATAGTTATTTGTAACCATACAGTACTTTAAAAAGTCAAATATTTTTTAGTCATGTCAGAACATGGATTAAGCAAAAAAAGCATGTCCTTAGGGCACCAATGGAAGGTGTACACCACAGAGTAGTTTTCCCCTATCGTGATCTTAACTCATTCACTAAGACACTAAACTGAGTTTTAATGTCTTATGAGTTAAGTAGTTAGAAGGGCTTAGGAGCTATGCTAAGGGCATCACTTGACCTTAATCCAATCCTGATAGACAGCCTTTCTAATATTTCTTCAAATACATCTTCCATTGACTGCCTTGCAAAATAGAGATATATAGATAGAGCAACCATATTTCAGCTGAAAAGATTCAGATGACTATGAGAAGACAACAAAAATTCATTAAAAAAATATTTATCCTGGAATTACTTATCAACATGTCTTGCTTAATTTATGTAATTCTTTGGTTGGATTGAGAACATATATTCAAGGGTGGTATTTGTACATTAAATATTTATCAAACATTTAAGTCATTTAATTGAGATGGGTGGCCATAGATATTAAATAAACAAACAAACAAAAAACACTAGGAATTATTAGAAGTCAATTAACAATGACTCATTATAAAATTGAATAAGTTAAATAATTTTCCCAACATGATGTTTACCAGTTATACTGGACTTCAGTTCCCATGATTCCAACCAGAATCCCCAAAAGTAATACAGGTTTGGTCCTATGGGTGTAAAAACCCAATACATCTGGAAAGCTGCAGGTTTCAAAAGGTGGAGAAAAAAAGTTTAAGAAACCTAACAAGAAGTACTTCCATGAATTTTCTTTAATAGGATACTTCTCCATTTGGTAGCATTCAAATGCAACAGTATGCAGGGTTTATATACAGTGGTATATTCTACAGTATAAAAATTGTTGTGCTCCCAGTGTTACTCATTCTTAGGCATTCATGATGTAGTTTGTTTAGCTCTGATTTGTTTGTTGTGTGAACCTGTTGTGTGTTTCTAACCCATGGTTTATGACTGAATGTATGAACTGAGACAATTGTACCCTATTCAACAAATCTAGTTAAAACAGGTTAAATTAGCATAAAGTGTGAACTCAATCCATGTCTAGGCTAAGATAGTCTGAACCCTTTCAAGATTTATGAGCATTGAAAAGATTTTTCTCAGACTTGTCTCTAGTTTCACCACATTAATTCTTCTTAAAACAAACCTAAGTGTTATAGCAAATCTGTAAAAGATACTTAAAACTTATTCTGCTCAGTGTCATTCTATGCAGGAATCAGATTTGTGAGGACCTTACTGGGAATATACAACATGTATATTCACATGTAAACATGTGATTCCCTTTATAACCCAACACACATACAAAAATATTTACACAAGTATTTTTATAGTAGTGGAGTAGTGGAGTAACTATATTAGTTTACAGTGACACTAGAACAAGAACTGAAGAGCTTGACATTTTGAATTAAAGTGAAACAAATCTTCATAACAAATATGACTCAGCTCTACATATCTTGTGACACTTTATATTTTCGTAAGTAAATATTCTGTTTTTTTAATATACTGAATCAGTAAACAAAATATTGCTATTGCAGGAAGCTGATATTGTCACTCAAATGCTGATATACACCTGTTTCTGCAATGTTTCATTTCACATCACTCTCATAATTGAAGCAATTAATAAGAACAACAAAAATAATCAGCCCTGTATCCTATGCTCACAAAAATTCAATCATGTAGCATCAAATGTAAAAACTAGGCACAGATTTATTACGTGACTGAAAATTAAAGCTTATGATTTGTAGCATCATTTTATTGTTGCTAAATTCATGCCTCGGTCCTCACTGGAGCTAGTCAACCTCAGGAGATTAATAGCCACAATTGCTGACATCTAGTGGGAGGTGATTGAGGAGGGAGAAACTCCCAAGCGTACTTTTAAATATGGGTAAGTTTCCTTGCTGATTTGAGAAATACGTATTTGTACCAGAATACCCAATCAGCAACCATACTGTTGTACAATATACCCCATCTTCATTAGTACCCCTGATGCTCTATGTCAAGGGTGTCAAACTCATGTCATCATGGCGTTGTCATATGATATATTGGGACATTTTTCCCCTTCGCTAAACAAAGTGTGGGTGTGGCCAGTGTGTGACCCATCTGGCCCATGGGCCAGGAGTTTGATAGCCCTGCTCTATCATATTGGCAATGATTCCCCCTTTCTCAGCCATTCAAGGTAATCCAGACAAGAAACAGAAACCATGTGTACAGTACTAACACTCCTTTTATTGTAAAGTTACTGTAACAGAACCTCCCTCCTTTTAAAGAAATATTTTGATCTCACCTTTATTATTTTTAGGAACAATGTCAGCAGTTAAGAAGCTCTTCCCTCCTCCTATTTTGCCCATAATAGCAACCCTGTGAGGTCAATTGAGCTGAGAGAGTGTGTCTTGCCCAAAATCACCTAGCCCACTTTCATGCCTATGGTGGGACTATAATTCAGTGTCTCCTGTTTTGTAGTGTCCCTTCTGAGATGTTTCTCACATTCTTTTTGCTTTTGTGGGACAAGATACATTTTTCATGATGATTGTTTAGTCTGTAGCTTCTTCCTGTCTACCAAGTTGACTCCCACATACCATAATACCCTTCCATTTCATATCACTGTATAGTAGGTGCTGGTGTTTGTCAGCCTTCTTCCTTTGTTTTGCATCTTTCGGCTGTCATAAGTAACGGGGGGAGGAGAGGGGACATGGTTTTGGGAAGTGAGCTGGAGGTGTTACAAAACAGAACTGTATAAGTTGGGGGGGAGATTCTTGCTTAGGCTTCTATGCTATGCTATGCACAGCCGCAACTCTTTATCAAAATATGTCAAGGTCAACGGACAGAGGCCTCATCACCACCTGAAGATGTCCACATGATGCTTTACATAACTTTTAATTGGATGAGCCAATTGAACTTTTGGGGGTGGGAACGTTGCCATCACTTTGTATATGTGATTTACGCGCTCATTTTCTCAGATTCAGAATTCTTTTGTTGCTACCACTTGATTTCCAGTAAAAGATATATTTTCTCTAACTAATGGAGTCTAAGTATTTCTTTCTTGGATTTTGAATGGAGCACCAGCTGACATTATTCTGAATCTGACTTTACCAGCCCACCTGGAGAATTAACAAACTTTCTTCCAATGGGGTTTGAAAACAATGTCTAATCCAGCCAGTGACCAAGAAGACCTGCGAGCGACTGAAGGACTAGACTCCCTATTGCTAGAGGCAGCAGGAGAAGCCAACTTGTTAGCAGAATTAAGACTTGGCGAAAAACCAGATGTAAAGCCCAAATGGTTCCTGGATGTTGGCTGGAAGGATCCTAAGGAAAAGCCTCCTCCAGGAGTGATCACTACCTGTCGGCGTGGAAGAGAAGAGCCATGGCAAGAGAAAGAAAGAAGGAATTTCTTACTAACATAAGCCATGCACTTTCTAAATGAAGCTGTCAGAGAAACTCAGACTGATCAAAGGTATGAGGGGGAAGAGGGGGAGGTAGCCTCAGACAGAAGAACCAGAGCAGCCACCCCCATAAATTAACCTGGGCCGATGCAACAGGCAGCACAACCCAGGGGCCCCCGGCTGGGGGAGTAATTGCCAGAAGAACTCCAAAGGTACCTCCGCTGGAAGTAAAATATGGAGGAGATCCCAAAGAATTAGGATTCTTCCTGGCACAAGTCTGGAGCCATATGGAGGAATATGGGCAGGATTTTTCCTCAGAAGCAGCCAAAGTTAGATGTGTGAGCAGGGCTCTGGAGGGAACTGCTGCAAAACGAATGGTGACTTTGCATAATGATAATGCCCCCCAACTGTTGAATTATGACCTGTTCTTGACAGCGTTGCGTGCCAAATTTGAAGATCCACTAGCTGAACACAAGGCTAGAGTTAGGATGAAAACCATAAATCAGGGGGCGGAGATCAGTGGCCGATTACACCCAGGAATTTAGAGAGCTGCCGTGCCATATTCAAGGCTGGTCCCAGGGAGCCCTGATAGAAGCTTTTCAAGATGGCTTGAATGAAGATGTTTATCAAAGCTGTATTGCCAGAAGAGATCCCAGAGAGCTGCAGCTGTGGTATGTGCTGGCAGCAGAGGTGGAAATTGATCTGACCCGAAACAGCGGGGGCCTTGGTTGGAGCAAGTACTCCCCCACCAGCCCTCAAGAAGTCTTAAAACCTCAAAAGGAAGGGATGGCGGCAAAACCCAAGACCACTGCATGCTTCCGATGTGGGAAGGAAGGTCACTGAGCTGAAGACTGCTGTGCCAAGCTGGAGCCAAAGGGGGTGCCAGGAGGAGGAAGAAAACCTGAGAAGCCTCTAGCAAAGCCTCACGAAACGGCACTTATAGCGGAGGAGGTTGTAGAGATTGCCCCTCTGAAAGGAGAGGAGCTGGGAACTCCAACCTCTTCTGAAGAGAGTGAATCTGAATTGGAAGACGACTCACTGGTAAGTCCAAACAAGGGCCCTATGATCATTCCAGTGAGATTAAGGGTACCCACGTTGGGGGCCAAAGGGGAAATGTTGGCCTTGTTAGACTCTGGGTGCACAACGTGCGTAATCAGTTCGGAAGAGGTAGAAAAAATGGGCTTAAGGCTAAAGACTTTAAAAACGCCCATAGCTTTTTGCCAACTGGACGGATCAGTAGCTGGGGGTAGCCCTGCACATTTCATAATGGAACAGTAGAAATGACAATGGGGAAGCATAGAGAGACTTTGTGTTTTTATTGTGGCTCCTGGGATCGAGTGCCCCCTAATACTGGGTTTGCCCTGGCTCTGGAAATGGAACCCTCACATTGACTGGAGGAGGGGATCATTGTACATATATACTGACCAACCCCCGGAAGGGGAGGGGTAATCTCAACTGAAACCCAAGAATCCCACAGAGCTGGCCTCCACTGGCACCGAGAATCTGAGGGAGGAGGAGAAAATTACAGAAGAATATTGGGACTTAAAGGAGGTGTTCAGTGAGAAGGCTTCAGACAAGCTCCCCCCCATCGCTCAACAGATTGCAGTATCGAAATTTTGCCAGGAGTGAAACTCCCAAAACCAAAACTGTACTCGATGACCCCACGGGAGCTAGAAGAGTTGCGGTCATTTATTGATAAAAATTTGGAACATGGTTTCATCCAACCTGCTAGGCCCCGAGTAGTGGCTCCAGTATTGTTCCATGAGAAGAAAGATGGCTCTTTGCACTTATGTGTTGACTATAGAAACATTAAAGCCATTTCGGTGGAGAACGTGTACCCCCTCCCCTTGATGAAGGATATGTTGGCCCACCTGGCCAAAGGGAAAATTTTTACAAAACTTGACTTGAGAGAAGCATACTATCGAGTTCGAACTAAGGAAGGGGATGAATGGAAAACTGCTTTTAACTGCCCGATGGGCTGTTTCCAATTCAACGTTATTCTGTTTGGCGTACAGAGGGCCCCTGCGGTATTCATGCAAATGATAAATCAGGTATTGCATGAACATTTATACAAAGGGGTGTTAGTTTATCTTGATGATATTCTTATCTACATGGAGACTCATGATGAACATGTGAAACTAGTGTGGTCAGTTTGAGCTGCTGAACTGTACGCAAAGTTGTCCAAGTGTAAATTCCACCAGGAAAAAATTGACTATTTAGGCTATTGCATATCACATGATGGCATAGAAATGGATCTGGGGAAAGTTCATGCCGTTTTGGAATGGGCCCCTCCCCACAACAGGAAACAATTTCAAAGTTTCTTGGGGTTTGCTAATTTTTACCGTCAATTTATCCCTGCTTTTGTGAAGATTGCAATGCCTATCACAAATCTCCTAAAAACCAAAGGGGAGATGAAACCGAAGTCTAGTAAACCACTGGAGTGGTCTATGGAGTGCCAAGCTGCTTTTGAGAAACTGAAATGACTCTTTGCTGCTGAACCAGTACTCAAGCACCCGGACATGGACACTCCTTTTGTAATCCAGGCTGATGCGAGTAACGTAGCAGTCGGAGCATTATTGCTACAAGCAAATGAGATGGGGACTCTGCAACTGTGTGCATATACTTCCTGTAAACTAACTGAAACCAAGAGAAGATGGGCCATCTGGGAAAAAGAAGCTTTTACAGTTCACTGGGCTCTGTTAACCTAGAGGCATTTCCTAGAAGGGGCAAAATACCCATTTGAGGTGTGGACGGATCATAAAAATTTGGAGGCTTTGAAAATGCCTCAGAAGCTGTCTCCCAAGCAAGTTCACTTGGTGCAGTACTTTAAACGTTTTAATTTTTCATTGAAGTACATTCCAGAGGGGAAGAACTTCATGACGGATGCTCTAATTACCTCAATATAATAGTAGTCACCAAGAAGTGGTGCGGCCCACTGTCCCAACTAAACAGTTGGTGGCGCCAGTGGTTACCAGAGCCCAGAAAAAGAAGGAAGTTGATTTATCAAATGATTTATCTGCACAATTAAAAGAGGCTCTAAAGCTTGATGATTGGTTCCCTGCTCACTCAAATAACTGTACGGTTAGAGATGGATTGGCATGGGTGGGGGCCAAATTATATGTGCCAGCAAAGCTGAGAAACCAAATATTACAGCAGGCTCATGACTCTAAAGCTGCTGGACATTTTGGATTCGTTAAGACCTTACACTTGGTCAAAAGGCAATTTTGGTGGCCTACCTTGAAGAAAGACATTGAAACTTATGTGGCTAGTTGTCCTATCTGTGCCTCAGCCAAACGACCTCCTGGTAAACCAGCAGGCTTATTACAAAATGTGACTAGACCAACTGCTCCATGGAAGGAAATATCTATGGACTTTATAGTGCAATTACCTGAAAGTGGGGGAAATACAGTTATTTGGATAGTAACAGGTTTGTTTTCCAAACAGGTACATTTCATACCTTGTGCGAAGATCCCATCTGCGAAAACATTGGGTAAACTGTTTATTTTACATATCTACAGGTTACATGGGGTTCCTGAATGCATAATCTCAGACAGGGGTGTCCAGTTTACCTCAAACTTTTGGAAGGAGTTTCTGAAGTTATTGGGCTCCACCCAGGCCTTAAGCTGTGCCCATCATCCACAAACCAATGGGGCTTGTGAAAGAACTAACTCGGTGTCTTAGATGTTACATAAATTATCAGCAAGATGATTAGGCTGATCTATTGCCATTCGCTGAGGTGGCATATAACAATTCGGTACATAGTAGTACTGGGTTTGCTCCGTTTAAAGTGGCTTCAGGACAAGACTTTGTACCCATACCTGAGCTTCCACAGGAGAAACCTAACATTCACTCATTAGATGAATGGATAACACAGCTCCAGCTTACCTGGCCAGTTACTCGTAAAGCATTAGATGATGCTCATCAAGCCCATAAAAAATTTGCAGATAAAAAGAGAACTCCACAAAAAACATATCAAGTTGGTGACAAGGTATTTTTATCAACCAAATATTTGCAGACCACACAAAAGTCAAAAAAGCTTGGACCTAAGTATGTTGGACCGTTCCCAATTGACCGAATTGTGAACCCTGTGGCAGTCCAACTGAAATTACCTAAAACCCTCTAACAGATCCATCCTGTCTTCCATGTTAGTTTGCTAAAATCTGAACATACTTCTGATCTGAGATCAGCTCAGGTCGATTCCCCCGTGCCATTGTTAATTGAAGGTGAACAGCATTTTGAAGTAAAAGAAATTTTAGATTCTCGAAAACAAAGGGGTCGACTCCAATATTTGGTTGTTTGGAAACATTTTCCTCCTTCTCAGTCCGAATGGGTGAATGAGAAGGATATTCAAGCTCCTATGCTTGTCAAGGCATTTCGTACTAAATATTCTGATAAATCCTAAAATATAATATGTATATTTTCTGTTATCTTCTATTCTTTTTTTTTCCTTTAGGACTAACGTCTCTTTTGCAGGAGGGCCGAATGTCAGCCTTTAAGATTTTCTTCCTTTGCTTTGCATCTTTCGGCTGTCATAAGTAACGGGGGGACGATGGGGGACATGGTTATGGGAAACGAGCTGGAGGTGTTACAAAACAGAACTGTATAAGTTGGAGGGGGGGGATTCTTACTTAGGCTTCTATTCTATGCTATGCGCAGCCGCAATTCTTTATCAAAATATGTTAAGGTCAATGGACAGAGGCCTCATCACCACATGATGCCCGCATGATGCTATACATAAACTTTTAATTGGATGAGCCAATTGAACTTTTGGGGGTGGGAACGTTGCCATCACTTTGTATATGTGATTTACGCGCTTACTTTCTCGGATTCAGAATTCTTTTGTTGCTACCACTTGATTTCCAGTAAAAGATATGTTTTCTCTAACTAATGGAGTCTAAGTATTTCTTTCTTGGATTTTGAATGGAGCACCAGCTGACAGTTTTTCTTAGTGGATCCCATTGGCTGCACTGGTCACTGAGCTAAGCTCACTTGTATGTATGCAAACCTCAATTAAGATTTGGCATCTGATGAAATAATCATATGTACTATAAAAACGATCACAGCAGCAAGTTTGCAAACAGAACATGAACAAATGAAGGGAGGAGTTTGCATAGAACTTTAGCAGATGGACAATGTTTCATTTTTGTTATACAACTCAATAGTGAGTTACAGCAAAGATCTGATTGAAAAAAATATACTTATATTGATATTAAACAATGCAAAAGGATGTCTTCTCGAAGGGCAAGTATATCAACCTCAAGCCTGGAATGAATGTCAGTGTCATTTGAAAGCAAGGCTTTCTTCTTTGGAAAACCTAACAGTTGAGAAAACAAGAAAAACACTCCTGAACAAAGATTTTAAATGGAAAAAAAAAGTGGATCTCATTTTTACAGGCTATTATGCAATAGTGGGCACAATGCCTTGAGCCCAAGGTAGGCTTCTTTGAAAAATGCATTTCTCTTTTATTTGAAGATAAAAAGCAAAGTTACAAGGTCAGGGGCTATGGGCATGGTGGGAGGGAGAGCTAACATCTTTGTGTGCTTTGAGGTTCATAATGGCCGTATATTAAAGCTTCTAGCATATTCTGTATCTGCCTTTAGTACATGGATTAGCCACAACACAATAGCGTAACGGAAGTTTATCCACATTGTGGTGTGACAAACCATTATTTTTGCATGTTAACACTCTGCTAAAATATGGCCTAACAAAGATGCAGTGTATGATTTATGCATCCCTCAGGAAGACCACTGTTTATAAATGTATCTTAAATAACGATTGACAGGAAGCCAGCATTAAGTGCTCCTCTTGCAGTAAAGCAGAAACACGTAATGGTTCTTGTATGGCTGTGTTATATCTGACAAAAGCAAAATTTGGTCTGTTGAGGACTCAACCTAACAGTTATGATTAATAATATATGGTATCACTGCTCATTTTGAAATTACTTCCATAGGAGCCAATCTAAAGAAATATGGTTTAATTCACTGGTCTTTTACAAACTAGCTTCAAGAATGACAATGAGATTCAAATCACTGATATGAATTTGCATGGCCACTAGCCTCTTGTTGCATTTACTGTATATCCCTGCATCCAAGGGAGACTGAAAACGTGTAAGTTTAGATATTTACATATCTAACAATATGCATGATAATTTAAGGTCCTTGATATTCCCCATTAGCATGGGCAAAAGTTGATTTGAACTGAAATTTTCATCTTGTTGTTTTAAGCAGGTACAAAGAGCAAAAGCAAACTAATTGCCTTTAAAAATGAGCATAGACAATTTTCTGCAAATGACTTGCATTTTGTGCATTTATATTTTACTAACATTACTAAATGGCACCAATATTTGGCATATGTAGGTCCAGCCAGATTTAATTTTGATGGCAACACCCAATGGAGATTATTATATTTTAAGATATCTCCCTGGCATAAATTCCATATTGTGCTGGGGAGATTTGGTGGGTAAGTATCTGGATAAGTATATGAGCAGAAAGCTGAGAAGTTTAAGCCACACACTCCAAAAATCACCATGCATTTGCATGCATTGGCTCATGACTTCTGATTTCTGGCTGGCTTCACCATTGAATTTCCTTGTGGGAAACTGCCAGGAGGATCAGAAATCCTCCTTCCTTCTATCCTCCCTTCCTCCCCTCCCCTTCTTTCTTTCCTCCATTTCTTTTTCCTCCCTCTCTCCCTCCCAAAGAAATTAAAAATAATAAATATAACTATAGGAAAAATAAATCTATAACATAAATAAAATAAAATAGATCAACATTTCTTGCTAAAAATGTTTGTCTTCAAAGAAATGTTTACAATAATAATTCAAATAAGCTTGCTGAAATATTTTTCAACATATTTTTCATTGTCAGAGATGGCAAAATTAACTTGTTTCATTAGGGAAAAGACAATAACCACATTTGTCAATGATTAGAAATCCTTTATGGACTGCTGAAAATGGGAAAAGGAACGTGACTTATGACTTTAGGGATTAGAATGTGAAAAGGAAACTAGAATGTAACCTTAAGGAAAGAGGATAACTTATAAATCTATTTGTAACTGTTGTCAAAAGAAATATGAAGCCATTTGTTTATATCTTTTTTCTTTTTATTTCTTTCTTTAATCTTTTCCTTTCACTTCTTTTCTATTTAGCACTCTTATTTTACTTTGTTTTTCCTTAAATCTGCAATTACTTTTTACTTTGTAAAAAAAAACCTTATTCGATTTAAAAAAAATAAAACTTCATTCATTGCCAAAATATTCAGTTCTTGGGCCATGCCTACACAATACTCCTTGTTTCTTATTCCTCTATTTTTCTAGGAAGGTTGAACAACAACCCTCATCTTTCTTTTCCCTGTGTCGGAAAATGTAACCATTTTAGTTCCCCTCCCTATGTTGCGACTTCCATCCACTCTCTCCACCCAGCCTCAACAGAGCATTCCAAGAAATTGATTCATTTTCTAATTTAAATAGTGAATGCTGAACTCTGTATGTAACCTTCTAAAACATGTCAGAAAAGATATAAGATTTGTCCCCACATTAAAAACAAAGAAATAAAACTAAAAATATAAAAAGGGTAGAAAATAACATAGCCGTATCATTTATTTAGCACATGAAACTTCAAAATAATGAGAACCCTTCAGTTTAGAAATGATTGTGGTTCTAAACACATGAATCATAGAGAATGGGAAATTATTAGAACACTTCAACCATTTCAATTCTGAGGTAATCAGGGATTCTGGACTTACAGACCAATTTACCTGGCATTTGTAGGAAAGCCTCTCACTCTTTCAAACTGAAGCACACTTAACAATATGAAGAACTCAAATAATTCTAAATTGGTGCATATCACACATGCCCAGAAATGCAATTTATTCCTGAAAATAAAAACATTGCAACTTCAAAAAGTATAAAGGTCCACCTACAACATAAAATCAATCTAACCATATCAATTTGTGTACCAAATCAGTCAATTTGTTATTTCCTCAACTTAGGAGTCAAAGCACAAAGAACTATTGCAAACAATTTTAACTCTCTTTTGTACTTGTGCATGACATATATCTTTTTCTTCTTCAGACTGTGGTCTTTATAACTTCTGTCTGAAATTTTTAATGCAGATGATCTAAATATTCAGAACTATTTTGGTGGTATTCAGTGGTGTCCATAACAAACTGCAACAGACTCAAAATAATGACACGTGCATCATGAGGTTCAAAATATTCATTATTCAAAATTATTGTCTCAACATGATATTACAACATGCATCAGGTTCCTATGGGGGAAATGAAATGTTTAATAAACTGATGATTCTGTAAACATATCTGAATATTAATAAAGGTTCTGAGAAAAGACCCAGAAAATTATAACAGCTCTAGATATGCATATTTGGAGAGTAACTCTTTTTTGAACATGTTTTAACCCAAATCAACTTTTTTTTTGCGAAAAGAAGTTTGACCTTTCCCTGTGAAACTAGTTATCTAAATATTCTCATTTTAAAAACTTTGGATTACTTGTAGTTTACTGTTCACAAATGCTTCAAGGATCTAAATGAAGTATACTTGCACTCACTGACGAATATACCTCACGGAATTCATTCTAAATAAAAGATTGCCAGCAAGGACACAACTCCTTTTCCAGACTGTGTATATCGTTCATTCATGGTGAATTGAGGCACAGTGAGACCTGTTTGATTTTGATTTACAGTGTTATGTGAACCCAGCCACTCTGGTTTCTCACATATTTTATGGCATAGCTCAGTGTCTGAAGTCAGACTATTGTGGCTTATTCAGCAAGTCATGATTAAGTGAGCCACAACAACCATGTGTAAACTAGAATAATGTAACATTTTAAAGTGCTGAGGAGATTCAGCTTCCTCAAAACATGTTTGTTTGTTTAAAACATTTATATAGCCACCCATCTATGTCTTACTCTTTTTCTTTTTCAGCTACTCAAGTTGAAAACAGTAGAGAATACCTTTAATAAAGTTAAAATGTAATGTTTTTGCCCATACCTTATTAACCTTATTAATTTATTCAGCACCACAGCAAGAGCCCTTTCTTTTTCTATGGCCATTTAACTTTAAAATATAATGTACACAATTGTCTGACAAGGCAGTAGTAGCACATCTGGTTTAGTGGTGACAGCTGTTCCTTTGTAGCAATTAAAAAGTTAGAAATATCACCAAAAAAAGTGAAACTCAATAACCAAAGCTTTCCTGAGAATATTTACATTACTGCATAATGTATTGGTTTCAACTTTGGTTCTCTTCAGGGGATACCACAGCTCTTTGTGATACAAATGTCAATCAGTTATTTGCAATCATGTTTGAGATGGAAAACTCAAATATATCTTGAATCTCAAATTTTCTTTCTTTCTTTCTTTCTTTCTTTCTTTTGTTTATTATCTCTGAAATGCCCCTGCATATTTGGATAGATTTTTTATCAGTTCTCTTAGATAAGAAAAAACCAAATGCTTGATATGATACCCAGCAGTTTTTCTTATCTTGTTCAGCATTTAAGGGTAAAACTACATATTTCCTGTCATTATTGAAGGTGAATGTATTATTACATTTCAAACTGTAATGATATTTCATAGAAACTGCTAAGGGAAAGAAAGTATGACATTCCCTTTCCAAATATTAATAGTTTTATCTGCTCAATTAAAACATTTGCAGAGAACATTAGTATTTTAGGGAAGATACCTTCCTATGTTCTTTTGCCCAAAACAGAGATTTGCCAAAATTTCCTTTTCAAGTATTAGATATGATATTATGCTAGGGAGGACCTTTTACATTGTGATGTCCTATTTATGACTGGCACCCAGATTGTTTTAATTCTGGTGCTTAATGAAGTCCTGTTCTCATTGAGATTCTTTAATGTATGATAATTACAACATTATAGAATAATAGAGTTGGAAGGGAGTTTGGAAGTCTTCTAGTTCAACTCAAGCAGGAGACCCTATACCATTCTGGACAAATGTCTGTCCAATCTCTTCTTAAAATCTTCCAGTGATGGAACACCCACAATATCTGGAAGCAAGCCACTTCACTGATTAATTGTTCTCACTGACAGGAAATTTGTCCTTAATTATAGTTAATTCTAAGTAATTAACTGCTTAATTCTCTTAAACTACCTCTTTCTCTTTACACATTCACTCCTTCATATATTCATTTTGCAATTTGATCCTCATTTATTTTCTCCATATGACCAACTATTTCAGAATAGTTCTTTTGTATCAGTCAACATATTTATATTCAATCCACATTTCTTCAACATACATTCATTCTTAACTCTTATCTGTTCATGTTTTACAAAAAATACTTCTCAAGTACTTCCTTCCTGATGCATTTAATTTAGTTTCAGGTTTCTTCTAATACACAGGTACATATCATCTGTACATGTATTGTTCAAAGCTATATTACAAAGCATGTTCTATGCTCTATCTTCACTTCTTTTGACAACATGAATTGCTTGCAACAGATCACATAATATTCATTAACTTTCTACAAACATTTGCATGAGTTGAATTTCTCAATCCATGTTTTTATCTTTAGTAAAAATTCTGGCAAGATATTGTCTACTTGCATTTTTTTTTACTGTGCAATTATTCTCTCAAACTTCTCCAATTGTCAAACCCTCTGAGGCTGGTAGGCTCAGAAACAAGGACTGTTAAAGATCTGGAAAGAACTTTTTTTCTAGTAAGGTAATTAACAGAGTCTTGAAAGCCAACCAAAGTAATTCTTCCACACACTTAAATCTAGTGTAATTAAGGTAGAGTTATTCTAAATCTCTTTCTCACACTTTCCCCTCTCCTCTGGACTCAAGAATTTTTCCTATTAATGGCCTGTTTCCTCCTTTAACTATCTTGCTGGTCTCTTTTGTGTTCCCAAGGTCTGCTAGACATTCCATCACATTGTCAAACACAACAGACAGAGACAGTTCAAGGAATGTTTCAAGGAAAAGAGATCTTCAGAAGGGGAGCAGAAAAATATACCTTGACTTGATTCCAGAGTAAATGGGGGAATCAGTTGAGGATAATATCTGCTTCTTTCCTCCCAAAAAGTTATCTGTCCATTCATTTGTAGGGGAAGATTTGACAGTGTAGTAAGCCCATAAATATTAACATTTTCAGATGTTCCATGAACAGTAAGTTTTCATTAATTACATGACACTGCTGTAAGCTGAATCAAGTCATATTTTAAATATTTTTTATATTTTACTCATATTACATATTATATTACAAAGTAATGCAGCCCATTTAAGAGAAGGTGGTTTTTTTAATCCTTGAGAGTTAGAAAATGGACCATTTAAGAAAAAAATATTTTCTTAGAAGGGTTTAGAAAATTATACCTTAGAGAAGTATATTAATACTACTTCTACTGGGTGCTAATCTTATCTCCACACTTTCTCCATGTACTATCTTGTATTTTCCTCAGAAACATAGAATATCAGACACTGTAGAAACATAAGCTACGTTTACTTTAAGGGACTACTTTATAGATAGTTTACTTTAAGGGTCTACTTTATAGATTAAAATATCGGTTGCAAATAAAGTCATGAAGATGTACTATGTTCTAGTTTGAATGTGGATAAATGACTGATTCTTTTCAAAATCTTTTTTTTTCTACTGATCTCTATATTTATTTTATGTTTTTTTCCTTGTGCCTGAGCTGCAGAGATGATGAGAAAAGTTAAAGGAACAGGAGATGGCACTTTCAACTAAAATGAGAGGGATAGCAACCAATGAGATGTGAAGGTAATGGTAAGTCAGGCTCTGATTGGATAATCCTTTTCCATAGGCATCTGAGGCACCTAATGGAAGGGAGTTTCAAAGAAGAAAATGATAGCATTTACAACTACATTTTTCTTCTCTTCCTTTATCATCCCATTTCCTGCCTCAAAACTATTCAGGAGAACCAAATCTATCCAGATATAACCAATTTCAGAGTCGTGCCTTTATGCTGGATGATGAGATGAGGCCACTGTGCAGTCCATTAGAGAAAGAACACCAGGTTTCTATATTCTCTTCCAGGAAATTTCTGCTTTCGAAGTTCCTGCATTTCTTTACTATTAACAACCCACTGCAGTTATTTCCCACAATTATATCGTTCAGGGTTCTCCTCTACAGCAGCTGACAGGCTAATAGAAAAAAATAAATGGTACACTTGTATCAGTTCTCCTTTAACTGAAACACCCAGCACCAAACACATGTTCTTACTTGATGGACAGCTTCTATAAACCAAAACTGTATTGCAGAGTAAGAAGAGTGACAAATATAGGAAACACTATGTATATTTGCTGCATATGGGAACTCTCTAATAACAGAGTTAGAAGGGACCTTGGAGGTCTTCTAGTCCAACCCCTGGCTCAACCAGGAGACCCTATACCATTTCAAACAAAAGGTTGTCCAATCTCTTATTAAAAATTTCTAGTGTTGGAGCATCCACAATTTCTGGAGGCAAGTCATTCCACTGATTAATTGTTCTCACTGTCAGGAAATTTCTCCTTAGTTCTAGGTTGCTTCTCTCCTTGATTAGTTTCCATCTTGTCCTGCCTTCAGGTGCTTTGGAGAATAGCTTGACTCCCTCTTCTTTGTGGCAGTCTCTCAAGTATTGGAACACTGCTATCATATCACCCTAGTCCCTTTTTTCATTAAACTAGACATACCCAATTCCGCAATCATTCTTTATATGTTTTTTTCCTGTGCCCTAATCATCTTTATAGATCTTCTCTATGTTAATTCAGATTATTACATGCACTGCAGGTTGAGGTGGTTCCTCTAAATCCAAAGAACAGGAAATGTAAGGATTGCACACTCATAATACATAATTAACCCATATAATTTATTAATACAATATTGGGTGGTGGCCATTAACTTGGATCACTTAAAAAGGAATCTGAGAAATTCTTGGAGGACAGGATTACCAAGGCCTATTTGTCTTAATGATTCAATGCTACCTCCTTTGGATGTGATAAAATGTCTCCAAATATCAGCTGCAGGGTAATAAAACAGTAGAGAGTATGTCTCCATTCCTTTTTATGAAATTTCAGAAGCATCTGTTTGACTATTTCAGGTTATTTTGTGAGAAACAAAATAGCAATAGCATTTTAGATTTATATAGTGCTTCATAGAGCTTTACAACCTTTTGTAACATAGTCAGCATATTGCCCCAATAAGCTGGGTACTCATTTTACCAACTTTGGAAGGATGGAAGGCTGAGTCAATCTTGAGCTGGTGAGGATCAAGCCCCTGGCAGTCAGAAGTATTAGTCTGCAGTACTGCATTCTAAATGGAGTATTGAAATGGAGACATGAGCTCCACAAATGTGCCCATAAAGAAAGAGTACCTGGGTATCACCATGGATAAATGGCATGTATTTTCTTTTAGTAAACAATTCAAAAATTTGATTATGGAATTTGCGTTGAATTGGCGTAAATGCTGAGAAGAATGTTATGCTTCTATGTAAATATGCATTTGACATGTTCTCTGTCAATCTGTTGGTTTCTAATTGCCCACCTCATCAGAAAGAATGTATGATGCCTCAAGTTGGAAGAAGAGAAAAACTGATGATGAGGATGAAGATGATAAAAACTGCAATTCCAGCAGAATAAAGTTATGTCTTATTTCCTATAACAAAATATATAAATTATATAAGTTTGAATGGAAAAAAATAACATTATCACCAGGAGATGCCATACTAATAACTATTGAGATTGATGAATGAGAAGGTCAACCTAATGCAATTACTTCTAACAAAAGAAACTTTATAAAATGTAGGGTAAACTAAGTATGATCAATGGGTCCTCGAAACCAATTGGACTATGCCATTACAACTGTAATCTACTGTAATCTTGGGCAAAGAAAGCTATGCAATTTTTAAGCAATGTAAATAAAAATATTAAAAGCTGCAGTTTTTTTCCCACAGGCAATCTCAGTGATTACCTATTCTGAAAAAAATATTGAAGCATTTGTCTTAAACCTTGCCTTCAAATGTTTCAAGACTGATCAAAGAAAACAGTGGAATTGCATTTATTCAATTAAAAGTCCTGTTTGCTGTTCTTACTGAACACTTAGGCTCTGAGAAAAACCAGTGTTTGGGAGTAATAATGTAATATATTTCAGCAGGCTGAGATTTCTCCATTTGAAGAGCTCAAAGGCAGCCAACAGACAGACCCTTCAAGCACAGTCATTGCTTGAGTGTCATACCTTCAGACCTCGGGAAATTAAGCCAGGATGTCAATGGTGACCTCTTCTTGTTTGTGAAACCCTTAAGCACCCATCAAGTGCTGACTGTTGGCTGTGATGAAGAATCATTCCACAGCATGATGCCCCAAAAGGAAGGGGGGGAAACAGCTGCGGTTATCAATAGTGACATTCTTCTGAACACACACACACACACACACTTTCTGTTTTCCTCTTCTCCCACTGTCTTCCCGTCTGTCTCCTTCTTGTCCCATGGGAAGCTAGTGTCCATTTCTGTCTGACTGTCACTCTCACTTTTACCTCTATTATCAGCAATAAACTGGGGCAGTCCCAAGCTTGGGAGGGCTATTGATCTCTATCTCCTGCCTGTAAGCTGCCCTTGCCATGAACTGAGGAAGGAGAAGAAAGAGGGGTGGGGGAGGGAATG